>JARHVA010001114.1:272500-690000 GCA_037957365.1 Torreya grandis
CTCCTTTTTTTAAATTAAAATAAATAAACATTTTAATTTATTCAACCTTTCCACCTCACCCATGCCACCTTGGATCCCCTCCTTGGATCCCCCCACCTCTATCCTAGCTTTTATTGCCCAAATCTCCCCTTTATCCTTCCTCCCGCGTCCATTTATGTCTTCCTCGACCGTTTTCCCACGGCCCCTTGACCCGAAAGTGTGCAAGAACGGACAGAGGCTAATTTTAGCCTCTGTGCCCATTTTGCCTTCACCGACGTCAGTCATTATTCAACCGACGTCGGCGGTTCTGCCGGCATCAGCCTCCTTCAAAACATTTTCCTGCAACCATTCTCCACCCCCCACGAACAATACTCTTTGGACGCTTTGGCATTTGTATTCTCCTTTCTCTCCACCTCGTACATCAACAACAATAGGTACATGCACTCTACATCAGTCATTTCTTCTTGAAATAGGTCTTTCGTAGCTCCAACAATAGGCTCCTCCATTCTTCAATCAACAAGCAAGAGGTAAGCAATTTTATTGTTTCATTTCATTGTTTCATTTGATTTCATTTACCTATCCTATCCACTGTCTACCACTTGCCTTGTCCTTCCCTGAGAGGCTAAAAAGCCTTCTCAGACCCCTGTCTCCCATCCATCTTCCTTTTGCCCTGTCACCCTTTCAGTCCAGTCCTAGACAAGATTCTCAGTCCCTCAGACCCAAGACAAGTCCCTCAGACCTCCAAACAATCCCTCAGACCTCTAAATAGACCTCCCTGACCCCCAAACAAGACCACAGTCCATTCTACAACCCAAAAACTGACCTATGACCCGACAAGACTCGTCCCTGACTACTACCCTGACCGACCTCGGCCAGTACCCCTACCGACGTTAGCAGCATAACTGACGTCGGTGACCTTCCTGACCGATGCCAACAATATCACCGACATCAGTGACTGTGCAAAGGCAGATAGCTTTTAAACAGGTACGCATTTGTCTTAGGTTCTTCCTTTCTATCTTTTATCATTTATCACTTTCTATTTCTGATCAGCATTCTATTTTTAATAGTGGACTGACATCCTCCAAGAAGCCTTTGCGCTTTTAGGACCAAGCTCTTGCTTGGCAGTCCACCCTTTTGTCATCTAACATTTTTCGTGTTTAGTGTCTTTTCTCTTTCAGGTGTCATTCCTCCACAACCAAAGAGGAGTTCTCACAACGTCTGAATTCTAGTGTGCACATCTACAATACAGGTACGTATAAACCCTCGTCCATTTTCTTTAAGTTTCTCATTTCTCTATCTTTTGAATGTAGAAAGTGAATCTAGCGTAGAAACATTTTGGCACACCTGGTGGGACCCTTAGGGCCTTCCTTGGGTTCCTTTTCTTATTTTTTCATATAGGATGCATTAGGATCCTCCCTTTTCACCTCTTTCTTATCTTCTAAATGACATCATAAGCAGGAATAAAAAGAACTTTTCTTTTCTTTTCTTGCATTTCTAGACTAGTCAAAAATCATATCCTTCAACCCTTTCTCAACTTGTTTTTCATCCGAACTTAACATTTCGACTTGGGGCTTAAAACACTTTTCATTCCATTTCTACTTGTTCTTGCATTTCTTAGTCCACACTTAGTAATTAACAAAACGCATATTGAATTAATCATAGATCACTTGATGTTACACAACCTAAACCACGTGCACAAATCAAACATCAAACTCACCTGAGACAAGGCCCGACTGGGATTTCATCCCCCAGCGAATACCTTACCCATCTCGGTGATCTTACTTGGATTTCATCACCAAGGGGAAAGCCCACTCTATTCTCTGGCAGAGTCTGATCTCTAGGGAAAGTATATTTTGGCTAAGCGAGACCAGTTTATCACTGGGCTTGTGAAGTGAGGGGAGCTTGCTCCTTAGCACCAGGCCATGTACGAAACCTAACCCAGACTTCTTGAGCACTTAAACAAAACTTGAAACCATCCATAGACTACCCCTTCTAGGATGCGACTCAAAAGCCAATCTTCCTACACACATTTCTAAGGCATAAGCCACCATGATCCTAATAAATTTCTAGGGATTTAACGCTTAGGGTTTGCTTGTGCTCTTCATCTTTTCTATTCTTATCTGCTTGTTTGAGCTTATGAGGATGACCTTTCTTGCCTTGAATGCTTCTGACTCGTAGTCAAGCCAAGGCTCTAGTCAACCACGCGAGGCATCAACTGCTTCCATCTACCCCATCCATAACCAGTCCTATAATGGAGTTCCACTCGAAGACTGAAAGAACTCCTACTCGCCCAACCCCGCCCCAGACTCCTATTGTCCCAGAAGGGGACCAAGATTTTGCATGATTCTTGGACCTCAATGTCAAAGTCTTGTAGCACTATCTCGCGCATAGCCAAATGCAAGACTCCTTGGGCAATCCAATTTATGGAATGCCGACCTCTCTTGTTGTGACTATGGCCATATCGACAGCGTCCGTAGTTCAACCTTTAGACATCCAAGCTATCACCTCAACCAATGACCAGACCTTGACCAACCTTCCACATGTGGCTTCTCCATCCATCTTTGGGCCCACTTCCACTGAGGTTTCGGCCCCCTATCAACCTCAGCCCACTCAACCACTCTCTACTCCCTTCTAGAATCTAGTCGTCTCTATTCCGCCTACCCTTGCTCCTATCAACACCAGGGTGGCTTCCTATCCATTGGCCCCTGTTACCACAATCCAACCTCTCATGGCAACATTGAGCCTAGCTATGCCTTCTACCCAACCACCCTTAGTCTTCTCTTCTATCCCTACGACTAGTTATCCCTACATTGCGCCCTTACAGGCACAACCAACTACGTTGTATGCCTCCTCTAGCCTCTTCCAAGCACCCTACAATCTAGGGGGCGCTCTACCCACCAATTCGTTAGCAGATATCATCAAAATGCTGATGGACAAGATGTCTAGCCTAGAGACCTCCATTTTTGGCTCATGTAATGCTCTCTCATATGAGCAAATTTGCAATGAGCCCATTCATCCTTCTGTCCCGATCAGGCCATATCCCAGCCAGTGGGAACTTCCTAAGTTTTCTCACTTTCAAAGCAAGGAAGACCCACAACAACACTTATGGGCATTCAGACATGCCTGTTACCTTATTGCCCATGTTGATGCGTTACTTTTACGCACGTTTCCTATGTCTCTCTCTGGTGCTGCACTTGATTGGTACAGCTCTCTTGCCAACCATTCCCTCTTCACATTCACACAGCTGGCCCAGCTCTTTCTTGATCACTTCTCCATCAATATCACCAAGAAGGTCTCGATTACAGACCTCTATTCTATCTGCCAATTCGAGGATGAATCCATAGCTGACTTCGTTGCTCGATGGAGAGGCCTCATCAATCAACTCTCCTTTTCCTTACCCCAACCCAAACTTATTGAACTTTTCTCCCAAGCCTGTGCTAGACATATTTCTTCCACCTTACGGGTTCAGACCTTCTGCACCTTCAACAAAGCCTTCACAATGGCCCGCAAACTTGAATTACGTGCCATCGAGGAGAATAAAGTCAAGTTATAGAGCAAGAATCCCAACTCTAAGACCAATGACTCCTCTTCTTCTAAACCTTCATCATCCAATCCTAAGTCTAAAGCTTCAGCTAACGCTATGGTCGTTAGACCTTCATCCTCTTTGCCTTCAACTAATTGGCCTGAGCCATCCACATCTCAGAGTGCCACCTGCCAATTCTAGCAGAGATACGTACAATGATAGTATACTCCTCTTAGAGAATCATACGCGTCTATGCTAGAAAAACTTATTAAACAGGGGGTTCTCAATCTCCCCCAGATCTGACCACCTCCACAATTTGATCCCTCACATGCCATCCCTGCGTGGTATATGGAAAATGACTTTTGAAACTACCACCATGTTAAAGGACATGACACGGGAAACTGCAAAACCCTTAAAAACATAATCCAAGACATGCTTGAAAAGGGTGACCTCATCTTAGACAATCCCAATGCACCCCCTAATCAGGGCATCAACATCTTCAAGCAACCATTCCCCAATCATCCACCGACCCAAAATAATGTCTGGACCTTTATTGACGACACTCATGAGCACAACATTCAAATAGTCAATACAGTCTTGCCCTTCATCCCTGACTAACCTCAAAAGGTTAGTCCATCTATCAGTCCATCACGTGTGGATGAACCTCTTTCCTCGGTTAGTTCTCTGTTGACCTCTCTCATCTTGGAGGATGCCTCAACCTTATCGGCACCACCGGTCTCACCATCCTCCTTTTTGCTACCTATGGAGGACCCGACCCTTCCTACTCCTCGACCACAAGTGGAGGGCACCATCATCCCTGCCCTTTACCAGCTTGAGGAGCCTCATTCTCCGATTTCTTCTCCACCCAGGGAAGAACTTGCCTCTCCTTCATCTCTAACCAAAGATGAATCTATCACGACTTCATCATGTCATGGGTCTGAGACTGCTACACCCATCTCATCTTCGGCCCCACAACCATCAACATCTTCTCAAGGACCCAAACCTCATCCAACATCTTCTCAACCATTTTCCCGACTAGTGGAGAAAATCAGACTTCTCCCTTCAAGGAAAGTGGAGCATCAGGGATTGTGGGAGCATCTTAAAGCTCTTCAACATGCCCATGCCCTCTCGTCTCATGCTGCCAATCCTCCCAAGGTAGAATCTCCCAAGACTCTCAGCAAAGACCAGACTCCCACTTCTAAACCTGCATCTACCCCATCTAAACCTATCAAGTCACTTGGTGTTTGCCCTGTCTCTACCCTCACTCACCCATAAGTGAAGGTGGACTTAGACCAGACCTTGACCAATAGTAGTCTTCCAACCAAGTCGAAGAAGACTGACAGACCACAGAAGTGAATGCCTCCTCCCCCATCACCATTGCCTTCTATTTTGGGCCCCCATCCTTCAACCCTGACCAGAGTCCTTCCCACTCTGACCTCTAATCAAAACTAGTTGCCTCCTTTGCTTCCTCTGCCTACCTCCAGCCTACCCTCCCCTAAAAATGCGATACCTCTCACGAAGAAAGTGCCATCTCTGCCTGTCACCGCACCACCAACCCAAAAGGTGGTACGGAAGCCTCCTCCAACTCTACCTAAGCAAAAGTCACCGGCATCACACACATCAACTAGCACAGACCCTTTAGTGGGCTCATACTCGTTGATATTGCACAGACTTTTGTAGACTTCCAGCATAACCCTTCCACCCATCAGGCCTTTCCAACCTCTCAGGTCCAAGCCCTCCTAGTTCAATGACATGAAGATTTTCTTATACCATCATACACCAGGACACGATACCAAGACTTGATGTGCCCTCAAGGCCGTCATTCACCGCTATATGGAGAAGGACACTCTTCTCCTTGAGGACACTCTTGACCAAACCTCGACACCTTCCCATCCAACCTCTTCAACCACATCAACATCTCACCAGTAGGCCATGACCCCTTCTTCACCTCCTATCTTTGAAATCAATGCTATCCATATAACCACTAGGTTGTAAAAGGACAAGGCAAAAGAAAAAGCTGCCATTCCTTGGACCTACCCTTTCGTCAAGCCACCTCTAGCGCCCAAGCCTAAAATTTCTATCCTTGGCACATCTTAGCCTTGTTTTTCTTCCTCTTCCGGGCCGATTCATGAATCCATGTTGAAGCAGCTTCACCAGACGCCTGTGAAGATGTCCCTTTATGACCTCATCCAAACCTCGCCTCAACATCATCAAGCTCTCATCAGAGCCCTGCAGGCAGTGGAGGTCTAACCCGAGGACCCCCAACCACTCGTTGCCCTTGTCCATTCTTTATCTCTTGTTGCCTCCATCACATTCAGCGATTCTGAGATTCCCACATCCAACACAGAAGATCAGGACACTACCCTCTTCATCACTACCTATGTTGATCAAACACACATTAAATGCATTATGATCGACGGAGGTGCCAGCATCAACATTATCTCTACCCATGCCTTTGATCAGTTGGCTCTTCCCAAGAATTACGTCTCTAAAACTGACGCAATCTTTTGCTCCTTCAATGACACCACCACCATGACCATTGGCACATTCATTCTTCACATTCGTGTTGGTCCACGCACAGTCCCAAAGCTCTTCTATATCATCGAAGGAGAGTTTCAATACAACATGTTGCTAGGCTGACCCTGGATCCGTACCATGGCCTGTGTCCCCTCCACCCTGCACCATTGTGTAAAATTCAAGCACGACGGGCAAGTCCACACCATTCCCACTGACCCATCACCCTTCAAAACTTGTAACACAACCTATCATCCAGATGACATCCTCATTCCTATCAAGCCATCAACCCTGGCGCTGCCTCCATCTGCGAAAGCTTCAACCAGTTCGCTATCAACGGTCACCCTTACCCCTCTGAAAGCAATGACTAAAAACCCCATGGAAGACATCTTCCAATGACTTGCACTGGGACAATATCACTTGCTGGCCTTAGACATGTTCCAAACTCCACAAGAGTATGGACGCCTTCACCACAGCCCCAGTTACGACCATCGAATCGGGATGGTCACGCCTTATGGTCCTCCTCACCTCCAAACCAATCTTGTCTATGGGGGGCTCAATCAAGCTCCTACTGATGGCAACCCTCTCTCTTCACCCCAACCATTCACATCAGACTTCTCATTTCTTGGCAACCCCGCCTTTGCACACACTTATCTTTATAGGTGTGCATGGAAGGGTTTTGGTTTTGGATGCTATGAGCAAGGCTCCCATCAACCTATTGAGCCTCTCAACGATGATGATTCCAAGAAATGGTATGGCCTGGGATATCATGACCCCACTCAGGCCCCTTTAGACCTTTGTCCCGAGCCACCCATTGACCAATCTCCTCCAGACTCACCCATTACTCCTCCTTCACCTACGGAGTCAGTGGTTTCCATCCCTCCTAGTTTTTTTTTCCATAAACACCATCCACTTGGAACCCCTGACCTATCAGCTAAATGGGGTGTCTAGGTCCTTCCCTCTCATTTATCCCAGCATGATAGAGGATGAGTCGGTGACCATTCACACTGTCCACTGCATTGACGATGATGCCATTCTATCCTACATGGGTGCTGATGACTCTTTCATCTAGTGCTCCCTCCCCTCAGAGACCCAGGTTATGTTAAATGAATCAACCATTGACATCAACCTCTCTTCTTTTGATGTTCCTCACATCTTAAAGATTGGCCAATCTTTAGATGCTTAGGAGCAGCTAGACTACACCCAGTTCCTCTCAGACCATAGCAAGGCCTTTGCCTGGACTTACAGTGACATGCCTGGCATCGACCCCACCATTGCTACCCATAACATTGTCACCAAACTAGAGGCTAAGCCTATTAGTCAAAATCTTTGAAATATGCATCCTCGCATTGTGCTCCTTGTCAAAGAGGAGCTTCAATGCCTTCTTTCTGTCTCCTTCATCCAGCCCATCAATTATCCACAGTGGGTCTCTAACATCGTCCTAGTCACCAAAGCAACTAGGGGGATTCAAATTTACATGGACTATCGTGACCTTAACCTAGCCTATCCCAAAGATGACTTCCCTCTTCCTAACATTGACCAGCTTATTGATCTCACGGTCAGTCATAAGATGCTATCTCTCATGGATGGGTTTTCAGGATATAACCAGATCCTGATTGCACCGAAAGATCAGCACAAGACTACCTTTATCACCCCATGGGGGACTTTCTACTATTGAGTCATGCCTTTTGGCTTGAAGAACGTAGGCTCCACTTATCAGCGTGCCATGACTTATATTTTCCATGATCTCCTCCACAAAATCATGGAGGACTATGTGGATGACCTTCTCAGCAAGTCCAAGCTTCACCGTGACCATTTGACCATTCTCAAGATCATCTTCTCTCGCCTTCTTCAATAAAATGTCCACCTTAACCCTAAGAAATGCATCTTTGGAGTCCTCTCAGGTAAGCTCCTTAGCTTCATCATTTCCTTCTGTGGCATCGAGATAGATCCTGCCAAGATCCGCACTATCCTCAAGATGCCACCCCTGACCAATCTCAAGTAGCTTCGCAGTCTACAAAGGAAGCTCCAGTCCATCCACCATTTCATCTCACAGCTTTCTGACCACTGCCAACCTTTTCATCATCTCCTTAAGAAGGACGTCTCCTTTAAATGGGATAAGGATTGTCAAGAGGCTTTTGAATCCCTCAAGCACTATCTAGTCTCTCCACCAATCCTCATTCCACCTAAAGACGACCAACCCTTCTACCTTTACATCTCTACCACCAACCATTCGTTAGGTGCCATGATTGCGCACCAAGACGAGCATCACCATGAGCAAGTGGTTTACTATATCAGCCGAACACTGGTTGACTATGAAACTCAGTATACTCATACAGAGAAACTTTGTTTGGCATTAGTCTTCACCGTTACCAAGGTCTGCCATTATCTTCTCAACCACAAGACCTTTGTCATCACTCACACTGACCCTCTCAAGTATATGCACTCCAAGCCATATCAAAATCAATGTATGGCTTGGTGGCTCATGCTGCTTGCTAAGTTTGACCTCGAATTCATCCAATAGAAATCTATCAAGGGGCAAACCATCACTGACCAACTAGTGGATGCCCCTCTTCCCGACAATCAACCTTCACAGTGCGAGTTTCCTGACGAATCCATCACTGCGCTTTCCACCGATGACACCATCTATCAAATGACCATGTTCTTCGACGGCTCCAAATGTCAACTTGGTGGGGGTGTGGGAGTCATTCTAATCCCACTCGAAGGTGAGCCCATGCCTCTGTCTTTCAAGCTCGACTTTGATTGTACCAATAATATGGCCGAATACGAGGCCTTAATTTTGGGACTTCAGACTGCACTTTCTCTCAGCATTAAGTCTATCAACATCTTCTGCAACTCGTAGCTTGTCATCAATCAGGTCAACGGTTCATACCTCTGCAAAAATGAAGTTTTGCAAAGGTATAAAAACTGTGCTGACCTTCTTCTGGCATCTTTTGACCATTACCTCTTGCAGACTGTTCCTCGATCCACGAATAAGTTTGCTGACACCATGGCTTCTCTTGATTCACATATCCCATCTTCATCATCGTCATCTCAACTTTTTGTCATGGTGCATCATCTACCGTTGCCTTCATACATCTCTTTTCACATCAATTATATCAACACTGTCAATTCTAGTCCACGAGATGATTGGTATAAACAACTTGTGGACTACTTGTCTCTTTCTGTCATTCCTCCTAACCTCTCTAACAATGTGCGGTGAGCTTTCATCAAGCGCACAGCTCACTATACCATGCTAGGGGGCCTTCTCTATAAGCAAGGCTTCGACGGCCTCCTTCTTCACTGTCTAACCTCCACTGAAGCCTCTCATGCCATAAAACAAGTCCACAACAGGATTTGTGGTGGACACTTCAATGGAAACTCAGTTGCCAAGCGCATCCTTTGCCTAGTTTATTATTGGCCCACTCTTCATCAAGACTATAGCGACTATGTTCAGTGTTGCATCAAGTGTCAGCAGCATGCTAACTTGCTTCATCTCCCTAGCCATGCCTTACAAGTCACTCTGAATTTCTAGCCTTTTTCTCAGTGGGGCTTAGATCTCATCGGTGAGATTAACCCTCACTCATCCCTTCATCATCAGTCCATCATCACTACCACTGAATATTTCACCAAATGGGTGGAAGCCATTCCTCTCATCTCCATAAAAGCTGATAAAATTGTTGACTTCATCAGCAGCCACATCATTTGTCATTTCGGTGTCCCTCACAAAATCATCACCGACAATGGCAAGTCCTTCAAAAACAAGACCG
Organism: Torreya grandis; assembly: GCA_037957365.1. Taxonomy (NCBI): domain Eukaryota; kingdom Viridiplantae; phylum Streptophyta; class Pinopsida; order Cupressales; family Taxaceae; genus Torreya; species Torreya grandis. The sequence continues at coordinate 282,287 of JARHVA010001114.1, forward strand.
TCCAAAAGCTATGCGACTCATTTGGCATCAAGCTCAGCTTCTCTTCGCCTTACTACCCACAATAAAATGGGTAGGCCAAGGCTTCCAACAAAATTTTGACTAAAATTCTCATGAAGGTAGTCAACGACATAGGGAGGGATTGGCACATTCACATTCCTTTCGCTTTGTGGGCCTACCGCACTAGCATCTAAACCTCTATGGGTGCTACCCCTTTCTCTCTAGTGTACGAAACAGAGGCTATCCTACCTCTCGAAGTATAGATCTTGTCTCTCCGCATCTCTCTACATGACATTCTATCCAATGATGACTTTCGTCAAGATCGCTTAGCTCAATTTGAGTTACTTGACGAGTGTCATCTTGCTGCCCTCAATCATCTCCATGTCTATCAAAATCGCATCAAGCGAGCCTATGAAAAAAATATGCGAGAACAAGATTTCAACATCAGAGACCTCATCCTCAAAGAGAATCAGCACGTGACCAATATGGAGCAAAGTAAATGAGACAAATTTGCCCCTAATTGGCTCAGACCTTTCATCATCATGCACAAGTATGGGTCAAGGACTTATCGTCTATCCTCTCTCGACAGACGGCCAGAACCTGAGCCTCTTAATGCGTTGCATCTGCGACCATTCTTTTGTTAGTCGAGTACTCATCCACTTGACATTTAACTTGAGCTCATCCCTTGAGCAATCCCCATCCTTCTAATCCTCATTCCTTTCAACCCTATTCCCCTCAAAAAATCCTATATAAACCCTTTTATGATGTATGGATGCTTTGTCCTAATAAAAGGGAGCCCTTGAACTTCTATAGTCTTGTCCATTACTCCAAATTTTGTCAAAAAAAAAATTGAGATGTCAAAATATCTAAGGTCACCAAACCAAAATCAAAAGGTAGACTGTTCCCTTGAAGGACAGCTGTACTATCATTGCTTTAGCTAATAGACTGCTCCCTCGAAGGATAGCTATTCAAAGCCCTTATATATAAAGCAAAATATAGACCACCCCCTCGAAGGATGTCTATGATTAACTCTTGCTACAAACAACAATCTTTCTTAGAAGCTTCTCGCATTGATCAGCTTCGCAAATGACCACCAAGCAAATAACATCTCTATGTAGACTTCCCGCATTGATCAGTCTGCACCAAAAAAAAAAATGGGTCATGGACTTGGCTTGTAGTTGTCTCAGGGTCTCCTACAAAAAGGGGCAAGGTTATCCCTGCTCTTAAAATGGGTTACCCCATCCTCCTCCTATCACTTGCTCAAGGGACTTCAAGCTCACTTTAATGTCAAAGTGATTCGATTACCTCTCTAACACAACATATGGTCAATGATGTCATGCATGAATGGGGCTCTTGGTTCTAACAACCCCTATCTATGCTGTCATTCTGGTCCTTGTCAATGAAAGAGCAATATGCCTTTCACTTTTTCTACACTTTGGTCACATTCAACTTCATCACTTGTCAAACCTAATCAACTCAACTCAACTCTTTTTTTAGGCCACTCCCATAGCCTATTCACATAGTTTCTATGGACACCAATACACATGGAAACTATCAACCAGACACAATTTATGTTAAGCATAAACCAATACTTGCTGAAGCATAAATAGACCTCAATTCATTTTTGGCATACGTCCATCACAACTATGGAAAATTGCTAGGAATGAAAGACCCCTCAACCAATATTGTAGAATACACCATTTGGAAAAGGTTGTAACATCTTTTTCTCCTCATCATTCCAAACCAATCATCGACCTCTTGTCCCATAACTCAAACTACATTGGTCTGAGGCCCTATGATCGAGGCTATGTAGGCAGCACTCAGATGACACGATGTCCTCTGAGGTTAGTTTGACCACCCTCATTTTTTCATCTCTCTGATAGACAAACCTTCTCTTCTTTGACCATGACCTTGACCTCGACCAAGTCCAATCCATCCCTTTGACCCTTCCTCCCTTTTAGGGAGAACTACATTGGCCTGAGGCCCTTCAACAAGGGCTATGTAGGTAGCACTTAGTTTTCTAAGGATAGCTCATCCATTCTTTCGTCCATCCATTTGCTCATTCATCTCTCTCAAGACGTCAACCTTTCATCTTCTATCATGACCAATCAACCAGCCTTGCCCATGTCAAAGTCTTTTTTGACTCCTCATGGGGCACATTTGAGATCATCTATCGTGACCCGTCTCGACCAATGACCATTGGAGATCATGCCTATCTCCTCCAACCATGACCACTTCCAAGACAATGTTGCCTTGGTTGTTTTTGCATGTATGCTACCCCACGACTGGTTAGCAAATTGTTCGCAGACCATATTTTTGTGACCTTCACAAGTATAGGATCGCAAGCCGATTGATCCACACTACTTATGACATTTTCATGTTTCCAGGAGCACTTCCTGAGCCTGGGATACCTGGAACATGATGACCACTCGAGCTTTAGCTTAGATTGAATAACCTGATCAATAGACAACTAAATGTTGGGGCTCGATTATTTTAATTTTGGCACTCCTCGACCCTTGACCTGTGACAATTTGACCCGACCATCTCGTGAAGTGGTATACGCACAATCACGACTATTACAGCATTTTCACTCACCCTCTCTCTATCCATCTCTCTGTCAAATTGACACTCGATGTCAGGTTCCCTTCTCCCGACTCTCGCTTTGAGGGGGGAACACCTCATCCCATTCCTGGGGCAACCAACTCCTATTTTTGTCTTGCAGTTTGTCGAGAACAACCAACAAGACAAAAAGGGGCAAATGTAGACACCGAAAATGTGTCTACACCTTGGTCATCTTCACCCTTAACCCCCTTAGTCTATGTCCTAACCCTTGTCCTAGTCCCCTCCTTTTTTTAAATTAAAATAAATAAACATTTTAATTTATTCCCTCTTTCCACCTCACCCATGCCACCTTGGATCCCCTCCTTAGATCCCCCCACCTCTCTCCTAGATTTTATTGCCCAAATCTCCCCTTTATCCTTCCTCCCGCATCCATTTATGTCTTCCTCAACCATTTTCCCATGGCCCCTTGACCCGACAGCGTGCAAGAACGGATAGAGGCTAATTTTAGCCTCTGTGCCCATTCTGCCTTCGCCGACGTCGGTCATTATTCAGCCGACATCGGCGGTTCTACCAGCATCGGCCTCCTTTAAAATGTTTTCTTGCAACCATTCTCTGCCCCCCATGAACAAAACTCTTTGGATGCTTTGGCATTTGTATTCTGCTTTCTCTCCACCTCGTACAGCAACAACAATAGGTACAGGCACTCTACATCAGTCATTTCTTCTTGCAACAGGTCTTCTGCAGCTCCAACAACAGGCTCCTCCATTCTTCAATCAACAAGTAGGAGGTAAGCAATTTCATTGTTTCATTTGATTTCATTTACCTATCCTATCCACTGTCTACCACTTGCCTTGTCTTTCCCTGAGAGGCTAAAAAGCCTTCTCAAACCCCTGTCTCCCGTCCATCTTCCTTTTGCCCTGTCACCCTTTCAGTCCAGTCCTAGACAACATTCTCAGTCCCTCAGACCCAAGACAAGTCCCTTAGACCTCTAAGCAATCCCTCAGACCTCTAAATACACCTCCCTGACCCCCAGACAAGACCACAGTCCATTCTGTAGCCTAAAAACTGACCTGTGACCCGATAAGACTCGTCCCTGACTACTGCCCCGATTGACCTCGGCTAGTACCCCTACCGATGTCGGCAGCATAATCGACATCAGAGACCTTCCTGACCGACGTCGGTGACTGTGCAAAGGCAGATAACTTCTAAACATGTATGCATTTGTCTTAGGTTCTTCCTTTCTATCTTTTATCATTTATCACTTTCTATTTCTGATCAACATTCTATTTTTAACAGTGGACTGACATCCTCCAAGAAGCCTTTGCGCTTCTAGGACCAAGCTCTTGCTTGACAGTCCACCCTTTTGTCATCTAACATTTTTTGTGTTTAGTGTCTTTTCTCTTTCAGGTGTCATTTCTCCACAACCAAAGAGGAGTTCTCACAACGTCTGAATTTTGGTGCGCACGTCTACAATCTGGGTACGTACAAACCCTCGTCCATTTTCTTTAAGTTTCTCATTTCTCTATCTTTTGAATGTATAAAGCGAATCTAGCGTAGAAACAAAGAGTTCAATATATTTTGAAAATTCCATATCTTAAAATTAAAAAATAACTCAAATATTTATTTGGTAAGAAAAATTTTGCTCTAAAATTTATTTCAAGATTTGCAGAGGTTGTGAAACCATTGGATGTTATGATAAAATAGGGTGCAAAGGTAGAATGGATAGAAAAGGCAAAAAAATATTTCTATGATGTCAAAAATTCCATTGTTTAGGCCAATCTTAATCAGTCCAGATAAGTATTTTTTCATGTACTCATTTTTATCAGAGCATACTATAGAAGTTGTGCTTTCTCAAAAAATTGAAGATAATGAACATCCTATCATCTTCATGAGTACCAACATGATGAAAGCACAATTGAATTACTCTATGATTGATAATTAAATTTATACCTTGATCAAATATATGAAGAAACTTAGACATGATATTATGTGTAATAAGATATATGCCATTATCATAGACCCAGTGGTTAAGATTACACATGAATAAAATGAATTAGGTGAATGAAGAGGAAAATTGATGGCTAAATTGTAAGAGTTAAACTTAGAGATTATACCTACCAAAAAGGTAAAAGTATAAGATGTATTTATCTAATGATAGATACTAATCCAAACATCTCTATTGAACAATTCAAACTATCTCAAATAATAAGAGGTGATTGTTAGAAGCACAATCATTGAGAGGGGGGAGGGATGAATCAGTGTCCTTAATAATCTTTTAATTTCACTTCATAAATCATTCATTATCATTCATCAAAAAATATCAACCCATTAAACATAATCATGAATAAAGCATTAATCAACCAAAACAATGCATAAATAGCCATAACACATCATATAGGTGGGAAACCCTCATGGGGGATAATGTTAGATACCCAGCCAAAGAACTCTATCACCACCTTTGTTGGGAATTATGGAAGCACACAATTGATTACCAAGCAACTTAATATGCAGAAATAACCAGAATCAACAAGTAACTAGAATTCAGAAATAACACAGAATATGAGAGACAATACACAACTTGTATTAATACTCATATAAAAAAGAATACAATAAAGAGCCACCACACTCTTCCACCTTATAGAGGCTTCCACACCTCAAGTGTACAATACTTCTTTCCTTAAAGCTCTCTCTCTCTTACGGTCCCAACACACAACTCAAACACAGAGTTGGTGTTCACCTCCAACCAGCCAGTATCCACTACTGCCAGTACCCAAGTGCTCCACACACTCCACAAATACACAAACATACTTCAAGTAGATCTCCCCTGAACCTACAACAACCTGCACCTCAAATGATCTTACTTATGGAAGGAACTTCCTTGCCTTCCTCTTTGCTCTCTTTGAGTATACACTATACTCCAAGTAGATCTTGCCTGATACTGCTCCCTGTTGTGTTGCTATCCTCCCTTATCTTACACACCTGCAAATCAATCTAGTTCTGCACACCTGCAAACTTGGATCATGAACACACATACACTTGTAGATCAATGATCTTACTTACCCATGTAGATCTCCAAAAGTAGCCATGCACACTTGCTGACCAAAATCCTACACACTTAAAGAATCCTGCTGATTCTCCAAAACTAGCACCCACCTTGGTACTGCTGTGGAACTAGGAGGAACACCCTTTCTCACCTCACACATAGAAGGAGCTAACTTTGCTCGACTCAAACTAGAACACTTTACAATACAGCCCATGAGTCTATTATATAGATCTCATCCAAACAATAATTAGACATCTAGTTACAATAATTAGATCTGCAGCTTCTAGTCTAAATTTGGCTCTTGACATGCAAACACTTGGTTCGTTAACTAACGGCCCATAACACTCATAGTTCAAACCACACAGGTGACCGACGTCGGTCCCTATTTACCTAGAGGTGACCAACACTGGTCGATCCCTGACTAACATCGATTTCTCTTCTGTCTAATCCTGTCGATGTTGGTTGGCCTGACCGATGCCAGTGTCTGTGACACTTCAGCAACTCCTCCAATGACCTCCTCCATGTCTGCATTAGTGAAGCTTTTAGCTCCACAACCTAACAATCTCCTACATGAAGATAAATAGTTGCACTGTACCTGTACCTGTACCCTATCTAATCTATTTCCTAGTTTTTATCTCTCTTCAAGATGAATCCTGAAGACCACCCACCACACAGCCTATGGTGCACCTCCTGCCATCTGAGTAACCTTCCACATACAAACCTACAAACCCATGTAGTGAAGTCTTGACCCTGCATAGCATGAATCCCTACTGCTGGTCCCTCTCAAATACCTAAGAACTCACTTCCCCAAATTGGCTCCTAACTCTCTGACAGCTCCCACTGCTTGGGAAAACTCAGGTCTATACTAGACCTCATGTGATTTCAGACACTGAATTATCTAGCCCTTAGTGTGCTCTGGTTCTGCATCTTGAACCTCGCTAACACCTGATTCACATCAGCTCCCACTGGAGACAAAATCAACCTGTGATCTTCCATGTCTCCCATGCCAAAGAATTTCACTGCTCCAAATTCTTCATGACATGCCACTGAACTAACCTTACCCTTAGCTCAGCAAAACCCTATATGTACAAACCTGCTAGCTAGCATACCATCCACATACAGTAACAGAATGATGTCGTAACTCATCATCCACCTGGTAAGATAAACACAATGGTTACCCTGACATTGACTAAAGCCATGCTTTGTCATCCACCTGTCAAACCTGTACCACTATCTTGCAACTTCCTCAAGACCATATGACCTGGTCTTCCATCTCACGTGTTCATTCTCTCTATTCTTTAACTAAGGTATCCATTCATCTCTGTTCTTTCATACCGGTTGGCAACCCTACCAAATCTCTTATTTGGTTCTGCATCATATTCCTGCCACACTCCCACTGTTTCTTGGATCCTTCCTACTCTGTAGTCAACAACTAGTATAAAGAAGAGGAACAATGAGTTTAAGGCTTACTTACCACCTTCAGTCCTCCATATGGGTGTTTGAAACTCCTTGGTAGCTTGTTGTCCACCCAAAATTTGTTACAGTGACCAACCTCGGTCACCACACAGTCTGCATCTGATCGACATCGGTTCCCATGCACCTGTCTTGACTACCAACCCTATCGATGTCAGTGTCTCCTATTGCCGACGTCGGTCTTACCTATTGCCGATGTTGGTCCTACTGACCGACATCAGTCTTACTCTGCCCGACATCACCGGCTCTAGTCTACACATGACCGACATCGGTGCCTGTCTGTTCGATGCTGGTTCCTCTTGATCGATGCCAGTACCTGTGTTCACCTGTGAGTGATGACTTTTTACCTGTGAGCTCCTTTGAATCAAAACCCATGTCCAAACTACCCTATTTAGAAGTATCCAGCCCCATCCACTAGTCTCTATCCGTCATCTCCTCCAAGAACACCAAGGCTTTCCAATTCCTAAGCCTATCAAACACATCTATCTTCTACTTAAGAACATGCATCTCCTTCTTGCTCATGTGACCAAGCCTACAAAGCCACGTCTCTATAATAGAAGAAGAATCAATAATATAAGCAAGTAGATAAAGAGTACCTACTTTCTTACCACCAGCTAATTCAAGTGCATCCACTGTGAGAGTTCTTGTGTATCTCTCATCACCCAACTTTTCTAAAGAAATTAGCCACATCTCCAAACCTAGGACCTGCATGACCTTCTTCAACACCCATGTGTTGGCTGCCTGCAATTTTAGCTTCACTTCCCCTTTGCCAATTCTTTGGCAAGGCTCACCATCTCCTTTCCTTGGGGTTGCATGGAAAGAGGCAACAGAATCTATTATCCAAGATTCAACTTTATCCAGAGCATCCTGTGCAACAACACCTGCAACATCTGCTTCTTCATGTTGATCTGCTACCAACCAACAATCTCTTTTTACCTACTCTTTCTTTCCATAGGACCGTAAGTGACCATTCGTGCTTTTTAATTCCTCCATTCTTAGTGTACTTTCTTCTACCATTGCTCTACTCCCACTCAATTAGAAACCCCTGAGAGTGACCTATAACCAAACACAAAACCGCTCCCTACAACCTTAGCTCTGATACCACTTGTTAAATACCCAACCAAAGAACTCTATCACTGCCTTTGTTGGGAATTATGGAAGCACACAATTGATTACCAAGTAACTTAATATGTGGAAATAACCAGAATCAACAAGTAACTAGAATTCAAAAATAACACAGAATATGAGAGATAATACACAACTTGTATTAATACTCATACAGAAGAGAATACAATAAAGAGCCGCCACACTCTTCCACCTTACAGAGGCTTCCCACACCTCAAGTGTATAGTACTTCTTTTCTCAAAGCTCTCTCTCTTACGGTCCCAACACACAACTCAAACACAGAGTTGGTGTTCACCTCCAACTAGCCAGTATCCACTACTGTCAGTACCCAAGTGCTCCATGCACTCCACAAGTGCTCCACGCACTCCAAAAGTACACAAACATACTTCAAGTAGATCTCCCTTGAACCTGCAATAACCTACACCTCAAATGATCTTACTTATGGAAGGAACTGCCTTGCCTTCCTCTTTGCTCTCTTTAAGTACACACTATACTCTAAGTAGATCCTGCCTGATACTGCTCCCTATTGTGTTGTTGTCCTCCCTGATCTTGCACACCTACAAATCAATCTAGTTTTGCACACCTACAAACCTGGATCATGCACACACATACACCTACAAATCAATGATCTTACTTGCCCATGTAGATCTCCAAAAGTAGCCATGCACACCTGCTGACCAAGATCCTACACACTTGAAGAATCTTGCTGATTCTCCAAAACTAGCACCCACCTTGGTACTGCTGTGGAACTAGGAGGAACGCCCTTACTCACCTCACACACAGAAGGAGCTAACTTTGCTCAACTCAAACTAGAACACTTTACAATACAACCCATGAGTCTATTATATAGATCTCATCCAAACAATAATTAGATCTGTAGCTTCTAGTCTAAATTTCGCTCTTGACATGTAAACACTTGGTTTGTTAACTAACTGCCCGTGACACTCACAGTTCAAACCACATAGGTGACCGACGTCGGTCCCTGTCTGCCTGGAGGTGACTGACGTTGGCCGATCTCTGACCAACATCGATTGCTCTTTTGTCTTATCCTATCGATGTTGGTTGGCCTTACCGACACCGGTGTCTGTGACACTTCAGCAACTCCTCCAATGACCTCCTCCATGTCTGCATCAGTGAAGCTTTTAGCTCCACAACCTAACAGATAAAACCCACTGAAACAAAGCTTGGAAAAATAGTCCTATAAATTAATGAGTCAATATTTAGTTAAGAACCAACCCATTAAGGAGAACCAACCCCTAATTCACCAAGCACTCACTTGGCTTTAGTAGGCACCAACTTGTTAAGAGGCACTAACCCCCTTTGTAGACACTTGAAAACCACACACTTGTAGTTCTAGGTATCTAAATGCCTTGAGACTACCTTAAATACTCCTAAAACCTTCCTAACCCCTTCTTCCACCTCCTAATTTAACCAAACTCCCTATTCTACCCATTTCTTTTCAAAAAGTATTATTTAAAAACATAATTCAAAAATAGTTTTTGAAATCACTATTCACTATAGGACCCACTTTCACTATTCATGATGACGTGGAATATGACATGGAAAGTGACATGTCAAAATGATGTGGCAAAGTGACATGGTTTGGTACCCCACCTTTAGCCCCCTTTTCTAAGATGCTTAATGACCTCATTTAAGCATCACAGGGGTCCCCACTTGAAATGGGTCCAATTTATCCTCAAAGGTAAGTCATTTAACTTGGTTTTGCATTTTCACATGAAAATAGCCTTCAAAATTGACTTACTTTCCCCTTTCACACCTTGGGATCTACCCCCATTTTGGACTTATTAGCCCCAATAAGAGACTTATCAGCCTAAATTGGAATATTCACCCACATAACCTTGAATAATTGATTACCCCTTGAAAAATGGTGCCATATTTGGTGGGATAACTCTTAAAAGTCTTAAATGAGGATAAATAAGGGTGTAACAAAGTCTTTGGTCCCATTTTCAAACCATGTGCACAATTCCTTTTAAACTTGAACTTGCATGCAAGGTAGGGAGACTTGACAACCCCATAGGAATATTCCAGCAATCCCATCCTTGACCTTGGGGAAAAATATTCCATGCTTCAAAGATTCCCTCTTTTGGCATGTTTCCTCACAAAAAAACTACAAATACCCCCCCTCTCCTTCACCCAAGGGGGAGGTTGAAAAGTTAGAGGATTGCTGCCCAAATTTTATTGTAATTGTTCATACATTTCAAGGAGGTCATTAATATTCCACATATTGAAGGAAAATAATTAAAATTAATGAAGCTCTATCAAAATTTCCTCAAGACATCTTCATCAACAATCTTCAACAAACCATCTTCATCAATAAACATCTACAAACATTGAGGTAATCTTTTATTTTTTTATTTAAATTTCTTTATTTATTTCCTTTTGGCTTCCCATCCCTTAAACTTTTCACTACCTTCACCATTATTTTCTTCATCCCTTCCTCATCTTACCATTTACCCTTTTACCCCTTTACCCCATTTTGCCTCTTTGCCATATTCCTCACTTGACCTCTTTCACCTCTTTGCCACACTCGACATATTATCTTCTTTGAATCATCTATCCATTTACCCTTTTGTCTATTTTCAGCCTTGATCATTTACCCAACCCAAAAAAATAATCATTTTGACCCTTACCATTTTACCCAAATCCCAAAACTATGGCCTTGCCTTGGCTAGTTTTAGCATGTGCTAGATTTAGTCATTTTTCTTTGAATAAATATTTCATTTATTTTTGTACTTAGCATTTAATTTATCATTAATTTAAATTAAATTACATTTATTTTATTTTATCATCTTCATTTGTTATTATGGGAGTGGATTGATAGCCACTAAGGAAGCTTTAGCTTCTTGGATCTAGCATATGCTAGGTGGTCCACCATGCATCTTTGTCTAACTAACAAGCTTGTGGTAGTGTTGTCTTATTGCAATTGTTCCTTCCAAGAAAAAAAGGAGTTATCTCTTCATTTGGTTATCAAAGAGCACATGTTTACTAGGTACACACCCTTCATCTTATGTTTCTGTCTTTTCTCATAAAAAACTAAGAAAAAAGCAAAAATTTACATAAATATTTTGGCATGCCCGGTGGGACCTAGCATCATCTAGGTGTTCTTTTCTTCCAATTTTTCATAGTTTGAATTTGCATGCTTTCATCATTTATTTTATGCTCATGAAATCTAAAATATGAAATTTCTTTTGGCATAAAGTAAATCTTTACATTATTTTATGTCCATCAAATGAAATTTGGAATCCAAAATTTCTTTTGGCATAAAGTAAATCTTTGCATTATTTTATGTTCATCAAATTAAATTTTAAATTCAAAATTTCTTTTGGCATAAAATAAATCTTTGCATTCTTCTATTCTCATCAATTTGGATTCTAAAATTTCCTTTGGCATAAAATAAACCTTTGCATTATTCTATGCTCATTTAAAGACATCAAAATTTTCCTTTGGTTAAAAATCAAGTACATACATGGTTTGCTTGTTTAATTAGCTCACGTAGATTTAATTAAATAGTTAAATTAATCATAGATTAACTTTTCTTCTTCACACACAAATTGAACCACTTTCTTAATCAACACACCAAAATAATACTTGAGACAAGGTCTGACTTGGATTTCATCACCACAACCTTACCACTACTGACAGGACCTATGTTCCACAAAGCTCTGATACAACTTGTCAGAATTAAGAGCACACTTGATTACCTTTGTATTAGCAACTAAATGTGGAATTCACCCAGAAGTACAAGTAACTAGAAATAAGAAATAACACAGAATATGAGAGGCAACACACAATTGTATTCAACTCATTACACTAGGAAATTACAATAAAGAGATCACACTCTTTCATCCACTTCATGGGCATACCAGTAATCTTCCCTCAAGAGTAATCTTCTCTCAATATAGGTCACAATAAATAGCTAACACAGAGCTGTTGTTCACCTCAACCAGTCAGTACAATACAGCCAGTACAACTGAGTACAAACCGGTACTCCAAGTAGATCTCACCATGATCTTGCTCCTTGATGTGTTGCTGTCACCTTGGATCTTGCTCCCCCATAGATCTCCTTTTGACCCTCACACACACACACCCCTGTAGACCAACCTGATCTTACTTATCACATGTAGATCTCCTCCATGATCTTGCAACACCCTACAGATCAAACTTGATCTTACATACCTGGAAGAACCCTTGTGATTCCACCATGGGAAGAACTCTCCTAGTTCTACACTTTACAATACAGCCCATGAGTCTATTATATATATCTCATGCATACAATGATTAGACTTGCAACTCAAGACTCGACTTAGTCTTTAACATGCAAACAACTCGTTCAACTAACTGACTGTTCGTCAACAACTAGTTCTAAACCGCACAGGCGACCGACGTCAGTCCCTATCTGACTGGAGGTGACCGATGTCAGCTGACTTCTGCCGATGTTGGTTTCCTTTGCACTGATCCCTGGCTGATGTCAGTTGTTTCCTACCAATGTCGATGACTGTCACACTCAGCAACCTTCCATGTTTGCATCTGGGTGAAGCTTTTAGCTCCACAACCTAACAACTACCTCATTTTTGTACTTAGATTTAATCACTGAGGGGTTAACCAACTCTAATCTCTGGTGGAGTATAAACTTTGAACAAATGGTATATTTTGGTTAAGCGGCCTATCTTGGATTTAGGTTCATGAAGTGCAGGGAGTAAGCCCCTAGTACCATGCCATATACTTGATTCAGTGTAGAATTGACTCTTGAGTGCCTAAACATCCTAAAATTGAAATTAGACAACTTTGTTTAGGAATTTTTAAAGCCAATTCCCTTCATACTCATTTAAGGCTTAAGACAATAAGAGATAATTAAACTCTAGGGTTTAATGTTCTCTAAAGCATGTTGATTTCTTTCAATTTATTTTCTTTTTTCAATTACTTCTTGTTTGATATGTGAGGTTCAACTTCCTCTCTGTGGTTTCTCACATGGTCTTAACCCAACTATAGGCAAGAAACCAAACCAACCTACCCCCACCTCCTTCCTCATCTTTATCCATGGAGTATGTCTCAAACATCAAGGTGATACCCTGTGATTCTCCTCATATACCTCATTCACATAATAGATCCTTAATGGTCCTCAAAGGGGATGATGACTTCACCACCTATCTTGATAATAAACTGATAGCCTTGGAACATTACCTTACCACCTTATCCCTTTGTACCCCAACCTCTTCCATCCCTTTCTCTAATCTACCTTACATCATGTCATACCACCTCATGGTGGGTGTCACCTCTACCTAACCTTCCATTTTTCATACTTCTTCCTCAACTCATGGCCTTCCAGCATATCAAACCCAATCAAATGTCCTAACCACTACTCAAGTGCCCTCAACCCTGACTGACTCATCTCACATGGAGGTGAGTGTGGCCCTTCCCACTGATACCCTACTATGATCTAGGAATTTGAATCAAGAAAGGATGGTTAGTATTGTGTTAATTCCAAAATGAAAACAAAATGAAATAAACACACTAATAACATAACATATCTAGTCCTAAACACTAGGGAGAGCTTAGTTAACAATCATGAATGAAACACATAATTAAAATGCAAAATAAAAATCTTTTACCTTCCTTAGATGCTCCAAAATGCTTGTTGTGGTGGTGTGCTTAGCTTGTGCTCATGAAGTCCTTGGCAATGGAAGCTTGACAACCTCCGTCTATTCTTGGCACCTTTGGCTTGTGGCTTGGCTTAGCTTGGAATAAATTTGGCATTATAAAACTAGTTTTTTGAATCTTTTTGGAACCAATCCTGCATTATAACTTTGTAAAAATTAAGCTTAGAAATGATGTTGTGAGGCCTCCTATTTATAGATTTTTGGATTTGATCAAAATCAACCTCAACCATCCATCTCAAAATTCAAATGTGTGGTTGAGGATTAATTCAATTTTTATAATTAAGTTTTTAATTATCCTCATCATGGCATTGGAAGAAGGGGTAATTAAGACGCATGGAGGGCATCATAGAAGGCATTGATGAGGCATGAAGGGCATGAATCTTGATATTTGTGGCATTTATGGCCTGGGGATGTCTTCCTAAGAAATGAGCTCGCTTGATGATGAAGATATTCAATATTCATTTATAAAAATAAATATTCAACAATTTTCCATGGAATTTTTTATTAGGCCTTGATTTGGGTTAATTAGCTCTTAAGCATATTTAAGCACTTTGTGCACAAATTACTTAGATTGATCAGAATGACTTGTTATTGGTTCTAAATTTGATTGGATTAGAATTGGAAGTCCACGTTAGATGTGTTGGATGTGTATTCTCATTTAGTATGTTTCCAACAACAAATAACAAAGGCATGAGTCTTGCACAAAAGATTTGATAGGAAAGAGCAATCCAGAGCATGCAAGTGTAGATTTGGCATTTTAAATCAAAATGAATTGATCAAAGTTAGTTGGCCCATAAATTTCATTACCCCATTTAGGGATACCCTAGCTAAAATTGACATTTGAATACATCAGTTTCACATCATTTAGCATGTTTTAGTGTTCTTATCCCAAATTGTGTATTTTAGATGGAAACTAGCCAAAAGCATGATTAGAGGTTATCGGTGGCTAGTTTTAGGTGTCTACAGTTTACCCTTATTTGGGAAGGCATTTCAAGATATAAGCATAGTAATGTCTTCTCAGAGAATGAAAAGGTCTTATATGCCTATAGCTATAATGATGATAAACTAACTGTATGATGACCCCTCAAGGGAATAATTGACACAAGTGGATCAGTAAATGGTCCCTTAGAAATAAAGAAGTGAAATGAGGGGACCAAAGAAAGGAAAGATGATGGGGTGAAAACACAATGATAGTTAGAAATTAGTCAAAATCATTGAGAATGTAAGTGGGATGGTGCACAATGGTTTGTCCAAAGGTGGTAATAAGCATTATACCCTGATAGTGGCAACATGGTATGATGATACAATGATTTTCCAAAAGGTGGTTATAATCATTGAGAAGATGGAGTTGGCCTAATTAGGATAGATAAACAAGATAATAACATGCCCCTATATAGACAAAAAAAGTAAAGTGTTGACAACACAATGATTTTCCTAAAGGTGGTTTTAATCATTGAGAAATGTAGGTGGGATGGTGTGCAATGATTTGCTCATAGGTGGCTATAATCATTGGACCCTAATTATGAAAAACATGATAAACTTAGTCAAGGATGATAAATTAACATAGAGGGTAATTGTGAATTAGAATAACCCATTAGTAGGGAGATGCTCATCTGAACTAATAAAGATTGAAATTCTTTCATGGTCAATTACTCTGTTTGGGATATGATTAAGATTGAATCAAGATGCTAGTGCCGAAGAGATACCACCATCATTGAATAAACTTATTGAATCTGAGGTTTTTTATAGCATGTGATTGTAGTATTTATGATAGAACACCATAAATAATTGGCCAAAATATGCATAAAGACTAACTCCCATAATCTAGTACTCAAATATAAAATAAGGCACCAATGATAGAAACCATGATGACAATGTAAACATATGAATAGGAATGGATTCAATTATAAGTGTGGGCAAGGAATCACCCAATGAACACACATAAAATAAATCAAGGAAACAATGTTGAAAGAAAACAAATAACAAAAACAAAAACAAACAAATGAACAATACAATAAAAACCCTATGAATATTGCCCCTAGAAAATAGGTGACAACTTAACAAATGAACAAAATAGGGAAATAGAAGAAAAAGAATGGGGTGGTTGAGCTATCTCTATATGCACTAGGCAAGTGGATGTTACCTACATAGTTATATGGATGTAATATCCAATGAAAAACTTCAAGCCAAATGTAGTTCTCCCAAGGAATGGGAAGAATGTGATAACTAAGGAAAACAAATAGAATAGATGTGATAGAAGAATGGGAATGACCTTGCAAAATGACAAGTGCATGAGAAAAAAAGGTCAAGAAGGATGGGGAAACTATATGACAAGTGATTTGATTAAAACTTATTAAGGGTTCCCAGAATCCTTAAGGCAAAGAAGTGGTCAATGCTTTTGTTACTTTCTAATGATTTTTAAATATTTTTGTAAGTGTTTTGGAGTGTCGCAACTCAATCAAGAATGATGAGACACTAAATGGTTTAATCTCACAAAATGGAAAGAGCATGGCTTAGGTTGCTCATAAAATAGTGAGAGCATGGCTTAATTTGATCATAAAATGGTGAGAGTGTGGCTTACATTACTAAAAAAACATCGAGAGCGTGGCTTAGGTTGCTCACAAAATGGTGAGAGCATGGTTTAGATTGCCCAAAAAATGACAAGTGTGTGGCTTAGAGGTGACTGAGATGACCTCAATATTTTTTGAGTACTACCTATATAGTCCCAGAGTAGGACCTCAAGTCACTATAGTTCCACCCTTATAGTGGAGGAATTCGACTAGTGCAACAGCCAATTCAAACAAAATAGGTACAGTTGGTAAAAAGACATATCATGGCATAAAAAGTGGCAAGTTGGTATGTCATGGATTAGTATTGACCCTAGTTTTCCCATAGGTTTTTATAACTAGGACACAATGGCATAGATCAATGGTACTAATTTTCCCAAAGTTGGTTATAATTAGTAGCAAGACTGGTGTTAAGAAAGGACTAACAAATGAAGGATGCAATTGTTGAAAATTATGTAACACTATCCAAAAATATGATCTCTATCTAAAGTTCTCAAATAAACTAATGAAACAATTAGATTCCTTGATGCTAGAACATTATATCACACTATCCAAAAATATGATCTCTATCTAAAGTTCTTAAATAAATTGATGAACTAATCAGATGCCTTGATGCTAAAACTATGTAATGAATGACAAAAACCAAGGTCAAATGGGCTAGGCTTTTAGAACACATTGGGTTGATAGGCCAGAAAGTAGAAAGTGGATATGGCAAAGAGGACGAATAAGGGTAGTATGTGTACAAAGAAGAATAGTGATAAAAAGGCATAATTGAAATGGTCCTTATAGATAATACACCTTAGCATTCAAGCATAGTACTGCTTGAGATAAATAAAATTCATTGGCTCTAGAAATTTGTCACCATCTGGTGTGGTAAGCCTATATGCTCCTAATCTATAATCTATAGTGATGACAAAAGGCCCTATCCAATTTGGTTTAAATTTACCTTTATGTTTCTTCTCATCCATGGTATTATTTTGGTTTTCTTTGAGAACAAGATCACCAATTTCAAATATTTGATACTTCATATGTTGATTGTAGTGGTCTTTGAGTCAATTCTGGTATGCTTGAATATTTTTGAACATGGTTGTGTATTTCTCATCTAGTAGGTCTAACTCTTACAGGTGAGCTACTCGATAGTCATGATCATCCAAGACATGATTGAAAGAGATTCATAGTGAAGGCAATTCGACCTCAATGGGAAGGATGGCTTTAATACCATAAACAAGTGAGTATGGGGTGGCTCCTATGGGGGTAAGATGATTGGTACAATATGCCCAAAGGGTAGGGTATATCTAGAGGTGCCAATTATGATTGACATCATTGACAATCTTTTTGAGAATGTTGATAATGATTTTGTTGGATGCCTTGACCTAGCCATTACCTTAAGGGTAATATGTTATACAAAAATGTTGGGTGATGTTATATTCAGTACATAATTGGTCTACATCTTTGTTCTTAAACTATCTTCCATTATCAGATATAATATCAGAGGGGGTACCATAGTGGTAGATGAGATGATTGAAGATGAATTTTGAAATTTGCTATCTAGTCACGTAAGTGAGGGGTGTAGCTTCAATCCACTTAGTGAAATATTTGGTGGTAGTAAGGATATGTTTATGGTCATTAGATGAAGTGGGGTTAATATTCCCAATGAGGTCAAGTCCCCATGTAGAAAATGGCCATGGTGTCAACATCAGTTTTAGAGTTTTTACTGGGGCATGAATCAAATTAGCATGCCATTGACATTTGTCACATTTATTTATATATGCAGTGGCATCTGCATCTATTGTGGGCTAATAATAAATAGTACATAAGAGATTTTTGGATAGGAATACCCC
Source organism: Torreya grandis (assembly GCA_037957365.1). NCBI lineage: Eukaryota > Viridiplantae > Streptophyta > Pinopsida > Cupressales > Taxaceae > Torreya > Torreya grandis. The sequence goes on from JARHVA010001114.1 coordinate 300,573, forward strand.
ACTCGAATGGGATCCACATACTCCTTCATGAACTTATCTTAATGCTAATATAGACTCTACCAAAGTTAAACAATGAAGTAGAGTTCCATCAAAACTATGATGGTAAAGAGTGGATCCAAGTAAAGTATAATGAGTGGAATGATTAATGAAGGCTTTGGTTTGTTTTTAAGATAGGTTAGGAGGTAGAACTTGGTCATGAAGGTAGTTGTAAAGGTCCGATTACCAGATAGAATTACTACCACTAATATCAAAAGTCATGACAATGATTAAAGGTTCATGAGCTAGTGCTGACAAATTCTCGATGAGGAAATGATACTCTTTAGCTTTATCTATTTGTCAAATTAGAGAGCCAATAGTAGCCATGGTATCTATAGTTTTGTTACTATCTCTTGATATATGCTCAAACTGAATGTTGGCAATTTGATTTTTAAGAGTGTCAACCATGGCTTTATATGGAACCAACTTGTCATCTTTGGTCTAAAAATGATCTGTGACCTGATTGAAGATTAACTAAGAATCACCATAAAATTGAAGATGAGATATATTCTAATGCACTACTTGTTGAAGTCCTAAAACAAGTGCTTCATACTCATCCATGTTGTTTGTACAAGGAAAGCTAATTTTGAATGATTTAGGGATTAGATCCCCCTGTGGTGTAATAAACAATAGGCCTGCCCTTGATCCATGCACAATGAATGAACCATCAAAATATAGCTTCCAAGGTTGATCCTCAAGGGGTGTATCAATAACAATCATGATTAATTCATCAAGAAATGGAAACTTGAGTGGTTGTGTGTCCATGAGGGGTGCTTCAACAAGTTGATCTATAAGAACTTGTCCTTTAATTACTTTTTGATTGACATAATCTATGTCAAAATCACTAAGAAGCATGATCAATTTAGCCATTCTACCTTGAAAATATATTTTAGATAGTAGATAATTAAGTGGATCTAATTTTTAAATGACCATGGTTTTATTATTCAACATGCAATGATGTAGTTTCTGAGCTATGAAAATAATGGCTAGACAAGCTTTTTCAATAGGTGCATAATTATGTTCATATGTAACCAAGGTACGGCTTAGGTAGTAAATATCATGATCCTTTCCATTGTCATCATGTTGAGCCAAGAGCTCCCTTAGAGCATAATCGGTAGATAATAGGTATAACAAGAATGGCTTTCCTAGCATAAGAGGTAATAAAATAGGTGGATTGACAAGCTAATATTTGAGTTGTTAAAAAGTTGTTTAGCAGTGATCATCTCAGTGAAATGCAACTCCTTTCTTCAAAGGTGCATAAATGGATGGCACTTGTCTACTAATTGAGAGATGAAGCATCGGATGGACTAGATTTTACCTTGAAAACTATGAAGTTGCTTCAACTTGGTTGGTGGCAGCATCTTGGTTATAGCATGGACTTTAGCTAGATTGACTTTAATGCCTCTATGAGACATGATGAAGCCCAGTAATTTTATTGAAGTTACACCAAACACACATTTATTTGGATTTAGTCTAACTTTGTACTCTCATAGTCTTTCAAATATCTTACACAACACTGCTAGATGGTCGGCTCTGGTCTTGGATTTTCCTAATATGTCATTGACATAGTCTTCAAAAATATCATGCATCATATCATGGAATATGACAATCATGGCTCTTTTATATGTATCTCCCAAATTATTAAGGTCACATGGAATCACCTAATAAAAAAATGTTCCCCATAGAGTGGTGAATGCTATTTTATGTTGATGTTCTAGTGTTATTCTAATCTGATTATATCTTGAAAATCCATCTATGAGTGAAAGAATTTCATAACCTATCATGGAGTTGAAAATCATGTCAATATTAGGTAAGGAAACTAATCTTTAGGATGAGTTTTGTTTATGTCCCAAAAATCAATACAAATTTTGATTCCTTCAAGATTTTTGCTAATAGGTATAATATTAGAGATCCATTCAGAGTAGTCAATGGATCAAATACATCCTACTTCTAAGAGTTGTTCAAAATATTTCTTTACTAATATATAAATGTGAGGATACATCTTATGGATATTTTGTTTTACTAGTTTGGCATCAGGATTAACCATAAGGTGGTGTAAAACTAAGGCAGGGTCTAATCTTGGCATGTCAGAATAGGCCCATGCAAATATATCCACAAAATCTTTCAACCAAGCTGTAAAGATGTCACATTCCTCCTCAAGGAGAGATGCTCCTAATTTTATCCATTTTAGGTTTGATGGAGTCCTAATATTTACCTCTATTGTATCTTCAACTAGAAGGGTCTAACTATCTCCTGAGATAGTAGGCAATGACTTGAACTATTAGACTATGTCAAGGTCCTCTATTAAGACTTGCTCTTCAACTTCTCCTAGGCATAATGAATTTGAGTCTCCTAATGGCATATTTGGCCATGTAACAAAAATAGTTGGAAATACTTGGAGAATTTGATCAAATACTTTTTTTTCTCAAACTTGAACTCAGATCTACAGGTAAGTTCATCGTTGGTGGTCTCCTGGTCTAAATTCAAAGATGAATGAACACCCCCATCTAATGGTTCCTAAAATAAATTTTCACCACTAGACTAGCCTTTATCTTTACTTTTTTCTTGGTCAAAAAGCACCTCAAAGAGGTTTTCACTTTGGAACCTCAATGTTTTACTTTTTTGTTTTTGGCTAAGGGTGTTCACTCACTCTCTAAAATAGGCTACAGGATCTAATATGATTGAGAATCTTGATTTGTGATCTCCCAAAAAAACATTATCTCTAAGGCCTAAGAAATCACAGAATGCCTCATTATTCTAAAACTCATCAATTGGTAGATTGGATTCCTGCTGGTCCTAATCTATCAGTTGGGGATAAATAACAAAAATGGATTATGATGAACAACTTGGGTAAGGGTAAAAATGGCATTGTTATCAAATAGGTTGGTTTTAGTTGGGTTATCAAAGGTAAGGCTATGATCAGACTCTACTTTATTATCAACATCATTATCACTAGTCGATGGTGATGGAGTTTGAATAAAATATGTGGGGTCACCCCTAGGTGGTTCAAATCCAAGTCCTTAAGGTCTTTCATACTTAGTCTTGGATATTGGCTTGATGGTTCCTAGCTGATTCAATTTGAGGCCTCTTCCTTCATAATTGGATGCTCCATGATCCTATTGGGAATAGGATACTTTGCATTTTTATAACAATCATCTTGGTCATCATTGTATAGCCATGATTCATCCCCTTCAAGAGGGTTGGGTCCTAGGCCAGATGTTGGTACAAATGTGATAGGTCCCTTATCTTTGTTATTTCATTGCCAATGCATATATGGGATGACCTTATGTCACCTAAAGGTTTTCAAATTCTGAGGAAGATTGGCAATGTGAAATGTGTCATGGGTCACATATTCTCTTGGTTCATTATCTGAGATGGTGAAATGATTAGAAGCTTCAGGAGGTGGCATGTGGGAAAGGAAATCCAAGGTATTATGATCTATGCAATTATCTAGTGAAGAATCAATAAATATAGATTTTCCTTTATCCTACTTGGAATTGGGATTCATACTATACTGATAATTATAACTTTGAAATTTAGCCTCAAGATGCTTGCAGTGTTCATATGGGTGTAAATCTCCTAGACTATTCACTTACATCCCTAAGTGGGAAAACTTGATACATTGGTGCAGTGTTGATGAGACTGCATGAATCTCATGTAACCAAGGCCTGCCTAGAAGTATTTTGTATGATAACTTAAGATCCAACACATGGAAAAGTGTATCATGGGTTAAAGGCCAAATAATAATTGGCAAACTAATGGTTCCCTATGACTCTCTTTCCTAATTATCATAGGCTTTAATAGTTATTATTTTTTCCTAGAGATCTATCATTGTATACCCAAGAATCTTGATGAGCTTGAGAGACACTATGTTTAGGCTAGATCCATTATCGATAAGGACACATTTCACTTTATGCCATCTGATACAAACCTCAATGTATAATAGGTTATTATGGAGTGGGCCAAGGGAAGACATGTCACTTTGGTTGAATGTGACTTGTTGGGCTGGAGCTAGGTGTCCAACCAAAGCTTGAAAGTTATTAGGGGATATATCACTAGAAATAGTGGATTGGGTCAATAACTCATTCAAGATGTTCTTGTGGATTATTGACATTCATAGAAAATACAAAATAGAAATTTGTGATGGTGTCTTTTGCAATTGGTTCATAATATCAAACTACTTATCTTGGTCAGTAGTGAATGATTTATTTTGAGGCTGAATGGTTGGTAAGATGATAAGTAAAGTGGTGGATGGTTTGGGCCTAGGATAGTAATCTTTGACTTTCAAGTTGTGATTGCATAATTAGGACTAAATATTGGACCATTATTGCTAATCGATGTTGGGAATGGTGTGAGACCAGATAGGATAAGTCTTGATTGTATATGTACTTTCATTTGGTCACATGGTAAGAATGAGTTGTCACTATAAGATCCAAAAGTGGAAGTTCTAGTTTGAAAGTTTGCCTATATGCACTGCCAAGTCAAATAAAGATTATCCATGTAATTTGGCTGAATATTGTTGTTTAACAATGGTCTAGGCTAATTAGTGTTTGGTCAAGGATTAATGGAGATGGTATTAATGCTACCCCTTACAATATGACCTATAACCCTATTATAGTTGTGTAATTACATGGTAGGTTTGTTGGTTATTACTATTATGACCTTGGTTTTGTCCATTATTCTATCATTGTGGGTTTTGCTACTGATTTTTTTGGTTCTACTGGTTCGACTTTTGATTCTAATACTACTAATTTTGCTATTACACTAGATATTTCTGTTGTTGATTATTCTGCTACTGTTGATTTTTATGTTGGGGAAAGGGGTTTTGATAGATCCCAAGAGTTTGATTAGAAGTGGAACCTCACTAATTGAACCTCACTATTGAGTGGGAACTTGTATAACAATACCATATATTGGAATTTGTGGCACATTTTGAACCAATGGTTATTTAGTAAGCACTTGAGAAACATGGGGACCTCCTATTTGCATGACTCCCTATGAGGAAGCAAAAGTAGGTTACAAATTTGACATCTGTTGTTGATCAATATTTGCACATTGTTGACTAGTCATTGCTTGGTTTTGGACTAACATATTAGTTTGCGATTGAAAATGTATGTTCATCATTACTTGGTGGGGTGGAATATTGGTTTCCCTTGGTTGGGGTGGTAATGTATTTTTCCTTTGTTACATTGATATAGTAGGTTGTGTATGTTGTTGTGAAATACTACTCACTACTTGTTAAGGAGGAGTAGGATTCATCACATTCTGTCATTGAGGCATAACATTAGCCATTGTTTGATTATCTAATCCTATAGTTTGTACACTTGAAGAAGCAATCGGTTGAGACTAGGGTGAAAATTCTCTTATTCTTGGATATGATGATCTACTCATGGGATTAACTGTAGGCACATGTTGTTGGTTAGTTGTTTATGTGTTAGTACCACTTTGATCAAGATTGGACACTATTTGTACATTGTCTACTATGTTTGGTTCACTATTTAGTGTAGAAGTTGAAGACACTTCAATAATTGGCATATGTATCAAGTTATCTATAGAAGCATTTTGTACAAATGGGTCAGAACTTGAATTCTCTTATCTAGTTAATTCCATCAACATTCCTGTTGAAGGAACTAGGCCAATGAGAGGCTTACTTACCATGTTCATATGATTGAAATCACATGATAAATTTAGGTAGGTTTGGTATGCTATTTTCATTTGGTTAAAGTGATATTCCATGATATTTTTGCCTTGATTGGATATATTCAGGTCTTGGTATGTTACTTGGGCTAGATCCATAGGATTTTTAGAAGAAGCCTGTTGATCATAAATGATATTATGGGTTACTCTTCCTAGAATTTGGTAGATTTTCATGGGGGGAATATTCTAGAAACTTAGCCCCTACCTCTATGGCCCTAACCAAAATCTCATCTTTGTTCTCTAACAAATTTTGCTCAAATAAAAAATGGATCTTATGTGAAAGTAAAATTGGTAGAGTATGACTGTTAAAGGACTAGCTCATCCACCATGGGTATTGTAGCTAAGTATTACATGGTTTGTTCTTGGTCCTATTCTATTTAAGGTGGTGTGTTAATAAAATAGTTAGCTAATGGATCTTGGCTTTGTGCCACTCATTGAGTATTATAAGAGGGATAAGAATCCATATCATAAGAAATGTTATCCACATAGGGGTCTTACACCATTTATTCCTACGTAACTACATTACTAATCCTTAGATTTTACATGAGTCCACTACGAGTGTAGGAATACATGTTGGGATCCATAGTCAATGCTTGGTGATAAAAGGTCAAAGACTTATACAAAATCTAAAAAGGAAAGAATCTAAAACAAATGATGCCTTCAACTTGGTCTAGATTTGTCAAAAGGATCAAAAGGTGTATGAAAAGATTCATGAGGAAAAAATCTAGTGTAAAGCATCCAACGTTTCACTATTCACACAAAGGTAAGCAAGCAAATATGCCAAAAATTAGAATGCCAAACTCTAAGGTCAAAGTGTTTCAAATTAGTCTAATCTGGGAGATTAAAAGTTGCTAGGTCTTTTGGCCAAATGCAGCATCAAAAGATAGGCTCAAACAAGGCATGTGCTAGGACTTTTGGCCAAACAATGTCAAAAGCTAGACTTTGAAAATACATGAAAGTTTTAATCCAATAGATTTGAAACACTTCTAACAAACACTAGGCATTTGATTCTTGGACATGAACTTGGTCAACTAGGTATAAAGTATGAAATAAAAGGCATGTTAGTAATAGTTTATTTTCTCATAAATAATGGTATAAAACTTGGTTCTTTTTGACAAACAATCTAGACAAAGGTGAATAGTATAACTATGCTTTAGATAAAGGATCAAAAGTACACTTGGATCGGTCTGAATATGTAGGAACAAATTTGGAATTCTATGTAAAAAGGTCCATGAAACAACATTTGAAATTATTTAGGCATGGTAATGATCCTATACTACACAAAAGGTGTGACAAAAAGGTTTGTTTCAAAAACTCTCTAAGGTAAAGACATTTTTTCATAATTTTGACAACATAACACTACCCTTTTTAACTCAAAATGTTGTGGTATATAGACTCAAAGTGAAAGTGTTAAGCACAAAATAGCTTAAGTATATCAAGTGATGATAATTATTATGAGTCTAAAATGGCCTTCAACCTAAATTGGAAATTAAACCTAAGTTCCCTCAAGTTTAGTGCAAATGGTGAACCCACTTAACACATCAACCCTATGAACTTGTAAAGGTGTAATTTTGAATTTAAACTATAAGTGAAGGACTTAAACAACTTTGGTCAAGGTTTATACTCAATTAGGCAACATATCTATAGCAAAGTGGATGATATGACTCTTAAGATTTTGATGAACTTTGAACAAGGCAAATTGATGGTCTCAATGGGCAGCATAACGCTTCTTTATTCAAAGGACAATTTGGACTATGTACTTAGTTTGGATTGTTTGTTTACACTAAGTTTTGACTCCAAACAAGAATTTAATATAGTACAAGACCAACTACCTAATCACCCTTAGATCTAAAACTGACAAGGTTGCTTGGTACTATTAGAATCCATCAATATACATCATTTGAGAGGATTTTAAGTGTTCATCCAAAAGTAAATGTGCATTATATAGTAGGGTGTTTACAACCCCCTTTCTCTCAAATGATAGTACTATGACATGGACCTTGAGGTGCACCTTTAACCAACAATACTTCTGTGGCAAGTGGGGATTTGTCTAAAATCTAACAAGTTTCAAAATGATCTAGGGGAATTAATTGCACAATGACTTTCATACCAAATAATGGAAAAGAAAAGTATAGATTTTAGGTCCATATCACTCAGCTTGTTACAAAAAGGTCTAGTCATTTTTTCAACCACTACATCATGTTGTTCACTTAGTGTAGTGCGATGTCCAAAGTACCACTATGTCCCATGTGTAACTCTAAAAGAGTCAAATAAAGTCAATGTCAAGAGATGAAACCCTAGGTTAAAGCTTCCTTAAAGAAATTGTAGGAGGTGATGATGAAGCTATTCAATATTCATTTATAAAATCAAATATTCAATAATTTTCCATGGAATTTTTTATTAGGCCTTGATTTGGGTTAATTAGCTCTTAAGCATATTTAAGCACTTTGTGCACAAATTATCAGATTGATCACAATGCCTTATTATTGGTTCTAAATTTGATTGGATTAGAATTGTAAGTCCATGTTAGATGCATTAGATGTGTATTCTCATTTAGGATGTTTCCAACCACAAATAACAAAGGCATGAGTCTTGCACAAAATATTTGATATGAAAGAGCATCCAGAGTATACGGGTGTAGATTTGGCATTTTGACTCAAAATGAATTGATCAAAGTTAGCTAGCCCATAAATTACATTGCCCTATTTAGGGAAACCCTAGCCAAAATCAGCATTTGACTACATCAGTTTCACATTATTTATCATGTTTTAGTGTTTTTGGGCCAAATTATGCATTTTAGATGGAAACTAGCCAAAACCCTGATTGGAGGTTATCGATGGCTAGTTTTAGGTGTCTACACCTACCAACTGTGGGTCAAACTTCTACCTCTCATTCCTCTTCCCCTCTTACCTCTGTCCAACCAACCAACACCCCTCTTCAAAACTTAGTGCTTTTGATACCCCAAAAACTTCCTCCCATCCAAACTTGAGTAACCTCTCAAACCCAACCCTCTCATACATCCATTCCCCCAACCACAACTATTCCCTAACAAATAGCTTCCACCTATTATCGATATGTGGCTAACCTTTAAAGCCATATATCTCCCCCTACCTCTTCATTCATACCCACAAGTTTTTATGGGGTACCCCCCAACAAGCATCAACCTCTTACCATCGTATTCCCTCTTCCTAACCATCTTATTAGTTTATCAATTCTACCATTCCCCCAACCCAACCCAAACTGACTTGGTCAAGATGTTAATCGACAAAGTTAATAATCTTGAATCTTCATTTTCCTGATCCAACAACCTCCTTTTATATGACCAAACATCTAACAAACCCATCCATCCATCCATCCCAATCCATGCCTACCCTCCCCAATGGAAACTCCCAAAATTTACTAAGTTCCAAAATAAGGAGGACCCCCAGCAGCATCTTAGGGGATTTTTGTACTCATGTTACCTAATTTCCCATGATGAGTCCTTACTTATCCACACATTCCCCATGTCTCTAGCAATACTGGCCTTAGATTGGTGTAATGCCTTGCCTAAGCATTTTATCATCTCCTTCACTCAACTAGCCCAAACTTTCTTGGAACACTTGTCAATCAATATCTCCAAGAAAGTCTCCATTACCAACCTCTACTCTATTCAACAATATGAAGATGAGTCTATTACCAACTTTGTCACTCATTGGAGAAGCTTAATAAACCAAATTTCCTTTCCCTTACCTCAGCTAGAATTCATAGAGATTTTTGATTGAGTATGTGCAAAACACATTTCTTCCACATTGCATGTCCAAACTTTTCATACATTTGATGAAGCCTTTACCATGGCTCATAAACTATAAAATAGAGCCATTGAATAAGGGAAGTTAAATTTGAAAAATAAAAACTTAACTTACACACCCAATGATCCCTCTTTGTCTAAACCCAACAACCTAACTAATAGCAATACCAAAAACAAAGCAACCACCAATGTTATTATCCTCAAAGTCGCACCTCTACCATCTACCAACCAACTATCTCAAGGAACCAAACCTATAACTCTTTAAATCCTTCAAACTAAAGAAACCAAACATGGAATAATTAGAATCAATTAACTCCACTTGGAGAACCATATGCTTCTATTTTGGAACAATTGTTAAAAGCCAACATCATTCAACTTCCACTGATTAAACCACCTCAATAGTTTGATCTTTCTCACCATGTGCCAGGATGGTATAATGAGAATGACCACTATGTCTTTCATCAGGTCATAGAGCATGATAGTAATAGATGTAACACCTTTAATAATCTTGTCTAATCCCTCATCGACAAGGGGGAGTTTAGATTAGATAACCCCAATGCTCCACCAAATCAAGCTCTCGACATATTTAGACAACCTTTTCCAAACCATTCTCCCACCAAAAATAAGAGAAATAACATCTAATGCTCTCCCAACACCCATACCATCAACATGGTTCATGACATGCTTGATGACAAAGAACCTACTCATCAACCCACCAATTCCCCTTACCTATGAAAGAAGTAGAGTTACCTTCTACCCCTTTGAACTCCCAAATAGAAGAAGTAACCATACCCAAACCTTCAATAAAATCTTCCACACCTATCTTTCCTATTATATAACCATATATTCCCTCTTTGAAGGCTCTCTCACAAGAAAAGATACCCTCATCCACTGAACCTCTAATTACAGAACCTTCTACAACAAGCCAATACAAGGGTAAAAAAACCAAACCAAAACCCCCAACCCTTTCTTTGGTAAACCAACCTAGCACTTCTAAAACCTACAGGCAACCATCTAAAACCTCTACTAAACTAACCAACCCTTAACCACTTGAAACAAATAAAGTAGCTAAACCTCCTTCAAAACCAACAAAAATAACCAAGGCAGTAAAACCATAAAAGAACCCAAAATCCCAAATTTTACCTCCTTCAACCTTGCTCTCCATCTTGGGTCCTCATCCCTCTACCTTGAGATTAAAGCCCATTATTTATACCAAAACCCTACCACCTATACTAGTTACACCATCACACTTCCTTTCTAAAACATCTCTCTTACCAACACTGATAATACCTAAGCTACCTACCTTACCATCCTTTCTTTCTAGCTCATCAACTATATTACCTAAACCAAAGCCATCAAGTAAACATACCAAATTAAAATCACCTATCTCCAAACCTACTTCTAAACAATTTTATACCTCGATACCCAAACTAAAAACCACCAAACCCCTACCACCTTTAGTGGAGTCATACTCAACCATTCTCTGAAGGTTGTCATAAACCTCTTCCATAACCTTACCACCTATCAAGCCTTTCCAACCTATCAAAGATTTTAACCCTTCACATACTCAAGAAAAATGGTTCAATGATAACTTGATATGTGCATACCATAGGGCACCAAGACATGACATTAAGAACTATAAAGCTCTCCAAGCGCTTGTTGATAGCTTATGTGAAAATTATAATCTTTTATCAGAAAAACCTCCTTCACATTACCAACCTAACCACCAATTCAACCCATCTAACCTTCAATATTACCTAATAATGAAGAGGATGAACTAAAGCAACCACCCAATCCAAAAAACCCCCTTATCCACACATTCACATGGTCACCCAATCTTGGGCCCAACAAAAGGATAAAGTGAAGGCTAAGGCATCTATTCCTTAGACTTACCCCTCCTCAAATTCCTAAACAAATAATACCCAACCCTTTCCATCTTTAAAAAAGCCCAAAGTATCTCTCTTAAGAGCCTCTCCATCTAACCGTCCATATCTTAATCCATATGCAATATCCATCAAGAAAGCTATCCTCAAGTAACTCCACCAAACTCTAGCAAAGATAAGCTTGTATGAGTTAGTCTTGACTTCTCCCCATCACCACCAAGCACTCATAAAAACTTAAAATCCATAGAGGTCCAATCTAATGACCCTAAACCTCTAGCCACCTTTGTTGGTGCCCTTTAAACTTCCAACCTTGTTACCTTCAAAAATACCAAAATGCCTTTTGTCCATTAGAAGGATCCTGATCCCCCACTCTTCATTACCATATACATCAATCAAACCCATGCCAAAAGAAGGATGATTGATGGAGGAGCTAGCATAAATATTATCTTCTCCCATGCTTATGACCAAATATAGTTACCTATAAACATCATGTCTAAAATCTCAATAGTCCTTCGTTCCTTCAATGATACCATGGCTACTACCTTGGGTACAATTATCCTCCATATTTGTGTAGGACCCTGAACTATTCCTAAGCTCTTCTATGTTTTAGAAGGAGAATTACAATACAACTTGTTACTCAAACATCTTTGGATTTGTTTCATGGGTTGTGTTCCTTCCACCTTACATCATTATGTCAAGTTTAAACATGAAGGACAAGTTGTGATGATCTAAGCTGATCCCATTCCTTTCACATCTTTTAACATGACATATTGACCTAATGATGTCCTTCTTCCTCCTTAATCCACCTCACAAACCTATGATAACAACACAACATCACCAACCAAAACAAATAACATCCCTACACCTAATTTTGATGAGGCTTCCACTAGCTCATCTATCCCCTCTTCCCAGATTCTCATAGAAGACCCTGTGACAACCACATTCCAACACCTTTCCTTTAGGGAATATATACTCTTGGATTTGGATACATTCCCTACTCCCTAAGAATATTGGAACCTCAAATATGACCTTTCATATGAGCCCAACATTGGAACCATTGTCCCTTTTAGGCTTAAAAACTATCAAATAAATTTTGTTTATAGGGGACTTAATTGGCCACTTCTAGCTCCTACCACTACCTCATCCACCGGACCATTCACCCCAAACTTTTCATACCTTATCAAACCTAAATTTTCTAAATTATATCTCCATAGGTGTGCCTAGAAAGGATTTGGCTTTGGTCATTATGAACAAGGACCTCATGAGTTACCCTATGTCAAAACTATGAAACCTCATGAGTCATTTGGCCTAGGGTATAAACCACCTGAAGAATCCACCAAATCAACCAAAAGCATTTCCACCATAGAGGAAGATATCTCATCCTCACCAAGCCAACCACTTTCCCCACCTGAAGAGCTTGAAATCATCCCCCCTAACTTTTTTTTGATCAATACCATCAACTTTGGCCCCTTGATTTATCACAAAGGTGGCCAAACCAAAACCATTCCACTTGTCCATCTTGAAATGGTCAAAAAAGATTCTCCTACCATTAATACCATTCATCATTAGGATGATGACTTTGTTCTCACCTTCCTTGGTCTGGGGGATTCTTCCATCCATAAATTTCTTCCTCTGGAGAACCAAACCATGTTGAATAAATCTACCACTAATATCAACTTGGGCACCCTGAATGACCCCCACATCATAAAGTTGGACCAATCACTAAATATTGAGGAACTTTAGGACTTTTATTCTTTCTCGAAGACCACAACATAGCATAACATAGTCATTCATCATGATGCCAGACCTATCAAATAGAAGATTTGATGCATGCATCCTCACATAGCCCTTCTTATCAAAGAAGAGCTTCAACATCTTATATCGATAAACTTCATTCAACCCATTGACTATCCCTAATGGGTTTCTAATATAGTTCCCATCACCAAATCCATAGGGGGACTTCACCTTTACATTGACTTCCATGACTTTAACCTTGCTTGTCCAAAATATGACTTCCCTTTGCCTAGCATCAATCAACTTATTGATCTTACAGTATGCCATGAGATGTTATCTCTCATAGATGGGTTTTTGGGTTATAATCAAATATAGATTGCTCTAGAAGATCAACATAAAACTACTATAGGGTCATGCTTTTTAGGGTTAAAAATGCTAGTGCCACCTACCAACAAGCCATGACCTACATCTTTCATGACATCATCCACACCATTGTAGAATATTATGTTGATGATCTCTTTGGAAAATCCAAATATCATAAAAATCATCTTAAAGTTCTTGACATCATCTTCAAATTCCTAATCCATTTCCAAGTCATACTCAATTCCAAGAAATGTGTTTTTGGAGTCCTCTCAAGAAAGCTTCTTAGCTTTATCATCTCTCTTCGAGGAATCAAAGTGGACCCTATTAAGGTCAAAGCAATATTAGAGATTCCTCCTCCAACCAACCTTAATCAACTTTGTAGCTTATAAGGAAAACTCTAATCCATTCAGTGCTTCATTTCATAATTATCAGATAGATGTCACCCTTTTCACCATCTCCTTAAGAAGGATACCTCCTTTAAGTGGACCAAGGACTACCAATAAGCCTTTGATTCCCTTAAAGAATACCTTCTATCTCCACCATTTCTTATTCTCCCCAAGGATGACCACCTCTTTTACTTATATATTTCTACCACTGATTATTCCCTAGGGGTAATGTTAGCTTATCGAGATAAACAACATGAAGAGCAAGCTGTATACTACATTAGTTGCACACTTATAGAATATGAGACTTGATATACTCATATCAAGAAGCTCTACTTAGCTTTAACCTTCATAGCCACCAAACTCTGCCACTACCTTCTTAACCACAAAAACTTTGTCATAACTAATACCAATCCACTCAAATACATGCACTCCAAACCATACCAAAACCATTGTATGGCTAAATGGCTCATGTTCCTAGCTGAATTTGACCTTGAATTCCTCCATTAGAATTTGATTAAGGGGTAGGTCATTGCTGACCAATTAGCTGAAGCTCCTTACCCAATGACCAACCACCCCCTCTTGCCTTTCCATATGAGTCTATCATGACTATTTTTCAAGAAGATGACATAACCTACCAAATAACCATGTTCTTTGAGGGATATAAATGCCAACAAGGAGGGGGTGCTAGAGTTATTCTCATTCCTCTCAATGTTGAACCCCTTTCACTCTCCTTCAAACTTGACTTTGAATGCACCAATAATATGGCTAAGTATGAATCCATAGTGATAGGTCTCTAAACTTCTCTAACCTTAGGAATTAAGATAATCCATATCTTTGGTGATTCCCAACTCATGGTTAACCAGGTAAATGGATCTTATCACTGTAAGAATGATGTTTTGAAAAAATATAGAATTTTAGTTGACAAACTCTTAGCATCATTTGAACATTACCTAATCCAATCCAGTCCTTGATCTACCAATAAATTTGTTGATAAAATGGCTTACCTTGCTTCCCAGATCCCTTCTCAACCTTCCAATTCCAAAATCTTTGTCACCATTCACCATTTTACCACACCTTATTACAACCATTCTGACCCCCTTACCATTTGTAATGTGGAGAAATCTAGATTTGGCATTTGGTGTGACCAAACTTTTAACTACCTCCACCTAATCATTTTTCCTCATGACCTCTCTCAAAATACCCAAAGAAACTTTGTTTAGAGTACCTCTCGTTACACCATACTAGGGGGAATCCTTTACAAACATAGTTTCAATAGTATCCTCCTTAATTGCTTACATAGTCATGAAGCTTCCTATGCCATCAAGAAAACACATGATGGGATCTATGGGGGACACTTTAGCAGCCTAGTGGTCACTAAATATATCCTTCACCTTGGCTATTACTAGCCCACCCTCAACCAATACTGTTATGATTATGTAAAAAAGTGTTTTAAATTCCAACAACATGCTAATTTACATCATGTTTTAGCTAATAATCTCCAAGTATCTCAATACTTTTGGCCTTTCTCCCAATGGGGGCTTGATCTCATTAGGGAAATTAACCCCCATTCTTCATGGTGACATAGCTTCATCATCACAGCCACTAAGTACTTCACCAAGTAGGTGGAAGCTATCTCTCTCATCTTGATCAAAGTGGAAAGGATCATGGATTTCATCAATCATCATATCATTTGTCACTTCGATGTCCCTCATAAAATCATCACCGATAATGGCAAATCCTTTAATAATAAGTAATTTTAAAGCTTGTTTGATGCATTTGAGATGAAGTTGAGCTTTTCTTCACCATACTACCCTCAAGATAATGGCTAAGCAAAAGCTTCCAACAAAATCCTTAACAAAATGATCACTAATATAGTCAATGATTTAGGATAAAATTGGCACTTGCACATCCCATTCACATGGGCCTATCACACTACTATCCAAACCTCTATAGCTGCTACCCCTTTCTCTCTTATCTTTGGAGCAAAGATAGTCTTACCCCTTGAAGTCTGAATCCCCTCTCTTTTCATCTCTTTCCAAGATATTATTTTTGTAAGAGGACTTTCATCAACGTCATTTAGCTCAGCTTGACCTCCTTCATGAGTGTCACTTGGCAGCCCTCACCCAAATTTGAATCTATCAAGAGCGTATCACTTGTGCTTATAAAAATCACCTCAAACCTCTAAACTTCAATATTGGATATCTTTTCCTAAAGGAAAACAAACATTTAACCAACATGGAGAAAATAAAATGGTGTAAGTATGCTTTCAATTGGTTTGGACCATAAATCATCACCCATAAGTATGGATCAGGTGCTTATCATTTGTCCTCCTTTGAAGGTAAACTAAAACTTGAGCCTCTCAATACTTCACATTTATGTCATTTCATTGCTAAAACATGAATTTGACCCATTTTCATGTCTAATTTAAGCTCCTCCCTTGATTATGAGATACTTACCTTTTGCAATTCCTCTTCTCCTTTCTGAGAACAACCAAATACAACATAGAACCATGTGATTAACCATCATATTCATGATCCAATCTTAATTATGGGTACCTTGGTTCTACCCTAGCATGGTTCTCATGGATACTTTCTATCTTTAACACAATGGGATCCCATGGTCATTGTTCCTCAGTTCCCCTCCTTTCACAAACCTTCTTGTGTTCAAGTTTCATCCTTATAAAGGGGAAACCCCTGAACCTAATTAGACTGGTCCATGTCTAAAAATATCAAAATTATTCTATAAATACAAAATATTATTTGGGTCACACTCTTTGGCATCACAGACTACTCCCTCGAAGGATAGCTACCGTAAAATCAAAATCAAAAAATTGCTTCAAAATTAAAATTAGACTGCTCCCTTAAAGGACAACTACCCAAAAGAAATTCAAATTTTCTTTAAAAAAATAGACTATTCCCTTGAAGGAAAACTATTACAAGCATTAAAAACAAAGCCCATACACTTAGACCACTCCCTCGCAGGATGGCTAAGTCAACTTTGACAAAAATAGAAAGTAATTCATTTGAAGCTTCTTGCATCGATCAGCTTCCCAAATAATAAAAATAAAAAAGAACCATTGTCAGTCAAAATTGGCTTGCAAGAAACATAATCATATGAAAGCCATAATCAAATTCTACATGTAGACTTCTCACATTGATTAGTCTACACTTATCATAAGGCATGGACTAGTCTGTTATAGTTTGGTGGTCACCTATAAAAGGGGAAAACTAACCCACATAAGGTTACCATTCACATTTTACTTCTTCCTCACTCTGCCTATCACCCATATTTACCTTCTTCCTCTTGATCAAGGGATTGTGAGTTTACTTGATGCCAAGCAATCAAGAAACTTGTTTTATCCACAAGCACATGCTAATGTAAAGCATTTGCAAGGCTTATGTTCATTAAGTCTATCTCACTTTTGGGTTTTATTTTTGTTCTTCACCATGACAAAGCATCATGCCTTATTATTTATCTCTCAAATGCATGGTTAAATGTTTTCTTATCAATTCTAACCATTTCCCATCATTTTCATCATTATGTTCATCTAACCTCAAAATGAATAAATCATAGTAAGCATTTTTTACATGTTTACAAACAAACTATGCAATATATTTTATTTATTTATTTAAGGTGCAAGAAGTCACATAGATTTTACAAATCTATCTAACTATCTTGACCTCGTCCTCCTTACTCCACATTTGGATGATTCTTTAGTGATTCTAGGATTATAGTCATCCCTCCTATCACTTGATTATTCCTAGAGTTACCCTTAGTAATATTTGTTATTTCCATAGCCACTCAAGGGCATCCTCTATTCTCCTATCTTGTGTCCATCCTTGTAGGGAGATAATCATGCTCCACTCTGTGTCATTCATTTTGCTCACCTAGCACCCTTATTACAGAGCCCTCCTCTAGTTTTTTAGCCCACAAAGGCACCATTTATTATTGCCTCCACACACATCCCCTCAACCAGTGTAGATTCCCTCCATGAATGCATTGCATAACATGGATTTTAGCCTTACACCAAACATAGTATGCTTCTCGCATACTTTATTGTTGAGGAGGTAGCAGTCTCAATTCCAGCTTAGGTCATGGATGTCTCACCTCTTCCTAATGGTTTAATAATAATTCTATTATCACCATCATATGTTGAAGCATTTGATAGATTCAAACATTCACCATGTTAATTATTTCAGGATGTGGAGGTTCCCCTTTTGCTCCACCATTCCTCCCATTGTTTGCCATTTATAGTTCCCTTTATTCTTAGTGTTCTAAGTGACCTATGTGGCCAAGAGATTAGTGATGCATCCTCATCCTTAGAGCCTTGATTTAACTCAACTATCTGATCATCCTTTTTCATTGACACAATTATCCACTCCACCAATACAAGCATCTTATGACATCATTCATTTCTTTGCATAGTGTCTGTCAGTGCGATGCAAGCATGTCCACCAACCTTTCACATGGCCACACAATTCTTGATCTAATTAGTCATCTCATTGCACCATCATGGGCCCATATTTATATCACCTCTTTATGATGACTGTTATCATTGGCATGGTAATCTTTGCTTGTGTTGGCTTTCAAATCTTCCTTAGCAGGCATGTAGCCATCTTGTCTAGTTATATGCTCCATATCCTTCAACACATCATTGCCTAATCAAAGGGCCTCTAGTTATTATCATTTTAGGAATAGAGGATGCAAATAAATACACCTTCTACCTAGCCCATCAATGCAACTCCTAAGTAGGACACAGACTATCCTCTGCTACTCACCACACTACTAGTTTTCTAACTCGTAAAATCTACCTAACTATCAAAGAAATTATTTTCATACCATTTATCCTCTACAACCAATAAAACTTGGCTCATATTGGTGATGACTATTTTTTATTATGACTATGCAAATCTTAATATAAAACCATCTCCTAAAACTTGGTTCATAGTGATAGCTACTACCACTTTGCTTGTAACCTCACATAACTTCAACTGACATAACCTCTTAACAAAGACACCTCTTCTATGGATTAGTTCCATTAAAGGTCATTTATGTTACTAGGCCTAGTATTCCCTTCTTATTTACCCTACCTTACCCATCTATAACTCTCATCCTACTAAATGTGGGATCATTGTGGTAACTATTTACCAACCTACCCAATTCACTTTCACCAATACCTTCACTATAACCCATCACCTCTATTGTTTCACCAAAACCCTCTGCTATTAGTCCAAACCAACCCATGTGGTTCATCCATTTAGGGTAACCCACTTAGTGTTAGGACCCAGGAGCACAATTGATTACCAAGCAGCTAAACACAGAATTAAATGAAAAGTAATAAGTAACTAGAAATCAAAAACAACACAGAATATGAGAGACAATACCCAATTGTATTAATACTCTTCCAGAAGGAAATACAATAAAGAAGATGCCATAGTCTTCTTCCCACACCTCTAGGGCTTCCCACACCTTTAGGGCATACAATTATTTTCCCTCAAGAGCTCACTCTCTCAATTACGGTCCCAACAATCAACTCAAACATAGAGTTGTTGTTCACCTCCACTAGCCAGTAACAATACTGCTAGTCCACCAGTCAGTAACAATACTGCCGGTCCACCAAGTACTCCACGTACTCCAAGTCTGAGTATACACACATTTTCTAAGTACTCAATGTACTCCAAGTAGATCTCACCTGATCTTGCTACCTATTGTGTTGTTGACCTCCCTGATCTTGTTGCCACCTGCAGATCAACCTAGTTTTGCACACCTGTAAACCTAGACCCCGCACACACATACACCTATAGATCAATTGACCTTACTTACCATGTAGATCTTCTACCTAATCTTGCACACCATGAAGAACCCTTGTCCTCCAAACCAACACCCTTATGGATCTTCTACCAGACCTTACTCTCCTACAAATCTACCTGATCATACACACTTGGCACTATGGCACTATGAGGAGCCAAACTTGCTCTCTCTATCTAGCACCCTGGGAAACCCTGCTTTGATCCCTCACACTTTACAATACAACCCATGAGTCTATTATATAGATCTCGTGCAAACAATAATTAGACTTCTAATTATAATAATTATAACTATAGCTCAAGACTAAAATTAGCCTTTTACATGCAAACAACTGGTTTGTTAACAAACTATTCATGAACTAGTAGTTCTAAAACCACACAGGTGATCAACGTTGGTCCCTGTCTACCTAGAGATGACTGACATCAGCTGATCTTAACTGATGTCGGTTGCTCTGCTCACTAGATATGACCAATGTCAGTTGATCTGCAACTCAACAACCTCTCAGCAACCTCCTATTTGCATCCTGGTGAAACTTTTAGCTCCACAACCTAACAATCTCCCACTTGGAGATAAACAAATGCACTTATACCTGTACCTGTACATCATCTAATCTATTTCCTAGCTTGTATCCTTCTTCAAGCTCAATCCTAAAGACCAACCACCACATATCCTGTGGTGCATCGCATGCCATCCAAGTAACCTGCCACATCCCAATCTACATACCCATGTAGAGAAGTCCCTGACCCTGCATAGCATGTTAACCTACTACTGGTCCCTCTCAGATACCTGAGAATCCACTGAACTGCTCTCCAATGCTTCTTTCCCCAGATTGGCCACAAACTTATTGACAACTCCCATTACTTGGGCAATATTAGGGAGTACACATGTACTCAACCTCATCATATGATTGGGGACCCTATTCTGTGAACTGTCCATCCATAAGTGTGTTAACTGGTTCTACATCCTGCATCCTAAACCTCACCACTACCTTATTCACACAATCATCCTAAGACAACATCAACCTGTGACCTTCCCTATCTATAGGAATACTCATGCCAAAGAATTTTGCTACTCTCAAATCCTTCATGGCACACCACTGAACTAACCTTACCCTTAACTCAACAAATCCCTGTATGTATGAACTTGTAACAAGCATACCATCCACATATAGTAACAAGATAATGTCATGACCATTATCCAACCTGATAAGACAAACATAATGGTTACACTGACATTGACTAAAGCCTTGCTTTGTCATACACCTGTCAAACCTGTACCACTATCCTGTAGGTTACTCAAGTCCATATGACCTGGCCTTCCATCTCATGTGTCCATTCCCTCTCTTCTTTAACCAAAGAATCCATTTATCTCTTAGTTCTTTCATCCTGGCTGGCAACTCTACCAAATCTCCTGTTTGGTTCTCTTCCAAAGAATTCATGCCATGCTGCCATTGTTTCCTAGATTCGACCTGCTTTGTAGTGAGAAACAAGTATAAAGAAGGGGAATAATGAATTTGAGGCTTACTTACACTTTCAGTCCTCCACATGGGCATTTGAGACTCCTTGACAGCTTTCTGTCTACCCAAAATCCATTCCAGTGACCAATGTCAGTCACCACCCAGTCTACATCTGACCGACATTGGTTCCATGCAACTGACCTGACTACCAATGCCAGTTACCTGACTGACATCAGCATCTACCTATGTCTAGCATCACCAATCTCAGTCTACACTTGACTGACGTTGGTTCCTACCTGAACATCGATGTCAGTTTTCTAACTGATGTCGGTCTCTGTATTTTCCTGTGAGTGATGACCTTTTTACCCGTGAGCTTATTTGAATCAAAACCCTATCCAAACTGCCCTACTCAAAAGTATCCAACCCCATCTACTAATCTCTATCAATCATCTCCTCCATGAATACCAAGGCTTTCCAGTTCTTAAGTTTGTCAAATACATTAGACTTCTTTTTCTTGCAATAAATCCAATCCTTTTTTGTAGCATCCCACTGCTCACAAAAATCTTAGTCTATGCTCTCTGAAGCTGAACTCTTACCATTTGACTTAAGAACATCAATTCCCTTCTCACTTATGTGACCAAGCCTACAAAGCCACATCTTTGCAACAAAAGTGGAATCAGTAATACAAGTAGATAGATAAAGAGTACCTGCTTTCTTACCACATGCTAATTCAAGTGCAACCTTGGAAACATTCCAAGAGTTCACTGTGAGAGTTATTGTGCATCTCTCGTCACCCAACTTTCCTATAGAAATTAGCTGCATCTTCAGGACTGGGACCTGCATGACATCCTTCAACACCCATGTGTTGGCCATCTGCAATTTCAGCCACACTTCCCCTTTGCCAATACTTTGACAAGGCTCACCAACCCCTAAATAAATCTTTCCAAAGTCTCCATAGACCTTAACATGGAAAAATACTCTATTTGGGGCTACATGGAAAGAGGCAACATAATCTATAAACCAAGATTCTACTTTATCGAAGGAACATATAAGAGCAACCAGTGCAACAATCCATGTAACAATACCTACTTCTTTATTTCCTTCATGCTGATCTTCTACTAACCAGCAATCTTTCTTTACCTACTCTTTCTTTCCATAACACCGTAATTGACCATTCTTGCTTTTGAGTTCCTCCATTCTTACTGTACTTTCTTCTACCATTGCTATACTCCCACTCAATCAGAAACCCCTGAGAGTGACCTGTAATCAAACACAAACCTGCTCCCTGCAACCTTAGCTTTGATACCAACTGTTAGGACCCAGGAGCACAATTGATTACCAAGCAACTAAACATAGAATTAAACCAAAAGTAATAAGTAACTAGGAATCAGAAACAACACAAAATATGAGAGATAATACCCAATTGTATTAATACTCTTCCATAAGAAAATACAATAAAGAAGATGCCACAGTCTTCTTCCCACACCTCTAGGGCTTCCCACACCTCTAGGGCATACAGTTATTTTCCCTCAAGAGCTCACTCTCTCAATTATGGTCCCAACAACCAAATCAAACATAGAGTTGTTGTTCACCTCCACCAGCCAGTAACAATACTGCCAATCCACCAGTCAGTAACAATATTGCCCACGTACTACAAGTCCGAGTATACACACATACTCCAAGTACTCAACGTACTCCAAGTAGATCTCACCTGATCTTGCTACCTATTGTGTTTTTGACCTCCTTGATCTTACTACCACCTGTAGATCAACTTGGTTTTGCACACCTATAAACCTAGACCTCGTACACACATACACCTACAGATCAACTGACCTTACTTACCATGTAGATCTTCTACCTAATCTTGCACACCATGAAGAACCCTTGTCCTCCAAACTAGCACCCTTGTGGATCTTCTACCAGACCTTGCTCTCCCGCAGATCTACCTGATCATACACACTTGGCACTATGGCACTATGAGGAGCCAAACTTGCTCTCTCTATCTAGCACCCTGGGAATCCTTGCTTTGATCCCTCACACTTTAAAATACAACCCATGAGTCTATTATATAGATCTTATGAAAACCATAATTAGACTTCTAATTACAATAATTAGAACCGCAGCTCAAGACTAAAATTAGCCTTTTACATGCAAACAACTAGTTTGTTAACAAACTATTTGTGAACTAGCAGTTCTAGAACTACACAGGCAATTGACGTCGGTCCCTATCTACCTGGAGATGACCGATGTCGACCGATCTTGACTGATGTCAGTTGCTCTGCTC
Source organism: Torreya grandis (assembly GCA_037957365.1). Taxonomy (NCBI): domain Eukaryota; kingdom Viridiplantae; phylum Streptophyta; class Pinopsida; order Cupressales; family Taxaceae; genus Torreya; species Torreya grandis. Next base: position 324,007 of record JARHVA010001114.1, read on the forward strand.
ACTAGATATGACCGATGTTGGTTGATCAGATAGATGTCAGTTGCTCTGCAACTTAACAACCTCTCAACAACCTCCTATTTACATCTTGGTGAAGCTTTTAGCTCCATAACCTAACACTTAGACACCACTAACCCAACCCTTATTTAAAACTACATTGGCTTGATGTCCACAGACTATGTAGGCACTACTTACAAGTAGCTCAGCCACTAACATTTCCCTTTCCTTCCCTTCACCATCAACCATGAGCAAACCAAAACTAATCCTAACCATTTTTGACCTCTTACCAATTTTGAATCCAACCAACCTAAATTGAACTTTGTTGTCTTTCAAATTGGGGCATCCTATTTACAATCCACCAGCCATCCTTTTAATCAAACTACATTCGCCTGATGTCCATTTTGACTATATATAAGTGCCACTCATGGGCCCTTCAGCCACTAAAAACTAACTCCCCATTTCCTAATTAATATTTTCTACTAATCGTTCCCCTCGCCTAGGGCATCCTAAACCAATACTACCTTGAACATTCTTTCTTAGCACCCTTGGGTTCTAATGCCACCCACCTTGTCTATCATTTTTTTCTAGCTTGTCAATCTCTTTTAATCACTTTTCTAGTTTTTCAATCCCTGTTAACACAAAGATTGATAGCTTTTCCAATTCCCCACTCTTATCTCATATTTATCCACTACCTCTTCTATTTTATTGGCCTCTTTATCACCTTTCTACACTTTTGCTCTACTGCTTGCACCCTGGACTGTGTTGCATCCTCTTTATCTCCCTACTTGCTCATTACCATCTTATCAAGACATGTCTACCATTCCCCTTCTTCATCTGATTTGTGTCCTAACACTCTCAGCATTCACCCACTTTTTTTTGTTCCCTTTCATTTCCTCACTAGTTCTCCCTCATCTCAATGTCTTCCTTACTGACTATTTCCCTTGTTCTCATCACATCCTCCACTTCATTCATCCTTATCTCACCATTTTCTCTTTCTATCAACCTTTTTCTTTCCTCCTCCTCTATCCCCACTCTAGGTATTTATCCTGGAGAAGCCTTCCATGATTTCCCTTTTCTTCTTATCTCTAATTTCCCTTTGCTCTCCATCACAGTACTTACTTATCTTTTGCATCTATAGGATTATTCATGCTTTTATCCCCACTTTAATTTTTCCTTTTTTTCATCCCTAATTTTCATCCCTTATCTTCATCTCATTCTTTCACCCCTTGCATTTCCATTTTCTTTCTCTCTCATTTTCATCAACAAATCCTTCTTCCCAGTCTTTTTAGACTTGTCTTCAAGCCTTTTGTGGCCACCCAACCATTGGGCTCACCATCTTTCATTATCCATCCTTTTCATTTCTTCACTTTTGCCTTTTATTTTCCTTTTCTCTTCATCATTACCTAACACACCTTATTTTTCATCCATATGACAATGCCTGGATCCTTTCATCTCCCTTAATCACCTCGATGCTTCTCTTTTCATCCATCTCCTGCTCATCCCAACAACACTTTTTTCTTGACACTTTTTAGTGCTTTCTCTTTTTTCCTTGTTCATAAGTCATGTGACTAGAAAATATGTGCAAGCACCACTAGTTGTTTGGAAGAAGTTTCCTTCCCCATCCCCCCGATCTTGCTCATTTTATATCTTTTTTGCTCTGCTATTTCACCACTATTGGAATCAAGCTAAAAACCATCTTCAAATGGGAGATCTAGGATATTTGTGTGGGAACACAACCTACTCCCTTAATTAATTAATATTTTTCTATATTCCAAATCCCCTTGATGTCTTTCTTAGAATTCCCTCAAAACTTAATGCTTGCCATTTTTGATGCCCCACTGGCTCAAGTGTCAAGGGTTTGAATATTCATCATGACTCATTTACCCACTCTACTATTTTGCTTCCTTAATTATTGAACCATACCCTTCCATAGCCTATTCATGACATTATTATGGAGTATGCACAATGTTAGCTTATTTGGATGGTGATGAAAGACCCGATTGAATAACCATGATAATTCAAGTAGTACCATATTTCTTACAACCTATTTCTCCCATTTTTTTGGTGGAAATTTTTTGAGAATTATTACCCCTTTATTTTATTGTGACCTTATTTTTGTCATATCCATGTTTGGATTTTCCCATCCTTTCCCACCTTCATTTTTATCTATGAACTCATCACCTTTTCATATTGAGGCAACTAGTTACCCAACACTCCTAACCTCAAAAGAACTACATTAGGCTTGAAGTTCATTTTGGACATTATGTCCATGGAGCTATGTAGGTAATGTCCACTTGCCCAGTGCATATGGAATTTACTCAGCCACCCCATTCCAACCACCCAACTACCTTGCCCATGTCTACCCCAACATTGGCTATTTTTGACCTAACCTATTTACATATTTTATGATGCCCTCATTTTAGTCTTTTTGACCGTGCCAACTGATTTTACCATGTTGAACATTTAAACATTTAATATTTTCCACCACCTAGTACATGACTTGACCATTGGTGTTTTACATGGGATCACTTCCAATTTTAGTTACCCACACATGGTATCACTCTTGAATTTGGATACCCATATAGACACCACCCCTTTTGTTATGAAGGCTAACAAGTGTACCCAGCCATCACAATAATGGTCATATGGTTTATTGGTCAACTATCTTCTTAGCACTAAACTTATTTTAACAACATTGGTAGCTTTCATCTTTGTGAAATCTTGACTACCATGCTTAGTCACATTTTATGCATCTATTGGCATCTCACATGCCCCACTACCTTGTGGCACCACCTAGTGCTTCCCCATAAACTACTTATCAAACTTACACCTAATTCAGTCTCTCCTCATTGACTTTTATTTTGAGGGGGAACACCTCCTCCCATACTCAAGGCACCTTGACCTTTGACCAAAAAATTTGTATTTATTTTTCAACTTGTTAATTCAAAGCTACATAACAAAAAGGGGTAAAATGTAAACACTATAAAACTGCACACTTGCAATTCTAGGTGCCTAAATGCCTTGAGACCACCTTAAATACTCCTAAAACCTTCCTAACCCATTTTTCCACCCTCCTAACTTAAATAAAGTCCCTATTATACCCATTTATATTCAAAAAATATTATTTTAAAACACCATTCAAAAATAGTTTTTGAAATTGCTATTCACTTTCACTATTCATGATGACATGGCATATGACATGGAAAGTGACATGGAAAATGACATGGCATGTGATATGTCATATGAAATGATAAATTACATGGCATGTGACATGGAAAAATAATGTGGCAAAGTGACATGGCTTGGTACCCCACCTTTAGCCCATTTTTCCAAGATGCTTAATGACCTCATTTAAGCATCACAAGGGTCCCCACTTGAAATGGGTCAAATTTATCCTCAAGGGTAATTAATTTAAATTGGTTTTGCATTTCACATGAAAATAGCATTCAAAATTGACTTACCTACCCGTTTCACACCTTGGGAGAGACAAAAAGCCCCCATTTTGGACTTCTTAGTCCCAACAAGAGACTTATCAGCCCAAATTGGAATCTTCAACCACCTCACCTTGAGTCACCCATTACCCCTTGACAAATGGCATCATATTTGGTGGGAGAACTCTTAAAATTCATAAATGAGGACAAATAATGGTGTAACAAAGTCTTCAGTCACATTTTCAAACCATGTGCATAATTCCTTTTAAACTTGGACTTGCATGCAAAGTAGGGAGACTTGAAAAACCCCATAGGAATATTCCACCAACCATATAATTTATCTTGGGAGAGACAAAAATCCCCCATTTTGGACTTTTTAGCCCTAACAAGAGACTTATCAGCCCAAATTAGAATCTTCAACCACCTCACCTTAACTCACCCATTACCCCTTGACAAATGGCACCATATTTTGTGGGAGAACTCTTAAAATTCATAAATGAGGACAAATAAGGGTGTAAGAAAGTCTTCAGTCCCATTTTCAAACCATGCGCATAATTCCTTTTAAACTTGGACTTGCATGCAAAGTAGGGAGACTTGAAAAACCCCATAAGAATATTCCACCAACCATATCCTTTATCTTGGGAGAGACAAAAAGCCCCCATTTTGGACTTCTTAGCCCCAACGAGAGGCTTATTAGCCCAAATTGGAATCTTCAACCACCTCACCTTGACTCACCCATTACCCCTTGACAAATGGCACCATATTTGGTGGGAGAACTCTTAAAATTCATAAATGAGGACAAATAAGGGTGTAACAAAGTCTTCAATCCCATTTTCAAATCGTGTGCATAATTCCTTTTAAACTTGGACTTGCATGCAAAGTAGGGAGACTTGAAAAACTCCATAGGAATATTCCACCAACCATATCCTTTATCTTGGGGGACAATGTGCCATACTTCCAAGATTCCCTCTTTTGGCATGTTTCCTCATAAAAAAACTATAAATACCCCCCCTCTCCTTCACCCAAGGGGGAGGTTGAAAAGTTAGAATATTGCTGCCCAAATTTTATTACAAGTGTTCATCCATTTCAAGGAGGTCATTAATCTTCCAAATATTGGAGGAAAATAATTCAAAGTAACAAATATCTACCAAAATTACCTCAAGACATCTTCATCAACAATCTTCAACAAAAGATCTTCATCAATAAACATTGAGGTAATATTTTATTTTGTTATTTCAATTTATTTACTTATTTCCTTTTGCCCTCCCTTCCCTTAAACTTTTCAATCCCTTCACCATTCTTGTCTTCATCCCTTATTCATCTTACCATTTACCCTTTACCCCATTTTGCCTCTTTACCATATTCTTCACTTGACCTCTTTGCCACACTTGACATATTCTCTTCTTTGACTCATCTATCCATTTACCCTTTTGTATATTTTCAGCCTTGATCATTTACCCAACCCAAAAAAATAATCCTTTTGACCCTTACCATTGTACCCAAACCCCAAAACTATGGTCTTGCCTTGGCTAGTTTTAGCATGTGCTAGATTTAGTCATTCTTCTGGAATAAGTATTTCATTTCTTTTTGTACTTAGCATTTAGTTTATCATTAATTTAAATTCAATTACCTTTATTTTATTTTATCATCTTCATTTGTTATTAGGGGAGTGTATTGACAACCATCTAAGGAAGCTTTAGCTTCTTAGATCTAGCATATGCTAGGCGGTCCACCCTGCATCTTTGTCTAACCAACAAGCTTGTGATCATGTTGTCTTATTACAGGTATTCCTTCCAAGACAAAAAATACTTATCTCTCCATCTGGTCATAAACAAGAACATGTTTACTAGGTACACACCCTTCATCTTGTGTTTCTATCTTTTCTCATAAAAAACTAAGAAAAAAGTGAAAATTTATAGAAACGCCCTTATTGATCAAGCACCCACTCAATCAACACTATGATGAATCAATACCCACTCAGCCACCAATGATTTTTACACCTTTTATTTTATGTTTATAAACACTTGATGATGGTCTTACTCTATTCTCTCTCTTTCTTATGCTCTATAAGACATCAATGTCATACTCAATCTTCTATCTGCTCTCTCTACACATCAGCGTTCTCATCATAGCCTTATCAACATATTCAGGCCTCTAATACACCTACGCTTATCTATGAAAACATCATATAATTTATATCTACTCCTATTTTTCCTTGTTTAAATCTTCAATAGATGATGGTCCTCTTCTTTAACTCTTCACACATTTTTATTCCTCTCAAACTGGCCTCTAACCTTCTTCGCTTAACTAGCCCTCTTCTTGACTTGATTAGGTCATATGAACTTGATCATAATATTTATAAATTCTATTATATATTCATGAAACCACTTTTATGGTCCACATGACCTCCTACTAATCCTCTTTGTTCTCTTTTATTCACTTGCACACATACTTCACTAATTCACATAAATAGGCCTAATTAGCCTTACTTTTATACAAGTCACTTCCTCTCACACACCTTGGTATACCATTCATGATTAAATACTTTAATTTACTTTAAAATAGTTTTTAGAACACGTTCCAATCATTAATTAACTAATAGGCTGCATACCTTCTTTAGGTCTCATGGAGACCTATTAGGCCTTCTTAGTCACACGTTACACTTGGATCTTCTTAGAGTGATTATAAAATCCACATATAGTAGGAAAATATAATATTTAATTAAAATAAACCTTATAAAAATTCAATTTATTTCCAAAATACCTTTTAGGTCCAACCACCATTTGAACCCTTTCTCAAAACATTGTTCACACTAGGCCTATTTATACACAGAAAAACTATTTTGAACAATTGAAGTATAAACTCAATTTTTTCAAAAAACATGGAAATAAATCACATATAAATAAGCATCATGACCTCAAGGTCATAAAAAACTTCATTATATTCTTTAACTTAATGTATACAGGCTCAAAATCTTTTCTGTAAGATACTTACTCTGAACTGCTAACTAGCTTCAAAACACAGTCAAGGAAACATGAAATTTAAACACCTGATTGAACATACTCAAGGAATTTAAATGAATGAACATAATATTATAAAATAATTATAAAAACCTAAAATAAATATATCATAATCTATAATGAAAACTATTGTTCTTGTAGACCAATTTGTTGACCTTCTCTCTCATAGTCCTTACTTAGCCAGACAAACCATTTTGGATTTGATGTTTCAACCTCTTGTTAGGTTGTGGAGCTAAAAGCTTCACCAGGATGCAAACAGGAGAAGTTAAGGAGGATCTAGAGATGCGGGGAGTTGCAGATTCAGTTGCAAGAAAAATGGCGTCGGTCTAATCAACCGACGTCGATCAGATAGCAAGGGGAAGCAACCGGCGTCGGTTACCAGTCGGCTGACATCGGTCATGGAGGTGCCAACATCGGCAGCCTGTGTGAGAATAGGCAGTTCGCATGACGAATCCGGGAGAGTCTAATTTTAGACTGTCAATTTGCATGTTGAAGGCTAATCTTAGTCTTGAGTTGCGAGTCTAATTATTGTAATTAGGTTGTCTAATTATTGTAAGCATGAGATCTATATATGGACTCATGGGCTGTATTGTTAGTGTGTGCTAGAAAGCCATTGGGCTTGTGGAGAGAGCTAGAGTATTTATTCCTAGCTACCAAATAGGGGTATTGAGAGTGTATGATCAGAGAGAGTTGCAGGTGTGCAAGTTCTTGGAGAGGATCCACCGAGGTACTGGTTGAAGAATCATAAGGACTTGGTGAGGCAAGGACAAGGGTTCTTCAGGTGTGTAGAAAGACGTCTACATGGTGAGTATGATCTAGTTATTTGCAGGTAGAAGTAGAGAGTAGGGGATCTACTTGAAGTACAGATGTGTACTTGGTGAACTAGCAGCGTGTTACTGACTGGTTGGAGAGGTGAACATCAATTCTGTATTGGAATTGATTGTTGTGACCAAGAGAGAGAGGGAAGAAGATCTTGAGGAATGACGAACCTTTGGGGTGGAAGAAGAAGTGACATCTTCTTTATTGTATATTCTTCTGAGTGATTATTAATACAATTGTGTATTGTCTCTCAATTCCTGTGTTGTTTCATATTTCTAGTTACTTAATATTTCTGGTTAAATTCCGTGTTTAGTTGCTAATATGAGAGGTAATCATATGAGCTCTTATTGTGGTGGAGCAAAGATCCTGACACCTCTTGCACTAAATTCCAAGAGTATAAAAAAAATGTATAAATAATTAAAGTCCCAAAAACATCATTACATTAATTATATATATCAACTCATGGCATAGAGTCTCAAACCCATCACTGCAACCTACTTACCCAAAACTGCATTTGCCTTGAAGATCATTCATGGTGATTTTGAATTTCAACACTTGTGTAGACACATTAAAAAGCTCCTAATGTATGTTAATTATCATATATTATCATTATATAATTATTATATAGGTACATAACATGTTCATATGTCAATATTAGTCTTTCAAACTAATCTCATAACCTTGCTCCTTCATTGTCTCATCTTTACTAGATAGGTCAACTTATGAGAAACATTTTCACTATAACCATTGACCTTAAAAAATATTATCCAACATTAACATGTATTAATATTCTTGAACAATGTCTTCATGTATTTGTATTCATCCCTAATCTATGATATCACATCCCTAATCACCTTCTCACTTCTACCTAGGTTTTCTCATTATCTACTACATTAGGCCTTTTAGTGATAGGTCAACTTGCATGACTAGTTTATCACCACTAAGGGATATAACCTATCTAAAAACCACCATGGACACAAAATAAAACACTCACACTTTTACCTCCATCCATTTTCATAATTAGATTTGGTCAACTCTATCTACTACAATAAATTACCTAGAAATAAGCACTTTCTTATAGGGTTTTCTCACTCTCCTAACAAACCAATCAACTTAGAGGTGCCTGAGAGAGTTGAATTCAACCTATAATCACTTTTATATCCATACCAAAGCATTCTAGGCACTTAATAACATTATCTTTCACATCAGGTCTAAGTTAGGGTTCATTGAGGGTTTAAACTAACTTTTAGTCTTAACAATCATTCATAAATCTTAGCCCCTAATTATAGAAACCAATGCTTGGAAATTTTATCTAGTACCATTTACATATACCGTGAAAGTATTAGGTCTTTATGTATACTTTTTTTATGGCAATGAATACTTGAAAACTTGCTTGATTAGACAACTATTCATTATGTGCACCCTATTGACCTTAAGACACTTTTTCTTGATTTAACCTTTAATTTTTGACCTAAAATTTCATGAAAAATCTTTAAAAAACTTTAATCACATTTTTTAATTCTCACCTACTCACCCATGCCTTGTAAATAGATCTTAATACCCCATCTGGATACCATCTCTCTCTTTGTTCTCTAGGCCTTGACCTGTAAGTCATAATAGGTCTTGAAACTAACTTTTAAGTCATTTTCCATGTGTTATCCACCTTATATACATGATCATATGACATCTCACATAATAAAACAATGTAAAAAATCCTTCATATGTCTTTTCAATAGCTCATGTTGCCTTATTAGGCCAAGTAGGATCTAGAAATGGTCTAGTTGCATACTAGGTCTATAGATCTTACCTTTATAGGCTTACCCTGAGACTCATCTAAGTGATATAAAGCCTCATAAGCATTATAAAAAAATCATAAATATTATTCTTCATATATTAAAAAGAACATGTTCATATCATGACAGAGCATCTTTGGAGCTGCTTACGTAAATCTTTGGAGCTCGATTAAGGATCTTCATAGCTCATTGTGTTCTATGCTAAGTATTCAAAATTATTACCAAAAATATTGATTAATTTTCAACCCTTAAAATTATATATTTATTAGAGATACATTAGGTTTCTTGGCTTCCTTGTCATATTAGGAATAAACGCTCATACCTTTATGACATACAGTGATGGTATAGTTCTTTTAAGCTAGGAATGTGCATTTTCCTCTCTCCAAAGGCCAAATTGGATCTCCAAAATCATACCAAAGGATATATGAAACCATCAAAACATCCTCTTGGCCCTCAATGATTTTAAATCATGCCTTACATCCTCCAATACATAAAATTGACCTCTTTATCATTAATGCATCTGACATCATGAACTTTGGACATCAATGACAACTCTAGCATCAATGACCATGCTCAACAATCTCCCCCTTTATCATTTATGGAAAAATCACTCTTAGAATGTCTTACTAATATAAACTCCTCCTTCATTCTGATATTTCTCCCCATTTGACATTAATTACAAAGGGTTTACCATAATTTTCCATGTGGTCTTTGGACTTGATCTTAACAAACCATGCCCACACATACTTGAAGCATCATATATAGGCTCCCCCTATCGCCATGATCATCTCCATATACTTGTTCTTGACATGATTTATATTGAGTTTAAAATATAATAACTATCAAACAACCTTCCTTTATGCACCTTGATGCCACAAAGATGAATGATGTCCAACCTATCTTCATGATTCTACATACCTTTTCTATACTACACACCTACTCTTGAAGCTCATGAATTATCTAATTAGCTCCCCCTGATTTGATGTTATCTCTTCTTTAAACTTCCTTTATTCTTGATTGTACCTTCAAACTTTTTTCACACCATAAAGACTCATTTTATCATCCTTTTAGCTTCATAAGCCATATATGATCCATTTATATCATGACAACCCTTCTTGTATTAGTTTACTACTCATTAGGTTTGTATACCTAGTTCACTGCCTGCCAGACTTCTTTCTTGATTGATCACCTTCACCTCACATATCCAGGGCATACTAATCATATATGCCTATGATAAATTACCCAAATTTCATCTTTAAATGCTTATATAAATCACACTCAATGCCTATGAGTGTAAAATATCTCTAAAATCAATGCTTGTCCACCATGCCTATTATGTCTATCTGCAATCAAATATATTGCTCCAATGGAATAATCTAGTCCTTCATTCTAGAGAAGATATTACTCATGTCATGTCCATATGGTATCTCAAATTTTATTATGGAATAAATATTTCTCATTCATGTTTCTCAAGCCACCATAACATAGACATCATGACACCTTCCTTGCATCATTATGTAAACTAGGTATGCACTTACATGCTTCACTATGCTAGACATCTATCATAACTTGTCTTATTCATGATATTAAAATTGAGATAATACAATATGTGCTTTGGTCCTCTATGACCTTATGGTCATATTTATGCACATATAACACTTAACTCTCTCTCAAACCAAGCATATATCAATTAACATAGCAACTTGACAAAGAAGAATTATACAGAACTACATAACCATGATCCCCCTTTGTCTTTATAACTTGCTCACCATATGTATCAATAGTACACTCAAACCATCTCTAGTAAAAACCAAGAACCTTGGTACTAATACCAAATCTCATCATAAATCCTCTACACTAAAATACCAAAGACTTACCTCTCAATATGACAAAATATCACACTTCTAGCTTAGACTCAACAATCTTAAACATGTCTTCATACCTTATTAAAATACAACACTTGTCAAATATCAACAAGCATCCATCATGCTTCCAATTATTTATGAGTATCTCCATTAATCCTAATGGATTCATCCCTTCCATATGGTACTAGAACATAATAAATGTAAGAGATTCCCATATCTCCTTACTCTCACAAGACTAAATATTCTTCAATGTCCTTCTAGGCTTGAATATCAACTTAGGCTTGACCTTTGACTCAACCTCATCATCATACTTATAAACTAACAAAGAATACTCTTGATATTTTTAAAAATATGACTTATGATATTCATTATCAAATAACCCACCTTGGTTTATGAGTTGATCATGACTCACCTTGTCATACTTCTTCCTCTCAATCAAATATTCATCCTTACTACTTTGATCAATCACATGAGAAATAAGACCTCTTTTATATTTTTTTAATATCCTCTTTATTATGATTATCACCTCTATATTGATGTCTAAATCATCTTTATTCTTCTCTATTTGAGATGATAACAAACACTCTTGACATTCTACCCTGACAATTAGTTCACCTTGATCCATAGGTTGATCATGACTAGTTCTTACCTTTTTTGGTTTCCATACCATGATATGTATTTTAGGAGCTTTTGACATCTTGTTATGATTTAAAAGCTTATCCAATCCAATCTTATGAAATCTTGAAATATGACCAACACATTTACACCTATAGAAAATAACGTTACTCTTATTTGACATACCTCTTTATTGATGTGGTCTGTGATCTCTTCTTGACCAATTTTTTCCTTTACCATAGTCTCATGGAAACTCATTCTTAGGTGGGATCGTTTTACATTATTTTTCTTTATGTTCAAATTGATAACAAGCAAAACATTAACCATTGAAAGTATTGAAATACCTCATCGCATTAAGATGTCTAACAGAACTTGTCTTCATTTTGAGGTTGACCTTCTTATTCATATTAGCATTCTCCTTGTTTTCCTTTTGATCTACTTTGAAACCAAGACCTACCTTATCATTTGTAGACTTATGACCACTTAACATGTCATCTAGATCCTTAGTGATATTTTAAAACATCTCATAGGTCTTCATATTATTCATATTACATATAAGTTTCTCATTCTTAAACTTCAAAATTTCTAGCTCTGTTTTCAACTGGTCAGCTCAGCTTCCTTTGATCTAAACTTTGCATTGACATCCTCTAGTTGATTCATAAGATCCTTGATAGTCTTATTTTGATGCTTCAAATAATCAAGGTAACTTATGATCTTAGCTTTAAGGTCTACTTTATCTTCTCCTTATTCAATATCATAGTATACTTCTTCATCATACATGTTATCTTCTTGTTGATCACAAGACATTTGTGCTTCTTAGGATCACCTTCAAGCTGTTAGACTTACTCCAAAGGACCAAACTTTGATACCTATTATTGGAATCAAAATCACTAAGGGAGGGGGTGAATCAGTGTCCTTAATAATCTTTTACTTTCAATCCATAAATCGTTAATTACCATTCATCAAGAAATATCAACCCAATGTACATAAGCATGAAGAAAACATTAATCAACCAAGGCAATGCATAAATAACCATAACACATCACATAGGTTGGAAAACCTCATGGGAGATAAAACCCACTAAAACAAAGCTTGGAAAAATAGTACTATAAATAAATGAATCAATATTTAGTTGAGAACTAACCTATCAAGGATAACCAACCCCTAATTCACCAAGCACCCACTTGGCTTTAGCAATCACCAACTTGTCAGGAGGCACCAACCCTTTTGTTGATCAAGCACCCACTCAATCAACACTATGATGAATCAACACCCACTAATCCACAAATTATTTTTCCACATTTTATTTGATGCTTATCAACATATGATGATGGTCTTATTCTACTCTCTCTCTTTCTTTTGCTCTCTATGACATCAATGTCATAATCAATCTTCTATCTTCTCTCTCTACACATCAGCTTCCTCATCATGGACTTATCAACATATTCAAGCATATAATACACCTCTTCTCATATATGAAAACCTCATATAATTATTCTCTACTATTATTTTTCATTTTTACAATCTTAAATAGATGATGGTCATCTTCTTCAGCTCTTCATACACTTCTATTCCTCTCAAACTGACCTCTAGCCTTCTTCACTCAACTAGCCATATTATTGACTTGATTAGGTTATATGACCTTTATCCTCCTATTTAGACATTTTTTTATATATTAATTACACCCATCTGATTGTCCACATGAAATCCTCCTATTCTTATTTGTGCTCTTTTATTTGCTTGCACACATACTTCACTAATTCACACAAATAGGCCTAATTAACCTTGCTTTTATACAAGTCACTTACTCTCACACACCTTGGTTGGCCATGCACACTTGAATACTTTAATTACCTTTAAAATAGGTCATATAACATATTCTAATAATTAATCAACCAATACATTAGGTCATCAATATCTTAATAGGCTACATTCCTTCTTTAGGTCTCATGGAGACCTATTAGGCCTTCTTAGTCACATGTTACACTTGGATCTTCTTGGATTGATTAAAAAATCCACATAAATAAATAAAATATCATATTAAAATTAAAATATACCTTATAAAAATTTAATTTATGTCCAAAACACCTTTTAGGTCTAACCACCATTTGAACCCCTTCTCAAAACACTATTCACACTAGGCCTGTACATACATAGAAAAATTATTTTAAACAATTGAAATAGAAAATCAATTTTGACAAAAAAACCATGGAAATAAATTACTTATAAATAATCCTCATTAACTGAGGTTCATAAAAAAATTAATTATATGCTTCAACTCAAGGTATATATGCTCAAACTCTTCTCTACAAGATACTTACTTTGAACTACCAACTAGCTTCAAAACACAGTCAAGGAAACATAAAATTTAGACACTTGATAAAACATATTAAAGTGATATAAATGAATTAAAAGTATCTTATAACATCCTTATAAAAACATAAAACAAATATATCATAACATCTAATGGAAACTATTGGTCTTGCAAACCAATTTATTGACCTTCTCTCTCACAGTCCTTACTCAGTCATACAAGCCATTTTGGCTTTGATGTTTCATCCTCTTAAAATGAATTCCAAGATTATAAAAATAATGTATAGATCATTTAATTCCAAAAATACATGATTATGTGCATTAGATATATCAAATCATGGCATAGAGTTTCAAACCCATCATTGCAATTTGCTTACCCAAAACTACTAGTTTGCCATGAAGACCAGGAATGGTGATTTTGAATTTCAACACTTGTGTAGACACATTAATAATATTATGATGCATGTGGATGATCCTATATGATAATTATATAATTATAAAATATTTATATAACATGGTCATATGGAAATATTGGTTTTGCAAACCAATCTCATAACCTTAAACCTTTATTGTTTCATCTTCACTAGACAAGTCAACTTATGAGCAACATTTTCACTATAACCACTAACATTCAAAATTATTATACAAAATAAACATTTATTAATGGTATTTAAAAATTTATTCATTCATTTTCATTCATACTTAATCCATGATATCACATCCCTAATCACCTTTTCACACATGCCTAGGTTTTATCATTATCTGCATCATTACGACTTTTAGAGATAGGTCAACTTCCATGACTAGTTTAAAACCCCTAAGGGATAAAACATATATATAAACAACCATGGACACAAAATAAAATACTCATACTTTTACCTCCATCTATTTTCATACTTTGATTTGGTCAACTCTATCTATTACAATAAATTTCCTAGAAATAAGCACTTTCCTATGGGGTCTACTCACTATCCTAACAAACCAATCACACTTGGAGGTGATTGAGAGAGTTTTATTAAAAATTCAATAAATTTTATAGTCTTACCAAACCATTTTGGGCAACTTATAATAATATCTTTCACATTGGGTCTGAGTTAGGGTTCTTTGAGGGTTTAAATTAACTTTCAATCTTAACGATCATTCATAAAGCTTAGCCCCTAATTCTAAAAACCAATGCTTGGAAATTTTAGATGGAAAAATTACCCATATACCATGAAAGTCTTATGTCCTAATTTATAATTTTAATATGCTAATGAATACTTGAAAAACCTTCTTAGTTAGTTAATTCTTCATTCTGTGCACCCTAGCGACCTTAAGACACTTTTTCTTGATTTAACCTTCAATTTTTGACCTTAAACTCCATTCACATTATTTTAAAAACTTGAATCACATTTTTAATACTTGCCTGCTCATACATGCCTTGGAAACTGATCATGATGCCCCATCTAGCTACCATCTCTCTTTACTCTTTAGGCCTTGACCTGCAAGTCATAATAGGTCTTGAAACTAACCTTCAAGTATATTTTAATGTTTTATCTACCTTATTTACATGATAATATTACATCTCACATACTCAAACAATGTCAAAAATACTTCATATGTCTTTTCAACAACTCATGTTGCGTCATTAGGCCAAGTAGGGTCTAGAGATGGTATAGTTGCATACTAGGTTTGTAGTCTTACCTTTGTAGGCTTACCCTAAGACTCACTTGAGTGATCCAAAGCCTCATAATCATATTCAAACAACCTCATACAAAATCTTATTTGTATCTATATGAATAATCTTTGGAGTTGCTTACATAGATCTTTAGATCTGAACTAAAGATCTACATAGCTCATTGTGTTCTATGTTGAGTCTAAAAAACTATTACTAAAATGGTGTTGCCAAAACTATTAATGATTTCTTAAGCCTTAAAATTATATCTTCAATATATATACATTAGGTTTCTTGGATTCCTTGTCATATCAAGCATACAAGCTCATACCTTGATGACATGCAATGATAGTCTAGTTCGTCTAAGCTAGGAATGTGCATTTTCCTCTCTCCAAAGGATAAATTAGATTTCCAAAATCTCACCAAAGGATATATGAACCCCTCAAAATATCATCTTGGTCCTCAATGATTTGTACTCATTCCATACATGATCAAATCCATAAAATTGACATCTTTATCATGCATCATGACATCATGCACCTTAGACATCAATGATAACTCTAACATTAATGACCATGCTCAATAGTGACATTTATACCCATATTATTCAATACTTTCTCACATGCACATGTCCCCCTAAATTCAAAAATGAGCAAACAAGATAATTAATGATCAAATCAACACATTACATGATAAGAAAAGGAGCACTGTATGGAAATAATAATGAAGGCATCTATTTGATATTTGTTTTTAGAGAAGAGGTTGTAGATATACTTGATAATTTCCATTTGAATATAGGTAGTGGGAATCCTTCAAGTAATGCCATAACCCATAAAATCCTAAGGATGTGATATTACTATCCTACTATTTTCAAGGATGAACATAATCATGATAGGATTTTTCATCAATATCAAGTTTTTAGAATATGAAAATACATGTAACCATGCCTCTGCAACCTGTGATTAAAGGATGCAATTTTACACAATGGGGTCTAGATGTTTTAGGGGTCATTAAACCCAATTCATTAGTTGTGCATAGTACTATGCTAATTTTAAAATTATATTGCATGATATGGATTGTTGTCATTGCTAAAAAGAATTATAGATCACAAGATGTAATCAAATTCCTTGAAAAGAATATTTATACTAGGTTTAGAACACTAGTTTCCTTAGTGTGTGACAATGGTCCTGCTTTTCCTGCTTTTCAATCTATAAAATTTAATGAGCAAGCTTAAAAAAATAAAATTATTGTCATATTTTCATAAAATTATTATCCAAAATGGAATGAATTTTTTAAATATACCAACAAAAAATTTATGTATGCCATAAGCAAATCCATAGAAAATAAACCAAGAGAATGGCACCTATTGCTGAAATATGAAAAATGGGTAAATGGATTTAGATATAAAAAACCTCTAAAATATTCACATTTCCTATTGGTATATGGAAAAAAACCTATTTTACCATTAATATTAATTTTATATCATACCATTTTATGCAATATTACATGGGAGAAGATGGCAAGATTCAATCTAGGTTGATAGGCATTGTTCAGATGGAAGATGCACAAACAAAAGCTTTACACAATTTTAGAAAACATCAAGACATTTTCAAGAGATGGTTTGAAAAAAGATCAATAGTTAAATGTTTTAGAATTTTAGATCTAGTTATCCTATAAATAACATGAGAAGAAAGGATAACATGATAAATTAACTCTATTATGGATTGGACAATAGTAGATTTCTAAAATTTTGGGTAACAATGTTTTTCATTTGAAAGACCACCAAGGTAATGAATTGACCTTCCAAGTTAATGGCTAGTTATTGAAGCACTATTTAATGAATACTTGTATAAAATTTTCTAAAAAAACATATGATCTGGGAAATAATTTAGGTGACAATTTGGGTGATGGGTCCACCCCAATTGATAATAGAACTTCTGAGAGCCATAACGTTTTGCACTGTAGCTCCAATTGACTCACCGTTTGAACCGTTGGAAATATAATAATGAGGGGAATGTCATGAGATGACATGAATCTTTGATTGATGAAGTTTGACCCCCAAAAACCTAATGGAAGTGCCCCAAATTTTAATTTTAGTAGTGCAGTCTAAAAATAGTAAGTTTTTAAAAATAGTAATTCCTCAAATTTTGTATTATTGTAAATCATAAAAGTCAAACCACTTAATCTTCCTCGAGATTGGTGACCTTCCACATCCTCTTCACACCTTAAAAACATGTATAAATGAAGATGTAACCTAAAATGCAAATCAGACGTCTCTTCTCAGAGATAAGTATATGTTTGGGTCTACAAATTTGATCAATAAAACATCTCTTCTCAGAGATAACATTATTTGAATTGTCTTGTTCTTATTTCTTGAATTATATTTGAACCAAAGCTTTCAAGTTTTGGATCAACATATCAAGAAGGGTAATTAATCACACTTGACGATATTTATGGAGTTATTCATGATGGATTTGAATATTAGAATCAAGGTATGTGTCATGGTTAAATGATTTTTTTTATCTATAAAAAATCAGTTTATCATATCATTAGAAGATGATTTGATATTTTCATGAAAATTTTATAAATACTTCTCATTTTAAAAGATAAATTATGCATTGATATGATTAAAACTTATTTGAGAGATAATAAACATTGAGAAAGATAAAGTATGAGTGAAATTTATGATGAAGTCTATTCCTATACACCCAACCAATGGTGTTTACCAAGCCTTATTCTATGTCCTAAAAAAATGTAGTAGAGGTGATTCAAGTAAACTCTCTTAGGGGTATGTATGCCAAGATAGTAGTAGAGAAATACTTAGATTAGAATTAGAGGTATTTCTATCAAGGATATGGATGTTTGGCTGGCAACAAATCAATTCCTAGCTTCCTATATACTTGTGCTTAAAACATAAAATATTTTTAGAAAATAATATCAACAAAACCTTTGTTTTATCTAATCTTTTCTAAAACTCTCATAAAAAGGGGGAAATAACCTTCAAATAATCACATGTGATATGAAAGATGAGAAGGGTTAGCATTTTTCATGCTTATTTTGAAGTCTCTTTCAGTTATCTAATATATTTCTTTCTTTCTTGTAAAGTTTAAAATTTCACTGTGATATTTAAGCCAAAAATTATAAGCTCTTAAATACTCAAGAGTTTTTCCCCATTGAATCCCCATTTGTTGTGACCAATACATTTGATTTAAAAATAAATAAAATAGGGGCCATTTCATCCTTAAGAAATTATACTTAGGTCCTATTGAGACATTAAATTACTTCAAACCCAAACACACCAAAGCCTAAGTTTCATTATTCATGAGTCATTTTACAAAGTTTATCTTAGAATTAAGACATAATTTAATCAAAGGGTTAGGTTTTGTTTTATATGGATAATGGATATAATTGTGTGTTTACTTGAGACATTTAGTTTATTTTGTTGGTCACATCTACTTTATAGGTCATCATTAGGCTTTCCACATGTCTCTCTCACACTCAAAATTAAACGACTATCGAAGTACTTTTTGTAACTTAATCATTTCATCCACCTATGTTATATCATACATGGACCCTTTTCTTCAGCATTCATATCAAAGAGTGACTAAGTATTTTACACATTCATCATCCTAATAGTGAGATCATTCCACCACAAGCCTTTGGCAAGATTAGCTAAGTCTTTTATGCATTCAAACATCCTAGGTGAATAAATTTTTTTCATTCATTTCAATCTAACTTCATCACAGGTCAATCCTTATATTTCCAAGTCTTATATGAATGTGACAAATTGATAGAGTGAGATAATGCCCTCATCTCACTATATCACAAACTATGGGATAAAATTTAAATTTATGGATATTCATGACTAAGTAATTGAGTGGGATCATTCCATGTGTTAATATCTCACTCCATCACATGGTATAAACCAAAATCCAACTTATAAACCTAAGGGGCTCATCAATATCATTCCATGTGTCATGATCTTGCATCATAGAGATCAACAGTTAAAATAATAAATTACAAAAATTGTGACCAAGTGATCAAGCAATGTGATTCCACATTTCACTTATGAATGATGCCACATATCCCACCTTAAACATACAAATATCATGCTTCATGTCACATTTCATCACCTCAATCCACCGTACATGAATAAATTATCTAAGACATGGAAAGCATAAACCAAGTGATAAATCAACAACATGTCAATATGTCTTGTAGTTATACAGTCAAAGTCCATATATGAATATAAGCCTAATTAGATAAAAACAAAGATAAAACAATATGGAATAATAATAATAATAATGATAGATGTAAAATGGTGATGGACATATTAAATTAAAAATGGTGACCGATCAAGTCCCATGAAATTATAAATCATGAACTTATGTTTAAATTAAAAAAAGAAACTAATTGACAATGACTGTTATAGTGCAATTAATTATCACAAATGGATATTTTTAAAATAAATTCACCACTTGCAACTATATTTATATTCCATAATATAAATCAATTCAAATTACCTTTGCTAAATTATTATTCATATCTCACCAATAATCAAAGGCCCTAGTTTTCAAAATTTGACATAAATCTCTATAGATATTTCAATGGCAGCCATAAACACCCATGTTCCATCTCTCTTATACTTTGGCACTTCATTGAAATTTAAATACACTAAGTTTTACCCAATTTCACTCAAACAAAAGTTCCTACATTACTCGTTACTCTATATTGAATTAGACAATGTGCATCCTTACAATGATGATGACCAACTACTTCTCCATGATAAAGAGTATGTAGAAGACTTTATGTCTATCAAAACTATCATAATTCACAAACCCACTAAAAATTTAGAGTTACTACCATCTATAAATTTCATTTTCAATTTTTTACTATTGGTGAATGCGCTAGGGATATATTCTATAAGATACATAGTCTGGGTCACGTATCCTATTTATCTAGTAGTGATTTTTAGCAATACTACGTATTGTCCATACCAGACTTTACATGTGATCAATGGATAAATATTACATATTTGAGACAAAACAAGATTAAGGATACATTAATATCATGGGTATCAAACCCTAATAAATTTTCCCTAAAAATCAAAGTGTTACTCTTTTTATTCGATTTACACCTGGATTTATACTCATCGTGGCCATTTTAAATAGTCTCTATGGTGTCCCTACTATCACCTATGTTAAATAAATTTGTATTACTCTCTTTTCCATTATTATAGATACAAAAATCATCCATGCACTTGGAGATTTTTTAATTTTTAACTTGTAGTACCAAAGATAGGCTAAAAATAGGCTTGATGGAATTTTTTATATATTTTCATACTTAGTGGATGTTGTCTTTGCTAAAATCACACCTCCAAATGTAGGGCCTAATTATGATTCAACAAAATCACCTAATAGTGGAAAATGTGGTGACTATAATATTTTCCACATCCATAGATTAAGGAAGTACATATAATGAATTGAAGAAACTGTCTACCCAATAGTTTACAAATCCATTAATGGAAAACCTATGCCAAGGTTATATAAGGAAATAATAAGGTCACTTTAAAAACTTGGGGACTATTTATACCATCCCAACCCAATAGTGATTAGGGTGGAAGTCACATTAACCACTCCATTTTATTTGCCTATGATAATCCTAGACAACTTAGCTGAATAGGAGATAGCTTATCAGTTATCTAATAGTGTAGATCAGGATTGTACAAATTCTAGACTGGAGGTCTTACATAAAACACCCCTTAACATAAGAAGGAAAAAATTTTAGTTATGGGACTAGTTTCCTCAGTCCTCCAAACATAGGTCCACGTTCATTCTCTAAAGGTTTGAATTCAAATATAGGGACCCTAGAGGTGTTATGATCAAACATGTAAATAAGTTTTATGGTTAAATCAAGACCAAATATGGACACCAACCATACAATAAATATTACATATTCTTAAATTTTAAAGATGATTCAGAGGTTCATACCAAAATACATATGTTTAGATGTCAATGAGGATTTCATAAATGATCTAATTTAATCCTACCATCACCAAGGATGATGTAATAGAGATATAAAAGTTTGAGGAAACTTAAACAAAGGAGAAAACCCTGATTGAGATAGATAAATAGTTAAGGGTTGCATCTTCAATAGCCTCCCTATGCCAAAAATCATAGAGCCACAAGCTCTTTCCATTGACATAAGGACACCTTTGGTTCCTAGGCCCCTACTAAATCTTCACGTATAGTCTAAAAATTACATCCAATTTTAACACCAATTATAGGTTCTTCTCCTCATAATCCTCTATTACATACTGCATCTATCCCTCCTATCATAATTCAAGATAATAATACCTTTCATACAAGTCCATAGACTTGTAAATTTATAGTATAGGAGAGGCCACCACAATATCCATGAGGATTGTTGAATATAAATTATTTAGACACCAAGGATGAACTATCAGAGGAAGATTTACTTGAATAACAATAATGAGAAATAGAGAGGGACATAAAACATGAATACCAACCTAATGTGCATTAAAAGGTGCCTACCTAGGCATACATTTAAATCCCTATTTCTAATCCCCTTCATCCAAAAAATATAGAACATGAAGCTACAAACACTATAGATACATGCCCTATTGCTACTAATGACATACAAAGGGAACATAGTCCCAATGGTGCCTTTACCACTACTATTGTTATTCCTACCATTCATACTACTCTTAAAACCATTGAAACTACTATAATGGTGCTCTCCACCATGAATGCCACTAATAATACTATGATGGATCCAATAACTAGTATTTATACCATTCATGTAGCTATAGTTTCAATTAAGACTTGTGATTATTTGGATGTTGACATAGGAAATTATATATATACCCATTGGTTAATTCATGTAATAATTGAATCACACTACCATTACATAGTATATTAACCCTTTAATTGTTGACATAACACCCAAAGGTCCACAATGGGGTTTTCCATCCTTTTCTAAAAGACTACATTTTGAGGCCTTGGCCTTAAAGTCCATCTTCATATCTTACACTCCACCAAGCCATCCCTCTATCCATTTAGGCTCATTTATTCCTAAAACTATCCTAATATAGTCTCATGTGGTTTCAATAGTTAAAGAGACTTCAAGATCCATAAAATATGTGATAAAGGTATCTCCACATATTAGAGTCTCAAAGGAGAAATATGTCTATTCATCTTCTCCTACACTCCCACCTTATACCACTCCAACTAGACCCCCATCACCCATTCATCCACCATCCACTTCATCACTAGTGACCACATATACATAGACAACCTTGACTAAATAACTAATCTTTACCCCTTCATGGATATAAAGCTTACAAACACAATAGAAGTCAAGATAATTTGCACATAATTGAGGAACCTAAGTTGACTATTGAGTTTGATGAAAAGATAAACCAATTGAAGAGGGTAATAAAAATGAAAATGTAAAGGGGATAGACATAATTAGAATTTAAAAAAGATTCAAAACTCTTCTCACTAATTTAAAAGATAAAGATTCACCCTATAAAATATGATGAAATACAGGAAGACCCAAATTCTATGGTGGACACCACAGGAGGAATATTGAATAATATGGTTCATAGTCTACAATAGATGAATAAGATATTAGAGTCTAAACACAGGATTGAATTCCTAAAGGCATATTAGAAAAGGTCAAAATTTTAGCCTAGGCACTATATAAATTAATGATTTTAATTAGTGACTCTTTGAAAGTCTTGGATGTTAAATTGCATCACATTACCAAGGCAAGTAGAGAACATGCACATCTAAATTTTAACTTAATACCATTGAGAGACATCAAATTGGATAAAATTTATATGAGTTATAAGAGGAATTAATTGCATGACTAGCACAATCAAATGAATTAACTGGTTGAGTACTTAACAGTCCTAGAAACTAAAGCAGTGGTGTTTCCAAAAGAAGTTTTGATTACTAGTATCAATAATGTGCATAGATAGACCATCATCCAAACCTATTTTGACACTCTATTACACACATCCATCTAGAACTTTAAGGTAAGATTAAAATTTATTCCTCCAAGAGGTGGTGGCCAGATTTACCAATTAATCATGTTTGAAAAATGAAATCTAGATAATGCTCAAGCACTTACAAATTATTTTTCAATCTCAATGGGTTTACACAACAAATTAATTGACAAGATTCATTTATTAATTAAAATGTTGATTATTAATTTAAATATGATATATTTTTATTTTGATTCACTGGTGAGAAGAAAGAAACACAAGTAGAAGCAACAATAGAGGAAGCTAGGCATATAGAATAGAGCTTCATCCTTAACACCACCTTCTACAATTGCACCTACTAAGACTTAGGCAATACTCTAGTTTATATGTTGACAATACTAGTTTATATTTATCCTACTTCGATTCCTCTAAATATTGCAATAGGCCTTACCATAGTGGCTATTACAGTTATAACCAACATTGGTAATTTGTCTCACACACTATAAAGAAGTCCATGTCTATTTTTGGCTATATCAATATTTATGATTTCTTGATTATCAATAATTTTCCTTTTTACAAGTAAGATGTTAAGCTATTTATTTATAATATTGTAATTATGCAAAGTTAGTATGCAAAATTAAAAGTTTATTTTATTTTAGACTTTGTAAGTATGCAATAGGGCTTTGAAGATGAGGACATTCCCATCTAAAGTTATTTATACATGTATCTTATAAATTTTAAAAGAGGAGGATTCAAAAATTAATGCAAGAAATAATTTTTTTCTACAGTTATTTTATGAGTTTGTGTTCAATGTGTTGTCTCTTCCAACTTTATGTGTTTCATTGAATAATTTCTAATGATTGATAAATTTTTTCTAGGTTGTGCTTGTGTTAATTGTAAGGATAATATTGAATACTCTATTAGTATTATCAATTCTTTAGTTATAGATCATACTTACTAATTGTTAGAGACATTGGATATGTATAGAAATTTGGTACTAACAACATCCTTGATTGTAATCACTGAGTCATTCTACAATTGTTTACTTGTATTTTTCACTGTGTTTGATTATATTATGTGCTTTCAACTAATCCACATCATACATTGGTTTATGACATGTGCTTACCCTAGTATAGTGTGTTATCTTGGAAGGGTTTAATCTCAAATTGGATCATATGGCCTCTTATTTTATGTCTTACCCTTCCTTATTTTTGTCTTTTTTTGGTTAAATTCACTTTATTTTAGATCTACCCATCCATCTTAAGTTTAATTTAAATTTAGAGTTTGAAACCCATCATATCCAAAATATCTACGGTAAATAACACTTCATTCATAAATATTTTGCCATGTGTTTATTTATAAAATTGAGACCTCCAACTCCTACCTTGGAGTGAAATTTCATCGATCCTGAAATGTTAGGGACTTTCTTATAAGAATATTTGGTGTGCATAAAACCCACATCAGTAATATCACTACTTGTTGAGAGTTATCTAAGTCAATATTTGTATAATAGTGAGCTGAAAATTAGAAAGAAAGAGAGATCACATAATATCCATAGTAATAAGGTTAAGATATTTATATAATGAGTGATCATGCCCCTAAATTTTATAAAATATGTATTCCTACAAACATAGAAAAAACATATGAAAATGAATATGTGACTATATAAATTCACAATCAAAATAATTGTTGAAAATGAAAGAAACTGAATATAGGAATGAAAACATCTAATTGTGTGGAAACTATGAAGCTATATCTATGAATTTTATCTTATCTAAGTATGCATCTCACTGAGGAGACAAAGTGAAGTATGTCTTATAATTCTCCATTGTAGCCACTTCCAAATGTGGGATAAAATATAAGAATTCCTTATAAATATTTGTTGACTGCATATAAATATAGGAGCAAGTATAAGTGTATCTTATAATTGTATGGTGGTCAATTCCAAATGTGAAAGTAAGTATAAGTTATGTTTTAAAATTGTATGTTTTTTGTGTATGATCATGTAATTGGATCATAAAATAAGTGGATTATATGCCTCATTTTAAAATGTGCGATGAGCTTGTAAATCACATATATCAAAATAAAGGTATAATGCATACTATGTGTAAAATAAGAATAATAAAAGCTCTGATGTATAATAATAACACGATGTCATCATTAAACCTTACATTTACAATATATTCTAGTATAACCATAGAAATATATCATGATGAATGCATATATGTAATAATGGGGCTTTGGCCTAAGTGTGTCAAAATCTAGGCTATACAAGTAAGATGTTATCATGAAAGCACATATGTAATAGGTAACCCAACTCATGTTGTCTGATCATAATTAATTTAGGAAATGATAATAATGGTTTGAGCTTATATGGTCAAGGTATAATACATATAATCATAATCAATAGGAATCTTCCCCTATGTGGGAAATATATATTTGATGAAGCATAAGCAATAATATGCCCCAATTTTAATAAGTTATAGAAAATGAAGAAATAAAATAATATGCCTAAATATGGAAAATATATATATGATGGAATCATAATAGTATCATGAGTAATATGCCCATGTATGAATGATAAAAAAATTGATACAAATGTGATAATAGGTTTCCCCATATATGGTCAAGGTATAATCAATGTAAGCACAAGAGTAGTGTGTCTTCCCTATTTGGACAAGATATTGTCTATGTAGGTGCATAAGTATCATTCCCCTCTATAGATAATATATAATCAACAAAATGCTAACATAATATATGCCTTTGAATGGGTGGAATATAATCAACATAGGAGAATAAAAAAGGTTCCTTGCCCTAAAAAATATATGATATATGAATAAAACATCTACATGATATTATTCATGGAAGAATAAGGGCTATGGGGACATATGGTGAACCAAAATAATAAAGTGAAATACAATAAGAAAATCAAGTTCAAGTAAGAAAAGTAAATTATTTTAAATAAATTCCCAAAAAACAAACTCCTTGTAAGATAAAGAAACAATTTCAAAGGACTAGTATCCAAATGGAAAATGAATTCTATGAAAACCATATAGTCAAATAAAATGACCAATTAATAAAAGGGAATGATCAAAATAAATAAAATTAAAACAAATGTAAGAAAAATGGTAATAATATTTATATACAATGCCCCAAGAGACAAATGTTAATCCATGATCATATGCATATATTATAGGTTCCATATCCATCTCAATAATACTAGGTGAACCATCATTATAATGTATGTAAATAAAAATAGGCATATCCTCAAGAGCAAGATCAAGATTTATAGGCACCCATGAGCCTAAGAAATACCGTCATCATTAACAAAAATAATTTAAGTAGTTATTTTGGACCCTAATTTTTTATAAGTATGGAATCACATTATTTTGAAGATTAGATGATGAAATGTATGCATGCATTTTGAAGATAATGCATGGAGCAATAAGTCCAACAGAGTAATAGACCATTTTTTACTAACTCCAATAGTATATAATGATGCAAAAAGATGAAATGTCACTATGTAACCAAGAAACATTTTAACCTTAAACTACATATTGACCAAGTATGCATACACATCTATTATGGTAGATGGGTAGACACCAAATAGAGAGCATAAGAAATGGGAAAAAGTTTGCATAAACCATGAATCACAAAAGGAGGAGACACAAGCCAAGCTAGTAGAGTGAGTCTATAAGATAGATAATTAATAAAAATCATTGTAATAAATTACCTTTGAGTGAATTTGGCACATCATGGTGTAAACATAGGATCTGTTAGGACAAAGACATTTAATGTAAAGTAATCAAAACTATCATATATATAAATTTTTTGCACACCTTTTCAAGTGAAAATTAATGAATTATAACCACAAGGTGGTGCTTTAACCTTATAAAATCCTATCTTTCTTCTTTATTTCATAATAACCTATATAATTTTTACTATTAAGCTACTCAAATTGTAAACCAGTGTTACTCAACAAATTTATAAGAACTCTTATGCTACATTGAGAACTTGAATGATAAGATGTAAAAGATTTATGAAATTATTGTATAACTGTTTGTTCTAATTTTATAATGGGTTTTATATTATTTTAAAAATGGTTCATTAATATTTTATTATGTGTGGAAACATTGAAGTGTAATCCTATGTTAAATTATATTGTATAATATACTAGGAATAAGCCAAGTATTAGTTTACACTCACATTTTTTAAAAACATAGTAGTAAAGGAATGGAATCTCTATATAACTAACCCAATTATGAGTTAGTGCTCTCTTTGTGCCTTATGTGAGTTTGTTATTCATTATCATGATATTTTAGTGTCTTGAGTCTCTAAGTGTTTAGGTATGTGTGTAGTACAAAATCTAAGATGTGTATGAAAAAAATTACAACATTTTGGTTTTATTGTAGAGACATAATTAAATGGATAGTTGAGATTTTTAGTAGAGATTATTCACTATAACTTGATATAAAATATTGAATGATGGTTGTAAAATTTAAAGTGTGAGTTTTCAATCAATCATCCTAGTCTTGGACAACAACAACCTAAGGATTGGGTTAAAGATAGTTTGCATGGCCCATTGTATGATTTTCTCTTCTATGAGATGCTTAGATATTTGAAAACATGGATTAATACATATGTTATGTATAGGATTATAAAAAAACATAGATATATTGAAGTGCATAACTACTATTTAGACCAAAGTGGTTGGCATTTGGTGGTATGGTTACTTTGAATAACTATTTATTAGATTTTGTAGTCTCAATGTATTATTATCACTAAGATGAATAATAATTTTTACATGAACCTATAGGTTATTATATTTCACAAATTCCTTTGTAAATCAATAAAATCTTGGTATATTGTGGGTTTGAGAATATACCAATGGTTAGATGAGTTTATTTTGCACGTGGGTCGCACAAAAGGTATAATGTAAAGGGTGGATATGGTTCACAAGTTTTTATAAGGATAGGAGAGTTGGAATTCAGTATGGAAAACCCCAAAAAAATTGAACTCAAATGATTTAAGTATGATAAGTTTCATAAAAAATCAATTGATGCCAAGGACCCTAAGGGAAGGATAGATCTAAGTTTAGGAGATGCTACAATGACCTACATAGGATAGGAATGGAATGTATTTGACACTCACACTTAATAAATGTTATCTAATGAGGATAGGGAAGGGTACATGTGGAAAAAATAAAGTAAATAATTTTGGATCCTTAGGATAATTTTGAACATTACAAAAAATGGAGTGCACACCCAAGGTATACTCGAAGTGCAAGCCCATACATTTCTTGATCAAATAATAGTAAGTGAAGACTGTGCTGATTTATCTCATATTATAGAGTTTATGAGATGAGAAGATAAAGATTATTTTTTTAAAATAAAATATCTTATAAGACTTTGGGACCTGATTTGATATAATTAGTTCATAAGGAAACCCCAACTATGCTTGGAATGCCACCAATATGGTTGTTAATCCACCAACATATATAAGTAATACTTCAAGAGGAATGATGTCCATGAGAGACATAATAAAAAAATAGGTCACCAATCCAAATTTATAGGAACCCAATAATGGGACTAGTATAGTAACCACACATAAAGAAAATGTGACCAGTATGGGAGGATGCAACCCAAGAGGTGACCAAAGCTCAAGCTCCCAAACATTGTCTACTATTCTAGATGAAAAATGACTTTGATAACGCAACCAATATTTACCTACAAAAACATATATGAAATGTCAATAAACTTACAAAAATACAAAGGAATAAAAAATACCACATAATAAGTACATAACTATGAGATCATCTAGCATACTAAGGATATTACTGCACTAATTATCTACTACATTGTTTGATCACACACATACATGGTATCGTAGGTATGACTTAAATATAGTTATTGTAGAATATGAACAATTAAAGGTAGCATTATTAAATGAATATTATATTCTTTAATTTGAATAATAGAGTATTTATGCTCTAAATGAAATCAAGCAAAAGCTAATTGAGAGTACACATGCTTATGATACAAGATTCAAAACTTTTATCTCAATTCTCTCATTCAAGATACATCTAATACATCATGAATGATAGTCTATGGGAGGATTACTATTATATTTCAAGCATTAATTATCAATGAATACTTGTACAGACCCATGTAAGGCATTAAAACTAGTGTTGAGGGTTGAGGCTATTGGAAGCATGGAAAAGGGAACTAGTCTATTTATGGAAACCCATATTTCTTTCATTGCCTCACAACTACAAAATTTTAGTATCAATAGCACACAAAAAACTTGTATTGGATTATGGTGCATTGTATATGAAGTTAAAGGTCATAGTAAGAAAAATATCCTAAGTAAATTTTCTGAGCACTCCATGCATCTAGTGGAATTTTCCATTAAGGACATGATGTGTGTAATTGTCCCCTATTTCAACAAGTGGTGTATATAAAACTATCCTTATATTTTAAAACTATGATGAATCTATGTACAACACAAAATATTTTAGGTGATTAATATGATTCATGAGGTGTGCAAATGAGGAGCATAATAAAAAACATTTGTCCCATCAAGCCAAGGTTAAGGACAATCTAGTGGTCAGTGCTTGCTATGTGGAAGAGGTGTCAGATGAGGTTGAAGATAATTTCCTCTTCATACATGTTATAAATGTGGTTCCCCAAACCACTGTCATATATACTACTTGAATTTTACTGCTTGCAGTTATTGTCATAAAGATCACCAATTGGAAGAGTTCCCAAATCTATCTAATGGAAAAGAATAAATACCAAATAGAATTTGTAATGGTCCATATTATGTTCCTTGGATACTTTTAATTACCAAAGGAGGGATGCCACAAACCAACCAAAGGGCCATAAGTTAATGTCACAACATGAAGTGACACTAACACCCAGTTTCATAAAGTAACCTCAACTAAAAAGGTTTGAATAGGATATGAACCCAAGATAAAGGATAAATTTCATCACATGGAACATTCTACCAATGATTATCTTTATGGTTCAAACTAGAATGAAATATTACAAGAAGATATGGATGTTATACAAAACTTTAAAGGTGAGATTCAACATGCTCACTACTTGGATTTCAAGGCTAGGGAAGCACTCCAATAGAGGATTGATGAGGTAAAGGTTAGAAATGACATTTATAACATATTGGTGCTATTTGATTCCAAATGGATAACTCCCATTATTAATAAATACTTAGTTTAATAATCAACAAGAACAACTAAATTTCATGCACTACACCTAGTAGGAATATATGAATTTAAAAATGTATAAAATATTACCAATGACTGAGAATTGATAATAGATTCCATAATACCAAGTTGGATAGTATGTGATATTCTCATTGACATCAAAGCCAAGGTCAAAATTATCATATAAGAAGCTTGGAAAAAATGGGAAGTCTTAATTTGAGGCTGATCCAAAACTCAAAAGCTTTGGTTGAAACATAATTCAAGAAACAAGAAAAATACAATTGTAATAATGATATCTCTAAGAAGAGATGTTTTATTGATCAAATTTTTAGAACCAAACATATGCCTATCTCTGAGAAGAGATGTCTGATTTCTATTTTGGGTTACATATTCATTTATACATATTTTGAAGGTAGGAAGAGGATGTGTAAGGTCACCAATATTGAGGTAGATTAAGTTGTTTGACTTCTATTATTTACAAAAATACAAAATTTGAGGAATTACTATTTTTAGACTACACTACTAAATTGAAATTTGGGGCACTTTAATTTAGTTTTTAGGGGTCAAAACCCACCAAGAATATCTCCATGTAATCTCATGGTGTTCCCCTCATTCTTATCTTTCCAATGGTTCAAACGGGGAGTCAAACGAAGCTATGGTGCAAAAGTTATGGCTCTCAAAAGTTCTACCACCAATTAGGGTATAACTGTTGCCTGAATTGTCACTTGAAATATTGCTTAGATCAGAGGCCTTCATCACATCTTTTTTTATGGAAAATAAGATCTGCATGTAGCCTTTGGGAATACTAAATAATGTTCATGTTATAATTATGGGATCTAAACATTATCTAGTGTTTTTTGGTAGTCAATGTTGTTGTGTAAATAATTTATATTTTTAATTCAATAAGTGTTATGTGAGTATTGAAAATGGGGATATGTGCATAATTATCTCCCTTGATAATAACCATGGACTAGCTTATGTTGAAAATGTGGAAATAGATAAGGTGAATTTCATACATATCATAACTACTCAAGATGCGATAACATTTATGTTGATGATGGAGGGATAAGTTGGCATTATGCTAACTCTACATTTGACACTACTAGTGTTACTTGGGAAAGATGGATGCAATAATATTATGAAGCTACAAGGAAAAAGTGTGAGACCTAAAATTAAAATCATAGAATAACCATGGTATAAGAATACTTTAGGGACAAAATGGTTAGGTCTAGTTTTAATCTAGGATAATATTTAGTTTTTATGTACACATTCATAATAAAGAGGTTGTACCATCCTAGTAAGGGAAAACTTGTTGATTTGTCATGATATGAAGGATCTGAAGATGTTTTCCATCCTTATAAATGAAAACTTGTTGCTTTAACACTTTATGAAGGATATAAATATGTTAATACATTTATGGAAGATATGGAATCTTGTGTTCCAAATGAGTAATATTGGTTGATCACTATAATATACACCTTGAGTAATATGGCCACACATTGGTAGGAAATGCATAGGCAAATCCTAATAACATGGGTTGGTGTCAAGGAATCTCTATGCAATAATTTTGAGCATAGTAATAATATATTTGGAATAATTATTTATGTTGTAAATTACTCATATTAAATACATTTACACAACTAAAAATAGACGTGGACAAATAGTACACACTCGATTCCTAAAAGGTTATTGATCCACGCATTTTATAGATAACTAAAGACATGGGCTCATGCATGATATATTATCTATCAGATATGCAAATAATTTATTTATTGAATGGAGGTGATATTTTTTTTTACCTTTTCATTCTTTTCACCCATGCTTGAGCTTTATCAACTTTTTATTTAAGTGCATTGAGTTTTTTTATATAATGAATCC
Source organism: Torreya grandis (assembly GCA_037957365.1). NCBI lineage: Eukaryota > Viridiplantae > Streptophyta > Pinopsida > Cupressales > Taxaceae > Torreya > Torreya grandis. Next base: position 356,625 of record JARHVA010001114.1, read on the forward strand.
ATCATGGATGAGTGAGTAAGAAAACTACATAGTGATAAGGGCCTAACATTGCCAAGATATTTTAAGAGTGTTATGTAAAAAATAGCTATAGAGAAAATGATGATGATATGTGGATATATTGAAACTCTTGTGAGGCAAAATGATGATGTGAAAATTTAAAACAATGTTAGTGAATTTGTATGAACTATTATATTACATTGAGAATTTAAATTATAAGATGTAGAAGATTTATTAAATGTTTATATAATTTTGTAATATATTTGTGTAATGGGATTTGTATTAATTTATAAATAGTTCATTAATATATGTTTGTGCATGGAAACATTTAAGTTTAATCCTATGTTGAGCTATATTATACAAATGTACTAGGAATAAGCCAAATATTATTGTGCGGTCACATTTTTTTGAATACTGAGGGAATAAAGGAATGACATTACATAAATAACACAATTATGACTCAATATTTTATATGTGACTTGGGTAATCATGATATGATTACATGGTTAATATATAAGTGTTTTTATATGTACATAGTGAATAATATATGATGTGTGAAAAACAACCCAAAACTCTATTTTTATTTTTAGGATAGAATTGAATGAGTTGTTGAGATGGTGAGAAGAGACGATTCATTATAAAATTATAAAATATTGAATTATGGTTGGAAAATTTAGAGTATTATTAAGTAAAAAATCATCCAATCCTCTAACAACATAAACATAAAGAGTGGGTCAAATATAATTTGCATGATCCATTGTATGAATTTTTTTTGGGTGATTTGATTGGACATTTGAATGCATGGATTCATGCATATTCTATGGTTAGGAGTATAAAATATATACAAAAGTATATTTTTACCATTAAATGATAGAGATATTAAATGGAAAAGATATTATTTATACCAAATCAGTTGATGTTTATTGGTGTGGCACCTTGAGTAACTATCTACTAGAGTTTATAGTCTCAACATATTCTTGTCATGAAGAAGCTGAATTTTAGTTTTTAAATGAATATATTGGTTATTATATTGAAAATATTTCTTTATATATCAATGAAAAACTCATATATTTTGGGATTGAGAATATACCAATGGCCGATTAAGTTTATTTTTCATGTGGGCTACACAGATGATAGAAGGAAAAGGGTGGATACAGTTTTCATGTTTTGATAAGGATATAAGAGTTGGAATTCATAATGGAAAACCTATAAAAACATGAAATTAGATGGTTTAATAATTATGAGGTTATAAAAAGTTCAATTTCCTCTGAAGACACTAAGGAAAGGGTACAACTAAGTTTGAGAGATATCCTTAAACTTGCATAGGTTTAGGATGGGATGTGGACATATATATTAATTAATAAATTTGATATCATGAGGATGATGCATGTGGTAATGAACAAGGGTAAATTTTGGAAAAATAAAATAAATAGTATTGGATCCATAGGATTATGCATAATAGTGTAGAAAAGGAAGTGCACACCCAAGGTCTACTCAAAGTAAAAGCATGTGTGTTTCTTCATAAAACAATAGTAAGTAAAGAATAGTTTATTTGTATTAGATTTAAGAGTTCATGAGATGAGAAATAAAAACATTATTTTGTAATAGATAATCAATTATAATTATTTGGGACCTAATTTGACAAAATCAACTCAAAATGAGACTTCAACTATGTTTGGAATGCCACCTATATGGGTGGTAATCCACCCACATAAACAAGTAATAATTTAAGAGGAAACATATCCATGGGAGCCATAAGAGTAGCTTAATTCAAAAATATATTTGTGTCATAACTTGATGTTTAGATTGATGGAACAAAGCCCATATACAGAGGAAATGTGACTAGTATGAGAGGAATAAACTTAAGAGGTGGCCAAATCTTAACCTCCCAAGATTCATATAGTGCACTAACCACACTAGTGACACTAGTAGCACAAACAATCTTTCCCCATAAATTCATCTATGATATGACCTTGATATTGAAAAATAAGGAGTATAAAATTCTAAAGAACATGTACATAAGTGTAAGCTCATCTAGTGTACTAAGGGAATTACCACAAGTTTTTTACCACATTTTTGGATTGCATGTATACTTAGTGTCATAATTATGACCCAAATCAGAGTATTATAGACTATGACCAGTTGAAGGCAATGTCATTAAGTTCATTATATATTTCAAAATATGAATAAAAAATTATTTATAATCAAAAGGAAATCAAGTAGGAGTTAGTTGAGAGTATCTATGCTTATGATGTAAGATTCAAAACCTTGATCTCAAAAAATTCATATGATATAAATAGAATACATTATGTTTAATGTTTTTTTGGGAGGAATATTGTTATATTTTATATGTGCTTTGTCAATGATTAATTTCACATACCCACACAAAGCATTAGAAGTAACATTAAGGTTTGAGGTTGTTTTTAGTCTGGGTAAGGGAACTAGTCCATTTATGGAAGCAAAGATTACTTCAATGGCCTCACAACTACAAAATATCACTGCCAATAGCACACATGAAAATTTTAGTTTCTTATGGTGTATTGACTAAAAATTTGAGGGGCACAATAATAAAAATTAGCCTAGGCACAATGTCTGAGCATTCAACACATATTATGAAATTTTCCATGGACAAGATGTGCATAATTCTCCCCTAATACAATGGGTGATGTATACAAAGGTTTTCTTTTATTGTAAAATATTTAAGGCCTTTATCCACAATACTAAAAAAATTGGTGATCGATGAGATTCACTAGATGTGTAAATGAGAAGCATAACAAATAATAGCTAGCCCATTAAACCAAGGATAAAGACAATATAGTAGTCATCACCCATATATTAGAATAGGTGGTTTATGGTTTCATGTATTAAGTGTGATTATACACACCACTATGAAATAGACTACATAAAGTTTCCCATTTGTGAGTAATGTCATAGATAGTACCAAATGAAAGAGTGCCCAAACCTCTATGCAAATTTAATGGTGAAGGATAATTATAATAAGGAAGTCAAGATGTTTTATATTATGTACCCTAAGGGCCATTGGGTACCAAAGTAAGGATGTCAAAAACCAAACAAAGGGATAGAATTTAATATCAAGACATGGAGTGAAACTAACACTTAATCTCATGCAATAGCCCTAACTAAAATACTCAACCAGGATGAACCTAGGCTAAATGATAAATTTCATAATGTAGATTATTCTACCAATGATTATCCTAATGGTTCACACCTAGAGGAAATATTACAAGAACCTATGGATTTTATACAATACTTGAAAGGCAAGCTTCAACATTAACACAACCTAAAGGCCAAGCATAGGGAATAACTCTAATAGAGGACTTAGGGGATAGAGGTTGGACATGACATTTCTAAAATCTTGATGTTGTTGCATTTAAAATGGATGATTCCCATGATTTAAAATTAATTAATGCAATGATCATCAGGAACATCTAAAATACTCACATTGTGACTAGTAAGAGAGCATGAAGTAAAAAATATGTAAAACACTGACTATGACCAATAATTTCTAGTAGATTCCATAGTAGATAGTTGGTCAGTATGTGATATTCTCATCGAAACTAGAGCTAAGGCCAAAATTTTCACACAAGAATCTTGGCACAAAATGGGAATTCCTACTTTGAGGCCTTAACCTCATGTTTTTTTTATGATAAACAAGATTCACATGTAGCTTTTGGGAATCTTAAATAATGTTTGTGTTGATTCATGGGAGTAAAAAATGATGTAGACTTTGAACTCATCCATTTAGTTAAGGTTAAAATTATTAAACGTTACTTGACAAGCCATGTTATTATGCAAATAATGCATATATATGCTTCAAGAAGTGTGACATGAGTTTTAAAAATAAGGATTAGTGCACAATTATCCCCCTTTATAACAACAATGTACTAACTTATGTTAAAAGTGTGGACATAGAAAAAGAGGCAAATTAAATCTATAACATAACTGCTCAAAGTGTAGATAATCTTGATGTTGATGATGGAGTTCAAAGTTGGGGTGATGCTAACTTCATGATGACATAACTAGTGTCACTTGTGACTGATGGATGCAAGAATTTGATGAAGTTATGGGGCAAAAGTGTGTCACCACAAATTCAAAGTAGAGAAAACCCATGGAAAAATAATAATTGAGGGTCATAATGTTCAAGTCTAGTTTGAATCTGGGAACCAAGGTTTGGGTTCCACATAATTCATCTATATGGAGAGGGTGTACCATATTTTTAAAGTAAAACTTGTTACTTTTCCAAGATATGAAGGATCTGAAGATGTTAAAACATATGTGGAAGATATGGAAGCATGTTTTCCAAATGAGTAAGAGTGGCTAAGCAATTTAATGTAAACCTTTGTTTTACCATAGTTTTGATAAAAATAAATGAAATTTATTGATTATATGTGTAAAATTAGATAATATAAAAGTACTAAATATGTAAAATAATCAACCATTCTATTTTGACAAATTGCAAAACATATAAAACTACTAGCTTTGGAAAACACTAAAAAGAGATATACTTAGATTTTCTTATAGATTTATATTGATTGTTTAGATATTTGAAAATTAAAATCAATGATATATATGACCATGCAGGTTTAGATTCAAGAACAAAATCATAACCTATTTATGGATAGGTTCATTATAAATGAAAAAGAGCACAGGTTGTTGGATTCCATTCACTACAGACTTGTCCTAGTTAACTATGATGAGTAACTAATAGGAAAATATAAAATAAACTAGACTTATATGATTTACAAATTAGAGAATATTCCCATACATATTTTTTATAAGTGGATGTTAACACATACCACTTCAATTTATTGACCACAGATTTATCTTAGTTGACTGTGACATAAAGTTGATCATTATGCCTTCTGGTATTGTGTTTTTTAATTAATCTGAGATATCACAACTTAGGTTTTTTTGCACAAAATTTGATTTATTTCTCCTCTTTTCTTTGAAACTTTAAGGTCACTTCGATACCTTGAAAACCTATAAAAAAGGATGGGATTGTAATGGGTTGAGTTGTCCTCAATCACACCCTTGATGATTAATTATTGCCTATGTATCTAATACTCCAAGTATGAAAATCAAGCCCATATAGTTCTCCTTACTAGAGTGATTGTGAAATTATGTTCCTTGACTATGTGTATGCAGCTAGAAATATGGCCTTTTAATGACGGCTCTTGAATTGCTTTGAGGTTCTCTAGACTTGCCTTGTGACTGGTCCTTGTGAGTGATCTTAAATTTGGACATGATAGTGCATATTTTCTCAATGTGTAATAGTGTGAAATATTGAACCAATTTAATATTAGTTCAAAGTAATGAATGGATATTGATATGTATTTATAGTAAAATATTTTGATAAATTACTCTGTCTATCCTTATGAAACATGTGGGAAGACCCAATAGAATAATTTGAATTTTTGAAACAAGGTGTTATTTATCATAGGACATGGCCATTGTAGGTGTACAAAAATGTTGTCGTGTTCTTTTTTTTCTAGCATGGACTTGTCCTAAAATATTAGAGATAATTATCCTTAATAGGGGATAGTTTGAGGGTGATGTTGAGTATTTTTATCATTTTTCTAATTGAAGAGCATATCTATTATATTAAAAAGTAGTTTTAGAATTTGACATTGATAATTTTGTATAATATTGGTGGCCAACAAAGGATAAAACCCACATATGGATTAAAGGCTTAGAGAAATGGTGAATAAGAGACATGTATTTGAGTGCAAGTCATGTGGTTTAGAATCTATCAAGAATAGTCATTGTCAAGTACATTTGACCAAATTTAGGTGTATACATCCACCCCATTATAGAAATTAAATTATTCTAAAGGAGAAAGAATTGGATTTGACTGTGTACAAAATGTTATCTTTGAGAGGATACTTCAATTATGTAGGGAACTCAAATTTAGAAAACCCTGTAATAGTTCATGAAGTAATCATTTTTCTCATTGTCTAATTTTGAAAAAATTGAAATTTTGAAAAGAGAGAAAGGAATGGATAAACTTGTATGTAGGTGAAACATAATTTCCCTATAACCTGTAACTAAATGTGGAAAACTATGCCCCCATGTTGAAGAACTTGGATAATTTGAACCAATGGAAAATTGAGAGTGATCAACTCTTAATTTGATTAACTAATAAATATATTTAGTTGGATAGATTAATTATTTTAACTCTCATGAATTATGAATAGTACCCAACATATTAATCCAAAATGGTGGAACTGGAATGGGCTCACTAGAAGTGATGTCAAGGCTATTGAGTGAAACTAGTATCAAACATACATAACTTACAATAGATTCAAAACACACCACTACATATGGATATATATTTTATTTGTATTATTGAAATATAATGAATAATATGTATGCCCCCATCATGATTGCATTGCTAATACATTTTCATTGAAATGAATATTTTGCCTTGAAAATTTAACTTTATACTTTGAAACTTTTAATTTTGAACTTTAAAACTTTGAATAAGTCCGAGCATGAATGAATATCATGCCTAATGAATTGATCTAAAATGATATATAATTTTATACATATATATGATCAATTTTAGTTCTATTTACAACCTATAAATTTGATCTTTTAATCTTTTTTCACATGCCCATAAATATGGATTCAAGTGTGTATGATTTTTTTTTTTTGAAAAGTGAGTGCATATGCATGTCATATTCCCCCATAATTTTTATTAATGTGTCAATGTTTGTCATGAATTTGATTTTATAATCTCTTTAAATATTTTAAATCATGTAATCTATTGTAAAATATGATTTTTCATTGTTTTGAATCTTTTAAACATGTGTTCAGTATTTTGAAACATGTAGTTTATGTTTTGAAACCTTCACTTTCTCCCAAATCTAATTTCTATCTACTCATGGAGGCTTGTATCTCTAATGCAATCCCACTATGATTCCAAAATTTTGAGATTAGATATGTATTATATTTTAGAAACATAAATTAACATTTATTACTAAAATAATGTACTTATGACCATTCCTTATACACACTTATCTCATGCCTCATTTCATGATCTTTCAACCGATCTTCCTTCACTTTCCATGTAGATGACCCATTACTACAAGTAACTAATGATATCAAAATGTGTCTATTCCTCATTAAAAATAAATTAAAATTATCCCCTTATTGATCCATAATCTTGGCTTAGATAATCTTTCTCCTTAAACAACAACGTGCCATTTGGACTATCCCACTCCTCATCCTTGTCCAATTTTTTCAATTATGTCCTTCCACCAAATAATAGCTAGTTTTTCAAATTAAACATCTTGTAATGGGTCATACCACAATTTTAAAAATCCCAATCTAAAGGAATTCCAAAAATATCACTATAAAACCACATTTCAAACCATTTTTCTCACAAGAGGCTCACATATGAAAAAGCACTAGAACACCTAAGAGAACATTGATATAAAATCACCTATTTTTTTAATTCAAATTCCACAAAACCTAAGTAGCCCTAAGCTAAGTATTTATACACCTCCAAGGTCATAATTCATTATTGATTCACTTAATTACACTAGGATTGTACAAACATTTAGCATTTTTGCACCAGGATTTCTCACACACTAGAATAACATAGGATAACTACATGGATTTTGATCCCTCTTCAAATTATTGGTATATAGATAGTACTAAACATAGGGAGTGTTGAAGTCAAGCATAAATTCAACTGATAACCCCATTATACCTTGTGATTAAATTTGTCTTTTTGGTCATTAAGCTAGGGTTTTGATGAAGAAGAAGGCAAACAATTGTTTTCATGATGGATCAAAGGTCCCATGCAATCATTAGAATACACAAGAAAATTCAAAATCTATCACATTATTTTTAGAGAGCTAGCCTTGGTAGGACATCGATGCTCCCTAAGGATATCAATGTGCCACCCCTATCTAAATATAGTGGCCTTATTCAGAGATCAAGTGAAGCCTTATTTCATATTCACAATCAATCACCATAGTCATACAACCTAGTTTCCAATGTCAGTCATAATCATGCATTCTAACTTTCTAGCTAAGTTATTTTCCTTCTAGTATTTTCCATTTTTAGCATATTTCTAAATTTAACAAGTTCCAAATCAATATTATCATTTATTGTATATATGTAGCATCCTAATTTTACACAACAGTTTATTTAATCAGGATCTTTCACATTCCTAGTTTACAAAATTTGATAAAACATAATGGTAAACCCACTTGTTTTTTAACATTTCCCAAACCCTAGCAACCCTATGTTCCTCCTTGTAATTTAGTTTTGCCATTAGGATTTCAAATTAATATTATTTTTTAAAAATCATGATAATAATGATTGAATCTATCTATATTTATCAGTTTAAAGCTTCTGAATTTCATTTTAAAGTTACATGCCTTTAATAGGTAAAAAATTTAAGCTATAAGTAAATCCATGGATAGAGAATGTAAAATAAAAGTGAAGATCCTGAATTACTCATGACCTTAATAATGAATAATTCTATAGTGATTATTGTTCCATGGCCCAATTTGAATTAAAACCTATTACCAATATAAAATAGATGGCTCAAGTGGATTTTTTGTTCCTCCTACCCCTAGACCTCACAACTACCTCAGTTCATATCTCACCTCTGCTATTCACCCTATGATTATAGCGGATCTTGTGGTCTTAGTTGTTGTCACTAGATGAGGTCAGGTACCTCATCAAGCTATATAGGAGGAACAAACTCAATTAATTCCTACCCATCCCCTATTTAATCCATTGAGACCAATTAATTAGTCTAAAGGGTATGATATCATTGATTAGTTAAGGAATACACCATCTAAGATTTCTATGTTAGAATTTCTTCAAAAAGATACTATATTCAAGGACATTTTTTATTAGACATTGAATTAGACACATATATTGGAGTTAAAAATGACCTCATAACCACCAAGATCTCTCCTACAAACCATTACCACATAATCAATAATATAGACATTGTATATAAAGAGAAAAATATGCATAAAAGAGCCTCTGTAAATATATTCACATCTCTGTATGGGTCTCCAAAACCAACCAAGTCAAAAATATATGAGAGTGCCTATTAAATAGGCAAGTTAGGTTGTTTCATGTAAAAAAATATTGCTGCATGAACAACTTATAAACATGAGTTTATATTGTTATTGTGAACTCAACAAATACATGAAAAAAATATAATAGTATCTCCAATAATAAACAAACTCCTGAATCAAGATTAAATGCTTTACTCCAACACCCTCCCTTAAGTGAGAATAGGGAGTGAAAAAAGAAAAATCAAAGAGATGAAATAGGTCCCAATAATTAGGCATGATTAGCTACCCATGTATAAATCATAGTGAAATACAAAGTGTTCTTATGGTAACCAATCCATATTATCAAACTACATGGATGACAAATCACTATAATCACCAATTCAAATAGGAATTGGTACTATGTATGAGGCTAACTCTATAAAAAACACTGATCTAAAAACATTAGGAAAAAGAGTCACCAAGGATGAAATGTATCACCGCAAGGTGCCCAAAAACCAATAACAACTATAGTTGAGAGAGCAAAAAATATATTCTATTAGGTGTCCCAAGAAAGCAAATGGCCCAATATTCAAACATAATTTTGAAGAGGTGCACTATATAGAATGAAGGCCATTAAATACAAATTTACTTAGTGGACTCAAAAATCTTAATGGAACTCAAAAACTTCATGAGTGGTTTGAATCCACTGCTCAATTAAAAAGAAACTAACACTGGAATTCACCCAAATAGCTCTTACAAAAAGAAACTGCTAGAGGTGTCAGTAATGGAAAATGGTTCACCAACTAAATTAAATCTACTAATATAAGATGTGGTACACCAAGTTTTAGCAAGGAACATGACAACTAAAGAAGTAGGATTATACCATATGCCCCATACTGCTGACCAGGTGGAGTGATGGAAAAAAAGTTTGTATGAGTGGACTGAATCCACTACTCTAGCACTGACATGATAAAATTTTATCAATTGAAATAGATACTCTTCAAAAGGATATCAAGCTCCATAAAAAATCTAAATGAGACTATCAACTATCAAAAAAATGTTAAAGATATAGAAAAAATATCTCTAAAAAAAATGGCTCTGGTGGTGATGGGCTAGTCAACAACTGAAGAGTAAGTGCTCAACATGGAGCATAAAAACATGAAGAAAAATAATCCATGAATCTGAGTGTGACCACAAATAAATATCCCATACAACAAAAAACACTAGATGACACATAAAACCTAGAATGCAATCAATCTGTAGAAGATGCCATCAAGAATAAGAGAGTTACTCCCAAAAAAGGGTGCAATGTGTGACACAAAACCATACTCAAGAATTTAGGACATTTGGCTCTATCAAAAATGCATCCATGACTACAAATGTGGCACAAAAAAACAATATATAATAAAAAACAAGACATTAGACTTTATCGATAATGTGTTCATGAGTGCAAAGTATGATGATATGGACAACAAGGTGGGCCAAGAAAGCACAAGTATAATAATAATGACATCTAAAAATGAAGTTAAAGAGAAGCAAGAATAAGTTTGTTTTATTTGTGAGGGTGTCTGACCTCCCATCAAATTGGACCATACCCTCCAGCTTTGACTAACAAGGTAAATATATATAAAAAACTTTGCCCTTACAATAATATTGTACCACATATAAAATGCACTCACTTTGAATATGCCTCTCATTAAATAATTACAACCTAAAAATTGAAGTGGCAAACAAATACATGCCCCTTTAATAATTGCTCATCCCTTTAATATTTGTCACCACTTTATAAAAATAACCCCCTGTAACAATGCCCATGGACAATATAACACCACTTATAAAATAATATGGCACATCCCAATAAACATTTTTTATTAAAGTGGGATTTTAAACATAGACCACCATAATATAAGGTTTTAACAAAACTTCAGCCATCCACCTTTCCAATTTTGACCTTAATTATATGTATAACAAAATACATATTTGAATCTTAAAAAATAAGGCAAGTAGAAAAATTCACCTTGTAAATGGATTGGGCAGCAATGTTTATGGTTGGTGGCATGTGTGACCCACAAATAACTCCATAGAAGAGAACTATGTAGTTATTGAAGGATAGTAGGGGTGAGCCTACTATCAGTTTATTCGAGTCCAAGGTCCATGTTTTCTAAGTTGATGGATGAGATATGAGCAAGTAGATCGCATGCAAATGCATGAATAAGCTACCAAACACATGGATAAGCTACCAAATGCATCATGGGTGGGTAGTAGGCCCTATCAAAAGAATATGAATGCATTCATCTATGAGACCAACACAATCAAACGTTAGGATCTGGTCATTTTTCATTGTGGGGCATGGTAAAACCCTAGTTGTGATGTGGATACAAGACCTCATGAAGGAACTTTCCTAGAATAGCCTTGACATGATTATTTATTGGCTCAATGGTGGATAGAAATTTTCAAATTGACTATCAAAATAAAAAATATGCCTTACATCACTATAATAAAAAAGATAGATCATGCCAGTGATCGGACCTTGAATAAATTCTAGGAAAAAAACTCAATTTACTTTGTTAATACAAAGGTTTGCCCACCCATAGAAAGTGCAAGTGAAAAGTGATCCATAACAACAAGATACATATAAATGATATTTCATGGCATTGTGAGGGATGTTGTGCATGTTATACCCCAATTTAGCATAACCTTCCCTAAGAATGGTATGTTGAAATCTATGATTGGAGCAACAATCGTGCATGTTGAGGTACTGGTAGACCATCTTCATTACATTTTGGTAGTGGTTAGTGGTATAATGCATTCTAGGCATGTCGAAGAGAATAATGGACCATTCAACCATGACAAAAACACCTCCAATAATATTATGGCATCATATGGGTTGGTTTATCTCCTGAGGAGGATGATAGTTAGCAGTCTGTAAGGTTGACCAATCAAAGAGGATGTCTAACACCTGAAGATAACAAAGGATATATTCATAGATGTAGAAGGCATGTATTTTCAAAATATATATTTGTATAAACACCAATCAAGAGGCCAAATAAAAGTATGCCCTGATCAATAATATTTTTTAAAAAACTACATCATGCAATAGTATGTCTTCTAATCATTCAAACTCAAAGAATGAAAATAGGGTGAGTAATGGCTACAAGAATAGGCTATGATACCATAATGGAGTTTATAATGAACTAATAACCTATAGGATCTCTCTTTAAAACCATTACCATAGAATCAATAATGTATAAATTATATACAGAGAGCAAAATATGCACAAAAGAGTCTCTATAAATGTATTTACATCTCTGTATGGGTCTCTAGAACTAACCAAGTCAAAAATATATGGGAGTGTCTATTAAATAGGCAAGGTAGGTTATTTCATGTAATAAAATATTTTTTCATGACAAACCTATAAAATAGGAGCTTCTATTATTATTGTGCACTCAATAAATATGTGCATAAAATATAATAGTGTCTCCAATAATAAACAAACTCCCGAATCAAGCTTAAACACTTTACTCCAACAACATATGCATCATGACACAAAGCCTTATTATTTTTCATTTGTTATGATTAATTTTAAGGATGTTGAGGATGTCATTTCTTTTGTAAAATATTACTTTCCTACACAATCTACTATTGATCAAAATCTACCTTTGTTTATACAAGTTTAAATCAAAATTATGACATTAAAAAGGGTTTTAATTGATAATGAATCAAGGTCAAACATTTTCAATCTCACATTATTTCAAATAATAGTTGTTAACATGCCTTATTCAAAAGTCATATAAAATATCAAAGGATTCGATGCAGTGCCTCACCAAGCATTGGGTTTTATCACTTTGGATATCATTGTAGGACCTAAGAATTTATCTACTCAATTCCAAGTAATGTCAAACCATCTACACTATAATTTACTATTGGGTATTCCATAGATACATGTAATGGAAGAAATACCTTCAACTATACATAAGTGTGTAAAATTTCTATGTGATAGATATTTGTATACATGCCCTACAAATAATCAACCATTCAGATATTATAAGATTGTAGAGTGTACTACTAAGAATCAATTATAGTTGGTGGCACCTCCATATATTATAATACCACCACCATAAATTATACATATAGAATAGATGAATACATGGATAGATTTAGGGTAATGGGGGACAAAAGTGGGTTCTTAAAGTACCTCTTTTTCTAAAAATAACAATATTTGAACTTGGAGAGACTTTTAGAGACACTAAGACAAAGAATTTTGTAATAAATAAGAAGATGAAGTGTGTAATTTTGAATGAAGTTTTTAAATATGTAATTTTTTTAATTACCCAAATGAGAAAAGTATACAAAATTGATGAATTTCTGACAAAGGCATAGTACTTTTTCATGAAAAAATAAGAAGACTACATATGAAGGAACATAATTTTTTAAAGTAAACGAATACATTTTTATATGAAATTTCATAAATGGATAGACTAAATGTCAAAAATTGTTGAAATTATTTTTTATTACTTTTTTAATACATATGTTTTTTTATAATTTTATGAGTCAAGAAAGATAGAAAAAAATTGAAACTACAATTGAATAAACATAACTTTTTGACCTTAATTTCATGAAAAAAATTCAAATCATAGTCAATGATGTGTAGATTGTTGAGATATAAGATTTATAAAATTTCAATTAATGGTCAAAAATCTATGAATCTATTTGTAATGATATGTGTATAACCCATAATGAAGTATGTTGTGTATAAAATAATTAATAAATTAAAAATAATAGTTTAATATAAAAATATTATATATTCAAAAACTACAATCTCCCCTCTACAATATCATTTAATTTAGTTTTAAAAATAAATAATTATTTTTACTTAAACATGTACATAAAGTCATAAAAAAATTATAAATGTAGTAAAATTCATGTGTGCTAGTCTAGTTCAAGTCTAACTGTTAGGTTTGGATACTCAAATCCTAAAACCATGGTTATTTTGGATAGATACAGACAAAACACAAAAATTTGGAGAAAAGGGTGTATCCCTTTACTAAAGGGTGTATCCCTTTACTAAAGGGTGTATACCCTATGTAGTACAAAGGGTCCGCACTCTTTAATTAAGGACATGCACCCTATGTAGTGCAAAGGGTGTACATTGTTTCAAACACTATTTTTTAGGGAATTCTCAAAATTAGAAAAATTTGGAGCAAAGGGCATCACCCTATGAAGTGCCCTATAATTTTGGTTGAGTTTGTATTTTTTATGATTTGGAAGATATATGTAGTGAAAGAAACATTTAATTATAAATTTATTTTACTAATTATAACAAATTAGGGTCACTCTACATCTTCTAAAATTGATTTGAGTTGTAGTAATTGCCATTTAGAAGATAGTTTTTCAAAATCCACTCTAGTTAGTACTTAGTTTTAATAATTTTAGTATTGAACTTAAGGTATAATAATTACACTAAGTATATAGTTATATTATATATGTGATATTGTAGACATCCAATTTCTAACACCATTTGTGTTGAAATTGTTAATCTTACTTGAATTGCACTCAAATGCACATTTTAGGTCAAAATCCATAAAATGCCCTAAATGGTTCAAAATTGTCACTTACAAGTGCCATTTTAGGTCAGATTATCCCTAAATAGGGCAATGCATTTTATGGGCCAACTAACTTTGATTAGATCATTTCGATTCAAAATGATAATTTTGCCATTTAGTGCTTTGGATCACTCTTTTCTTCTAATTCATTGGTACACGTTATGTACCTTTGTTATTTGTTGTTGGCAACATCCTAAATGGGAATACAAATCCAACACATCTAAAATCACCTTCCAGTTCCTATCCAATAAAATTATAACCCAGTAATATGACTTTTTGACCATTTTGATTAATTGAGGACCAATTTTCAAATAATTGCACAAATATTGATTAACCTTGTTTAAGGATAATTAATCCAAATCAAGAGCTTAAGTGGATTTTCCATGAGAATTGTTGAATATTTATTTTTAAAAATTGATTCTTATTATCTGCATCACCTAGTGACATCATCTATGGGGTGGCATCCATCAAGCCATAAGTGCATAAAATATCAGGATTATGGGTCACTCATGCCTAGTTAATACCTCCTATGCCTCTTCAATTCCCCTTCTTCCAAGGTCATGATGAAGATAATTATGGATTTAATTCTAAATATTAAGATTATCTTCAACCACACATCTTCATCTCAAGATGGATGGTTCAGGTTGGTCCTAACCAATCTCAAAAATATATAAATAGAGAGGCCATGAATATCATTTCTAAACTATTTTGGTGCAAGGTTATTATGCTCAAATATCTTCAAAACTTGAATTTTAAAAGTTATAATGCTAGATTGTTTCCAAAAAGCTTCATTGATAGGCTAGTTTATATATTTAAAATCAAGAGCCTAGGTTTTATGGAGTGTTCTTGAGGTATTAAAAGAGCTTACCACCATTGTTGACAAAGACAAGGATGCTTGATCAAGGGAGAACATGTTTTTGAGCCACATTGGTATGGTGAATCCATTTGGGAAAGTAATATGGTGTTGTTTTCTTTCATTTGTGTCTTATTATCCTTTGTAATTCCCATAAGAATAGATAGGCTTGGTTAGTTAGTTCTTTATGCATGTTTCATTATTTATGGACTAATGCTTGACTAACTTGTTTTGTAATCCTCTCTATACATTGGCATGCTTGGTGGGAATAGACGCATCTCACACCTAAGGAAGATCACTTTGAAACTCAAAAATATTTATTTTATCTTTTAAAAATCTTGAAAGTTGATTTTATAACTTTATTTTTCTATTTTTGGTTGCCACAGTTTTTACACAATAACTTACGTCAGTAGAAATACTAACATTGGTTACTAATTTAACTAACACTGATCAGTAGAGCCGACATCAGTTAGATCTTGGTTAGCTGTAACAGATGTTAGTGGTATTTACTAATGTCAGTCACTATCTTTTTCAAAAAACATAGACCCAAGATTTACTTCTTCAAAGTTTATTGTTTCAAGCTAAAAAGAGCTTCAAAGCTAAAGGACATGTTAGCAATTTTGCTATAGGACCAAGTTTAAAATTTACTCAAAACATGTTTAAATCACATTTGCATGTTTAAAAATTGATTAGGAACCTTTTTTTGGTGTTCAAAAAATAATTTAGATGTTTTTGGTGAATGTTTTCAAAGTTTACAACTAAGACCAAGAGATCAAATGAACACCACCAAACATTTCATTCAGGTTTAAAATTGAACACACTTTTCAATTCTTGGTTGCAATAGTTGATTAGATTAATATTGTTTGGTAAAAAAGGAATGTTGCATGTATGATCTTCCATTTGTCCCCTATAGAGAACCCTTGGAATCAAAAGTGCCATTCATATTGCAAATAGCCTAGTCCAAGGCTTAAAAATAATGTCATCTAAAACACTCCCCAAAAACTCATCAAAGTTTGGATGACCTTGAAAATGACCCTAAAGTCTTTATATTTTCTTGCTTTCTTTTTTTTTATGCATCTTGGCTTATGAGGGGGAATTCATAACCTCCCATAAGTTCTTTAAGGAATCTTTGACCTAGGGTATCACCTCCCAATATTGACTTTATTTGGCTCCTTTAGAGTTACACACGAGACGTAGTGGCACTTTGGACATCACACTTCACTAAGCGAACAATAGGATGTAGTGGTTATAAAAAGGACTAGACCTTTTTTCAATAAGCCAAGTGATATGGACCCAAAATTCATGATTTTCTTTTGCATTATTTGGTGTGAAAGTCATTATGAAATTGATTCCCCTATAATGATCAAAACCTTACTAGTTTAGTAGACCCCACTTTGCCATACCTTGTCAGTTTAGACTTAAGACATTTTTTTTGTCATTATCTTACTTGGTCTTGATTGTTGTCTAAAATTTCTTGTTAACTCAATGAACTTAACCAAAACACATTGTCCTCAATTTTCTTGAGCAAGGAAGGTGTTACATTGTCCAAATGGAAAATTCATCTTTTCTTTATTCAATTTGTTACCAAAAGCTTTGTGTCATGACATCCACTATGGCACAGTCATTTTACCCAATTGAGTCTAGAAATTTTACCCAATTTGTTTAAATCATTCATTTATAATCCACTTTCGAAATTGAACCTTTCCAAGTTCTAAGGGTTATTGCATCAAGGAGGGTTCACCATTTGTGCACTAAGCTTGTTTTAACTTGGGTTTAATTTTATATTTAGATTAAAGGTCATTTATTAAGACTCAAAATCACATTATCATCTTGGTGGACTCAAGTAATCTTGCATATCACTCATGCTTTATGTCCTAGAACATATTTTATCCTACTAAAATTATGTGGTGATGTTGTGTTGCCTATTTGGTCCTAGATATATACTTAGTGATTCACATATGTATTTACATCTTGATTTGATTAGTTCATTTTATATTCTTCATAATCTGGAGAGCTTTCTTCTAAACTTCTAGGGTCAACTTGTCAAAGTTAAAACTAGCTTTTGTAGTGTGGGTGTATCAAAAAGATCTAGGCTTTGGTGTACTAGTTTTCACCTTGGGTCTTTGAGTTACCTTACTCTCTTTCAATCTATATGATTTCAAATTTACCAAAAGTTGAGTAATTTTTTGAACCCAATCTTCTAAATTGTGCATGGTTTCAAACCACCCTACCTTCTAGTCTCATTAGTACCTTGGTTATTTGTTTAAAATAGAGCCAAAACATAATTTTATTGGTTTTCAAACATTGGTGCAAAGTTAGTCAAACACATAGAATAGCTCTTTTTAGAGATGACTCAAAGGTTCACTCATAGTGGGGCCTCTTATGGCCTTAGTTATGAGGATGAGCAATTTTATGATGGTCAAGATAACCCCATTATTTTTTATGATATCCCTGCATAAGTAAGATATGAAGATGATTACAATGAATATCAACCCAATAATATTAAGATGAATCCCTTCTTATATTGAAAGAATAGGGTGTTAGACTACCTTTTGACTTTCCTATAGAATAATTACATACTTGGGTTAGAGAAGGAAAACAATGACGGTAAGAGCAAGCTTTTGCACAAATAGACATACATTCTTCTTCTAATAAAGGAAAGGAAATAAAAATAGAGTCAAAAACAAAAAATCTAGATCTTCTAGCTAAGATCAAGATAATAAGTCAATGATAGACAGATCAACTTGTCATAGACATAACTGACCCCCTGGTTTCCACTTCAATTCACAATACTGCTTTGAAATAATATGAAGATATGGTGGAAAGTACATGACAAGTATTGGATGAGAACATTACCATAGTGGATCAAGGTAATATAAATGAATAGTTAAAGTCACAAAAGACCTTACAAGATGTTCCATTTGACATGAAACATATATTCTTCAATCATCAAGAACCTCTTGTTACTTTCCAAACTCAAAAACCCAAACATTCAGTTCAAATTGAGGAAATACCTCAAACAAACCAAAGATTGGTAAATAAACATAGAAATTTACAAAATCAACAAAATGCAAAATAGCCAAATTAAAGGAATGTTTTAAAATCCAAGAATCAACGGCCTATGTTCTCAACTCAAGCAGTAAATCAGAACCAAATCATGGATCAAAATGTATACACTCCCTATAGATCCACACAAAACCAAGGGCACATTCCACCCAAATAGTAACAAAATTAGGGGCATATTGTAACCCAATAGTAATAAAATTAGGGGCACATTCCACCCCAACAACATCTTATCCAATCTAAAAATGCACCAAACATGCAAGAATAGAATTTTATGAAGGAAATTGTCTAAATATTGGAGATGAATAATAGAGTCAAAAAGTACAAATTCAATGAGATATGCCCATATCCATTTTACTTCTCTATTCTCCAAAATCCCTTTCCACCTCATTTTGAGGCACCCAAATTTGAAAAATACAAAGGGAAAGGAGATCCGCATGAACACATACAAGTATTCTTCATCTTGTGTCAAGAGGTTGATTATAGTATCAAGTACTTACTACGACTATTTCTACAAAGTGTAGTGGGACAAGCTCTTGATAGGATACTTAAAATACCCAAGGGATTAGTTGTAGATTGGAATGAATTATCAAAAAAGTTCGTTAACCATTTCTCATATAACATAGAACATGAATTAACCAATTTAGACTTATGCAAAGCCAAGAAATGTGATGGTGAAAGTTTTGCTACATATCTACAAAGGTGGAGAGCATTGGTAGGACGCTTTCAACACAATTTACTAGACAAATAGTTAGTTGATATCTTTACATAGAATTTACATCTTAAAGCTATGCGTATTCTATGGTTATCTTATGTTAACTCATTTGAATAAATTATTGACAAAGGAGTGAAGATTGAGAAGTCTCTTATTGTTAGGGATCTTGTTAAGATCTTTGCATAAGGTCAAACATCTAATTAGAATAAATCACTAGCTCCTCAAATATTTATGTAAGATAAGCCTAAGGGATTTAGCAAAAATATGAACATGGTTGGAAATGGGGTGACAAAAATAAGACATGTACAAATGGTAGAGGCTATGCCTCCTCCAAATGTACAATTAACTCCCTCAAATCCACTACCTACTTTGAAAAGACAACCTCCATGAAGGATGTTTCATAAAAATTTTAGAGTCTTTAGCAAGTTAGGAGAATCAGTTGAAATAGTGTTACAAAAATCTCATTATAGCTAATTTAATTATATGGCTAGTATCAAGGCCATTTCATGAAGATCAGCCAAAACTAGACTGGTACAAAGAAATGAATGGTGTAACTTTCATTGTGTTTTTGGTCATAGTGCATATCATTGCATTTAATTGTGACATATTATTGATGACTTTATTAAAAATGGTGAGCTAGAAATTAAGTTGGCCCCTAATCAGGACACAAATCAAGATATGGGAATCTATAAAGACCCCTTTCCTTGATATAATCCACCACCACCAAGAAATAATCAAAATGGTCACAATCAAGGGTAGAGATAGAATCAAAACCAATAACAATGTCAGAATCATAATGAACATAATCAAGATCATGATCCCCATACTAATAATGTGGCTTATAACAATGTACCTTATGACTATAATAACACTGTGGGATGCATTTCTATAACCCACATTACCATTATTACTATGATGCCACGTGGCCAATCTCATGTTCCTCATAACATGAGACCCATCATTATAAGGTCAGCACCCTCTCCCCTAGCAATACCATGTCGAGTTTGCATCATCATGTTACTACTCTATTTGCATTAGTTACTAATCCTAAACAATAGTACCATTCTTCTAAAGGCTCTTCACTGACCTAAAATTATAACAATACCATTAAACACCCATGAATCACCATCCAAGGCCCTTTGCCTCAGTCTTCTAATTATAATAACTCCTTGCCACCTCTAAGTTATGTAGTCACAACTAGATACTCATGAGTTACTATTTAGGGCCCTTCACCCACTTCTTTCCATAAACTCAATGTGAACATTATACCAATGGTTCCAAAGCTAAATATTATCCCAATAAAGACTAAACTAGTTTAATCCATAATTCAAAGGCTTTACAGTATAACAAATCAATTAGATAAAACCCCTAAGCAAATTTCCATATTATAACTCTTACAACCATTTGATGTCCATAGAACCATCTTCAACAAAATTTTAAAAGAGTCTATTTTACCTAATGATATAAACCTTTATCAATTCTAGAACCTAGTTGGACATTTGTCTTCATTTTGGGAAATCACATTTGATCAAAAGGACATGTCTACCCTTGGCCCAAACCACAATAACCCACTATACATTGAAATAA
This sequence comes from Torreya grandis, assembly GCA_037957365.1. Classification (NCBI taxonomy): domain Eukaryota; kingdom Viridiplantae; phylum Streptophyta; class Pinopsida; order Cupressales; family Taxaceae; genus Torreya; species Torreya grandis. The sequence goes on from JARHVA010001114.1 coordinate 377,490, forward strand.
TCATTATGGATAATAATATCAAGTAGGTTCTTATAGATAATGGTTCAGGGTTGAACATCATATCTCTTAAATTGGTTTGATGATTGGGTTATATGGACAAAGACATTTAGCCTAAGACTATTACAATCAAGGCTTACAACAACACTGAGAGGGAGTCATCTGGTATAGTTTGGTTACCAATCATGGTTGGTTCTATTTCTCATCACACATTATTCCATATTATGGATATTGAGCTTCCTTATAACATACTTCTTAGTCATCCTTGGATCCATGAAGTATAGGTAGTTCCATCTACTCTTCACAAATGCCTTAAGTTTCTCCATGATGGGATTGAGGTTACTATTCCTAATGATCAGTAGTCATACCAATACTACAAACATCTTGAAGTAGAGTTTTATAATTATAACTATTGCCTAGGATTTGAATTCATTTTAAAGAAGAACAAAGCCATCATTTCTCATCCTTCTCCATCTAATTATATAGATCTTGGTGATCTAGCCTCCACTTCAACTGATCCATTTCCTACAGCTCTAGCCAAATAGGTGATTATTAAAGATGTAGGCATTTCTATGTACCATCTAAAGGATGTCCTCCATATTAAAAAATTACTAAAATCCCCTAAAACATTTGGTAAGCTTAAAAATTCCTAGACTCCTAACAGACTTGATCAAATTTGGCAACCAAAGAAGAAGCAACCAAAACCTCATGTGGTTTTTGTACCTATAAGTGCACCAAAGAAATATCAAGAGGCTTTTATCGAGGGAGATTGGTTATATTCTGAGGGCCTTGTAGATTATCTTTAGAATCCAAAGTATCCTATCCCTAATATGATAATGGATCATCTTGACTATACAAAGAAAGGCCTTAGCCTACAGGTGCAAGGCATTTTAGAGCCCTTGTCAGCTAGATTTGTCAATGGGAATCATGGTCTTGGATTTAAACCACCAAAGGATGACCTCATAAAATTTGGTAGTGACTCTTTTAAAGTGACTAGTAATGAGACTTCTAGCAGCAAAGCAACATCCCATCATAGCCTTTTTGATGAGCTTGTTGATTCATATTTGTTTAATGTAAATGCCATATTGACCATAACACCTATTGGAACTTCCCATCCTAAAGAAAAAACCTATCCTAATGGTGATTCCCTTCCTAAAGCAGGGCATTATATCTTTACCATTGGTACTTCTCATCCTGAAGCAAACCCTCATTGTAACCTATGCCTTTGCCATCCTAAACTCATAGATTGGGATCACCAAAATTTGGTCATATGCCTCAATGAGTTTCAAAATGAATAATCAATTGTAGAATACATGGGACTATGAGATGCATTCCCCATTGGTGATCATAGATAAGGTTTTGATTTTTCATTGGAATCTTCTACCTACTCTAGAGAGTAGGCAAACTTTCTTGGTCATAATAAAGAAAAAACATCAATATCTTTAGGTGAAAACCTCTTTGAAGCACTTATTGATCAGGGAAAAAGTAAATAAAAAGACAAGCCTTTGAGTGAAAACCTATTTTAGGTGTTCCTAGGCAGGAAAGTTTGCTCATCCCCTCAGGATGTAAAAATTCCATCTATCCCAAGTTCCATAGCTAGTACAAGCATCTCTTTAGAACAACATCAAATATTTGAGCATCTAGCTCTTGAGTTTCTAGAGGTTTTTGCCAATTGGCCTTTACCTAAGAAGCTAGAATTTGATTCTTCATATTATCTAGATCTTTAGGAGGAACAACAAGAAGATATAGTAGAAGAAGATGATCATGACCATACATTGCCTAGAATTCTAGAAGATCGATCCACACTCCTTATGGAGAGCATAATAGAAGTGAATTTAGGAACCCATGAGGATCTTAAACATGTTTATCTTGGATTTTCCCTTAATGAATCAAAACATGAACATATGATATAGCCATTATTAAGGATTATTTAGACATCTTTGCATGGGCATATTCTGACATGCCAGGCTTGGATCCAGATTTAGTTGTGCATTATCTAGTTGTTCACCATGATGGTAAACTAGTCAAGTAAAAGTTGATAAAGATGCATCCATGCATCACCCTTTTAGTTAAGGCCAAGTTGGAAAATTTGTTAGGAGCCAATTTTATCAGACCACTGGACTACTCTAAATGGATTTATAACATAGTGACAATAATTAAAAAGACCTCAGAGATATGTGTGTGTACTGATTTTCATGATATTAACAAGGCATGTCCCAAAGATGATTTTCCTCTACCCAACATCAACATGATTGTCAAATTAACTATTGGGTATGAGATGTTATCCTTAATGGATGGATTTTTTTGGTTACAATTAGATCAAGATAACCCTTAAAGATTAGTATAAGATTGCATTCACCATTTCATTGGGGAAATTCTATTACCAAGTCATGCCATTCAGTTTGAAGAATGCTAGAGCCACATATCAGTGTGTAATGACTTTCATCTTCCATGACATGATGCATGACATTATCGAGGACTATGTTGATGATATACTATAAAAATAAATAACAAAATCTAGACACCCTAACATTTTATGAATAATATTTGAGAGGCTTCATACATATAAAGTTCACTTGAATCCTAAGAAATGTGTCTTTGGAGTCACACCAAGAAAATTTCTAGATTTCATTATATCACAATGAGGGATTTAAGTCAACCCTACAAAGGTCACTATTATTATGTAAATGCCTCCACCAAACAATCTTAAATAGTTGTGAGGTCTACAAGGCAAGATCGAGTCTATAAGTAGGTTCATTTCTCAACTAGCAAATAAGTGCCACCCATTTACCCATCTCTTAAATAAATGGTGATATTTCACTGAGATAAAGATTTTTAGATAGCATTTGCAAATATTAAAACATACTTGGCCAATCCACCAGTCTTGCAACCTCCAACACTAGGAAACTCACTACTTATTTACATATCAGCCACAGAACATGCACTAAGGGCACTTTTGGCTCATCATGATGATCACAGTAAGGAATAGATGATCATGGTAAGGAACACACAATTTATCATTTAAGCCACACATTGATAGCCTATGAACATAATTATATGCCTATTGAGAAGGCATGTTTAGCTATGGTATTTGCCAATTAGAAATTATGACATTATATGCTAAATAACAAAACTATTATTATCACCAAGGTAGATCCTCTCAAGTTCTTCTTATCTAAAGTATCTCTCCAAGGATGCATGGATAAATGGATAATTATCCTTAGTGATTTTGATATTGAATACCAAAATTAGAAGGCAATCAAAGGCCAAGTCCTTACTAACCATGTTGCAGAAGCTTATATTATAGCCATTCAACCTCTCAACTTTGACATTCTAGATGATTCTATCATGATGATAGAACAAGCATCACAAGAACATAAATAGTGGACACTCTATTTTTATGGCTCCTTCACATCCCAAGGATTTGGATCTGGCATATTGTTGATCACACCACAGGGGGATTTGATTCCCAAAGCCTTCCATATACAATTTTAGTGTACCAATAATATGGTTGAGTATGAGGTATTAGCTATAGGGATCCATCTTGCTATACAGTGGGATATTCAAATCTTAAAGGTCTATGGAGATTTGTGGCTAATAATAAATTAGACTACTGGTAAATATCAAACAAGAGATGATAAGCTTGTTCCTTACAAGCAAATTATTGATAACCTTAAAACACATTTTAAATCTCTATATTTTGAGCAAGTTCCACGAGTCAACAATAGATCTATCGACACCATGGCAACAATGGTTCCATGATTCAGATTCATGATAGTGCTAAAGAGTATTAGTTTTTGATTGAAAATCTTCTTTAGCCAACACATATTCTATCAAATTCAGAGAGGATATGCACCATTGCTAATCCTAATACCTCACCTAAGCTACCATGATACCAAGATTTTTATAACTATTTCCATAGTCATGTCTTTCCTGCCAACCTTTCCAATAACCAAAAAAAACTTTTCCTTCATCGCCTAACATGTTATATCCTCCTTGGAAACATGCTTTATCAAAAAGGCTATGATGAAATGCTTCTTCATTGTTCATCTTTGGGAGAATCCAAGTTGGCACTAAAAGAGGTTCATAAAAGAATGTGTGGGGCCCATACCAATGGTGTAGTCTTAGCAAAGAAACTTCTCAGAATAGGCTATTATTGGCCCAAAATAGAGATAGATGATTGTAATTATGTAAAGAAGTGTGCTTCTTTTTAGTAGCATGACAACTTGATACATGCACCTTCCTTACCATTACAATTTATTACAACACCATGGCCATTCTCAACATGGGGTCTTAATCTCATTAGGAAAATTAGCCCAACATATTCAGATGGCCATAAGCATATTTTGACTATAATTTAGTATTTTACCAAGTGGATTGAGGCCATTCCTCTCACTTATGTTACTAGGAAACAAATAGCCAAATTCATTCATTACCATATCATCTATTGATATGGCATCCCAACCTGTATTATATTCAATAATAGTGGATCCTTTGTAAACCAAGATGTGAAATCTCTTTGTGGAAAATTCAAGATCAAGCACAAGAAATCCACTCCATATAAACTACAAGGCAATAGATAAGCTGAGGCATCAAATAAAACTGTTCTAGCCATCTTAAAGAATATTATCAATGATGTTGGACATAATTAGCACTTGAAACTCTTTCTTACCCTCTAGGCCTATAGAACCAATCATTGCACCCCAATTGGAGCTACTCTATACTCCCTTGTTTTTGGCACTAAATCTATCATCTTGATTAAGATTGAGATCCCATCATTAAGAATATCACTAGAGCCCATTGAAGATGATGAAGACTATAGAGCCTCATGACTAAAAAAACTAGAACTTCTTGATGGTAAGCATTTGGATACCCTAGAAAACTTATAGGCCTATTAGAATAGATTACAGAGAAGCTACAACAAATGCATTTTCCATCGAGAATTTGAGATTGGTGAGTTAGTTTTGAAAGAAAACTAGAAGAACATGAATGATAAACCCAAAAAGAAAGGAAAAAATTAGCCTAATTAGTTAAGACCATATATTGTCATAGTGAACTATGGATTAGGAGCATACTTACTGGCTAAACCTATTGGTAAATAACTTTCAAAGCCAATCAACATCATATAGCTTAAGATATTCTATGCATGAACATCTTTGAACCATTGTCTATAAGACCCCTGACTTGGGGGCAACTTGTGCTATCATAATTTTGACCCACCCTTTTATCTTACTTTGAATACATTTTATACTACCCTGGTCCACTTTTCATGAATCTTGACAGTAAAGGCTTTAAACTCTTGGCACTCTAAACACATTCTTCATCCCATTCTAGATTTCTCTCTTTGAGATGCATATTCTTTATATTGTCTAGGACATGTTATAATCTTGAACACTTTTTATCCCTTGACCAATTATGAGATAAATTATGTCTCATGAGCATTATGAACATCTTTAGTAGTGGTTTTACAAAGCAGTTCAACTTGGACAATCTCATGCAACTTCTAATAGGTGAATAGACACATCTTTTTCATATAGGTATTCACTACTCTTTCTTGTTTGATCAAGAACCTTTCTCTCACTGATTTACAAGCATGGGCCATTATAGTCAACTTAGTTATCTTATTAGAACCTCTACTCTCATGACGTGCATCTCTTCGACTAGATGGTCCCACCTTGTGAATATTTTATCCCAAAAAAACCAAAAACATTAGAAATACTTTAAAAATACCAAAAACATCAGGACATGATCCACAAAAGAACAAAAACATTGTCTCATGCTTTTATACATTTGTACATTCTTGTTCCACCATCCCATGCTCTCACCATTTTGTGATCAACTGTTATGTTTGAACACTCTTGCCATTTTGCAAGCACAAAAGCACCAGTTCATTTCATCTTATCCCACGCACTTGCCATCTTGCAAGATCATTCTTTCTCATCTCATCAGCTTCTTGTTTATTGACCATTCTCATTTATTTTTTGTATCTTCTATAAATCATGTTGGTCTAATCATCATTTTTCTTCTATCTCATTTCCTAGGAGAACTACATTTGGCCTAATGTTCATGATGGAACATGCATCCATGGAACTATATAGGCAGCATCCACTTGTCTGATACATCTAGAGTCAACTCAGCCAACCCCTTCCTTTTCTTCTCTTCCCCATTTTCTTATATCATTATTCCTCTTTAATTAGGGAACAATTTTTGTGTCATTGTTCTTTGTTATGATGTGGTAGAAAGTAATGCCTCTACCACACATACATGAACATTTATCTTTAAACTACACTAGCTTAGTTTTTGTTTAAGTGTGTTTATTTAAGTTTTCTTGGTGTTTTATTATACTTTCACACCTCTCTTTTTATTTTTTCTCCTTTTCTCTTTTTATTACTTCTCTCCATTCTTGGTCTTGTGTTTCCTTGATTGTTTTTTCTGTTTGATTATCTCTTTTGTGTTCAAGAATGCTTTGATGGTCCCCATGGATCTTGATTATTCATATCTTTGTCTCATATCGTTAAGATGTTCTTTATTTTTGTTTTTAAACATTTTTATTCCTAATTAAGTCTTGATAGATCATATCTTGATTTCAAGTTAGGTTCATTTATGTTTGTCTTTTTCTTTGTCTTTACTTCTTTGTTTAAATGTAAATCACTGTAACTCTAGTTTTGGTCATTGTTTTACCATTATCCTTAGTTATAGATATTCAAATTTGAACTAGCTCAGTGAAATTAGAATCTTATGTCATTCTAAATTATTCATACTTATGATGCCTAATTTATTTTTCTATAGTAAGCACTTTGTGCTCAGGTCTCAAAGTCTTAACGTCAACATCAGCTCTGATGAATGATTCTCAAGAACACTTTACAAAACCTAAGCTCATGATATGGAATTAGGCTTCTAGGTATCATGCATTTTAGGCTTCTTTATCTATGCTTAGATGTGCATCTCTTCACATACATTGGGATTCTAATCAATTCTTGGTCATTTTTCATCATCCCTCATTCTCTCTTAAACTTGGGTAAACTACATTGGCCTGAAGTTCATATTGGAACATGATTCCATGAAACTATGTAGGTAGCACTCAATTTTTATTGAGGTTAGCTTAGTTATCTTCATTCTTCTTCTCATCTCTCTCATCACTTTGTGCATTCTCATATGCTTGGTTTTATATGGCTTTCTAAGCCATTACACCATCACATGTACATTTTCACTTGCTAAATTTAACCTATCTTTTTGGTTATATCCTTGAGGTATTTTTGCTTGCCAATTACCCATGTTGGGGCCTAGCATTTGAACCATGTTTGAATCAAATCATCTCTATAGGGGAAAAATTATTATTTATTCTTTATCAATGATCAAGATTTGCTCTACTGGGCCAAAACTATTTTATCACTATCAAATCTACTCTACTAGAGTACTTTTTATTATATTATCTTTGGAGACCCCATTCTAGTGGTGCTTCCCTTCCTGAAGTAGAACATTCTCTATTTTCCTCTAATTCTAAGATATCCACATTAAATCCCATGATGGTAATATTTTAGTGTGTAACTTTTCTCGAGATTGATCAATGTCGTAAGCACGTAGCTTGTACTCTCAAATTAGGAATATTTACAGTGTGTCCCTTACATTTATGGATTGTATCTTTCCCATTCCCCCACTCTAGGGATTATTATACCTATAATTATATTTTGATCATTGATGGTAATCATGTGTGTAAGCATTAGCTCATTTGTATGTGATCTATTCCATGGGTTAATCTCTCACTTTCTCTCTATTTTCAAGAGTCCATCCTTCTCTTTCATCCTAGTATGTCCTCTTAAGGGGGCATCATGGGTCTGTTCCAATTTCTTATTGACAACTCTTTTCTTTGAAAAGATGTTACTTCACCTAAATGTCTCACTACGCCTTCTCAAATAAGGGTAAAATGTAGACATCCAATTCTTAACACTATTTGTGTTGAAATTGTCAATCTTACTCAAATTGTACTCAAATGCACATTTTAGGTCAAAATCCATAAAACACCCTAAATAGTTTGAAATTGTCACTTACAAGTGCCAATTTAGGTCAAAGTATCCCTAAATATGGTAATACATTTTATAGGCCAACTAACTTTGATTAGATCATTTTGAGTCAAAATGATAATTTTGCCATTTAGTGCTCTGGATCACTCTTTTCTTCTAATTCATTGGTACACATCATGTACCTTTTTTATTTGTTGTTGGAAACACCCTAAATGGGAATACAACTCCAACACATCTAACATCACTTTCTAGTTCCTCTCCAGTCAAATTATGACCTAGTAATATGACTTTTTGACCATTTTGATTAATTGAGGACCAATTTTTAAATAATTGCACAGATGTTGATTAACCTTATTTAAGGCTAATTAATCCAAATCAAGAGCTTAAGTGGATTTTCCATGAGAATTGTTGAATATTTATTTTTGAAAATTGATTCTTATTATCTACATCACCTAGTGACATCATTTATGGGGTGGCATCCATCAAGCCATAAGTGCATAAAATATCAGGATTATGGGTCACTCATGCCTATTTAATGCCTCACATGCCTCTTTAATGCCCCTTCTTCCAAGGTCATGATGAAGATAATTATGGATTTAATTCTAAATATTAGGATTATCTTCAACCACACATCTTCATCTCAAAATGGATGGTTCAGGTTTGTCCTGACTAATCTCAAAAATATATAAATAGAGAGGCCATGAACATCATTTCTAAGCTATTTTGGTGCAAGATTATTATGCTCAAATATCTTCAAAACTTGAATATAACAAATTTATAATGCTAAATTGTTTCCACAAAGCTTCATTTATAGGCTAGTTTATTGATTTAAAATCAAGAGCCTAGGTTTTATGGAGTGTTCTTGAGGCATTAGAGGAGCTTACCACCATTGTTGATCAAGGGATAACATGTTTTTGAGCCACATTGGTATGGTGAATCCAATTGGGAAGGTAATATGATGTTGTTTTCTTTCATTTTTTTCTTATTATCCTTTGTAATTCCCATAAGAATAGATAGGCTTGGTTAGTTAGTTATTTGTGCATGTTTCATTATTTATGGACTAATGCTTGACTAACTTGCTTTGTAATCCTCTACATATACGACTACTCTATAAATCTATGTGGGATATAACACATTATCTATGGTCAAGATGTCATATAGATATATATGGATAAATATAGATATAGACACCAGTGTCATATGGATATATAAGACTAAATAGACCAATTTATTTCATTCTCCTTGACCCAGAAACTAAATACTCAACCACGATGGAGAGGAGTTTATAAAAGTTGAGAGGAATTCCAAACTACCAATTCTAGGAATCAAATCACCCTATATATCTTTACTCTTTACTCTCTACTGGAATGTCGAATCACCCACTAGAATAAGAATCAAGATCGTTGATCTAATCTCCCCACTTTAAGAGGGAACTAAATTAAGAGTTCTACTAAGTGTTGAATATGCACTATTAGGACTAAGAGGTTTAATACCTATCTATATATTTAGCATGGCCCTAGTTTCTTCAAGGTTTAAGGTTGCACTATAAGGTCTTATAATAATTACCAACTATAATATGCATTACCTTCATGGGTTTCATAGGTTTAAGGTTGGTCATTAGGACTAGCATCCAACACTACCTTAGCTTAGTTTTGGCCTTGGGAGCACACCCAGCTACCTAGCTCTTGTCTAATATTAAGTTGGATAGGAATTCAATAGGTACTAAGCTCAAGAGGATTAAAAATTGACTAAAATATTGGATTTATTAATCTTTAAGCTCATGTATGGATGTCACTAATAAAGATAGAGATATGGAGCCATATATATACATATACATATATATATATATATATATATATATATATATATATATATATATATATATATATATATATATGTATATATATATATATATGTATATATATATATATATATATATATATGTATATATATATATGTATATATATATATATGTATATATATATATATATATATATATGTATATATATATATATGTATATATATATATGTATATATATATATGTATGTATGTATGTATGTATGTATGTATGGACTCAGGTATGGATTGATTGAGATAGAGATAGGGATGAATGATAGAGATATGACCTATGATAATGTGGATGTAGTATACACAAATGCATCAACCTATCTTGAATTATACATCCAAACCTTGATGAAAATACCAAAAAAAATGATTCGCTTCTTTCTTTTCACCTTCAGCTATCTAAATTTAGGGGCATATATCATCCATTAAAATAAAGGCAAAGCAAAATTAGGGTTGTGGGTTAAACCTCAAGATCAATTTTTCACCCTGGTGTCAGTGTAGACCTAAATATTTTCTTTCATTTATGAGGAGGTAGGATAGAAATAGATATGAGTAAGTTGCTCTAGTAACCTCATCTATTGATATAGAAATAGTTGGGCACTACCTTACAATTCCCATTCCATGAAAATTGCTTTCATTAAAGAATAGAAACAACCCAACTCATGAAATCATATAGACCTAATTTTCATTCTCTCATCATTAAACCTCAACATGCATATCTTATAATCTAGATATATAGGGTTTGACATACATGCTATTACTTATGATCATGCACTCTTTAGCCCCTATACAATAGTATTGTTGTTTCCTAGTTTCCCCACCAACTGGTATGTCATATACTACTACTCCCATTCATACACTTATCATTAAAGTTATAACCCTTTATGTTGAGGCACTTCTTTAACCCTCATTTCATAGATTATATATCTCTCTTTATAGGTAGGTCAAAAAATGGCCATCTGGTAAATTGCATGACCTTTAGTCCATAAATAACCTCTCATTCATATCTATATCTACTCATTGTCACTCACTATCCCTAATCACTCCCTTATTATCCCTCATCATCCTAATCTCTCCCTCATCAATTCTAATTATCCCTAGTCACTCCCTCATTATCCCTTATCATGCCTTAACATCCATAATCACTCCCTCATTGACCCTCATCATCCCTAATCACTACCTCATCATGTGTCATCATCCCTCATTATCCCTAGTCACTCTATTGGAGCTCATTATCTATCATTATCCCTAATCACTCCATCATCATCCCTAGCTACTCCATCATCATCCCTAGTTACTCCATCATCATCCCTAGTTACTCCATATTCATCCCTCATCACTCCATCATCATCCCTAGTTACTCCATCATCATCTCTAGTCACTCCATCATCATCCTTCATCATCCCTAATCATTCCATCCTTATCCCAAATCATCCCTAATCACTCCCTCATCACCCTCATTATTTATAGTCACTCCCTCATCATCCCTCGTCATTTATAGTCACTCCCTCATCATCCCTCATCATCCTTAATCACCCCATCCTCATCCCTAATCATTTCCTCATTTACCCTCATCACCCCTAATCACTCCCTAATCATCCCTCATCATCCTTAGTCACTACCTCATTAGTCCTATTTATCCCTAATCACTCCCTCATTGGTCCACATTATCCCTCATCATCACTAATCACTCCCTCATTGACCCTCATCATATCTAGTCACTCCCTCATCATAATTCATCATCCCTTATCATCCCTAATCACTCATTCATCATCCTTCATAATGGTAGTGATAGTGGTGATCATGATCGTGATAGAAATTTTGGGTGAGAGTCAAGATCAAGATAAAGTTTTTGTCCAGTGATAGTGGGGATTATGAAAAATTTAATTTCTAAATCCGCAATGATAGAATTGATTTGAAACTATTGAGAAGAGAAGAAGATTTTTTTTATATATTATCACAATAATTCACTCATGGTTATTAAATTACATGCATCCATCATCTCATCTATATCATCCCTTATCTATATATCTAGCAGTATTGGGAAGCCCTTACTCTATATCTATATGTATAATGGGTAGGTTGTTTGGTATGGAAGAATCATTATTTTCATTTTTTGGATTGGAATGTACTATGTATGAAATAATACCCTTTATTTTTTATCATTCAATCTATCCTTTAAAGGAAAGGCTCGTGTCTCCTATACTCACACAATGCTACATACATGAATACCCAACTACCAAAAATCAAAATAGATTATTTACAAATAGATATAGATGTAACTACCATATATCTACATGGATTTTCTAAAGAAATGATGATAAATCAAACTATTACAAATCCATATGAATATATATAAGATCTAAGAAGAGTTGTTTTAAACCTTAGTCAAGTGAAAGAGGAGTTGTTTGTTCTTCAAGCGAGAGTTTTTTTAAGATTCAAGGGAAATGGATTTGTGGATAGAATATTTATTTAGTTTTGACAAAGAGAACTATAAAAATAAGGGTTTATTAGAGCCTTAGTTGAGTGATTAAAATTTCTAACTAGAATAGAAGTTGATTGTGCACAAATGATAAGCCACTACATCCACCATCAACGTAGTGGAGGGAGTGGTTAGGGATGATGATGGATAATAAATGAGTGATTAGGGATTATGAGGGATGATGATGGATAATGAAGAAGTGACTAGGGATCACATGGTAGGATGAGGGTCGATGAGGGAGATATTAGGGATGATGAGGGATGATGAGTGAATGACTAAGGATGATGAGGGATGATGAGTGAATGACTAAGGATGATGAGGGATGATGAGTGAATGACTAAGGATGATGAGGGAGTGATTAGGTTTGATGAGGGATGATGAGGGTCAATGAGGGAGTGATTTGGGATGATGAAGGAGATATTAGGTATGATGAGTTATGATGAGGTTCAATTAGGAAGTTTTAAGTGATGATGAGGGATGATGAGGGATGAGTAAGGAGTGATCTAAGATGGTGAGGGAGTGACTATGGATGATGAGGAAGTGATGAGGGATGATGAAGGATGATGAGTGACAATGAGGGAGTGTTTAAGGATGAGAAGGGAAGAGGATGGAGTGATTAACTATGATGGGGGATGATTAGGGATGATGAGGGAGTGACCAAGGATGATGAGTGAGTGACTATTGATGATGAGGGATAATAACATTTGATGAGGGAATGACTATGGATTATGAGGGATGATGAGGCCAATGATGTATTGATTAGGGTTAATTATGGATGATGAGGGTTGATTAACAAGTTTTTAGGAGTGATAAAATATGATGAGGTATGATATAGGAGTGGTTATGGATGATGAAGAATGATGAGGGTTGATAATAGAGTGATTATGAATGATGAAGACTAATAAGGGATTGATTAGAGATGATTAAGGAGTGATTATGGATGATGAGGTTTGATGGGTGAGTGATTAGGGAAGATTAGGTATGATGATGTTTGATGGAGTGATTAAGGATGATGAGGGATAATGAGGTATAATGAGGGAGTGACTAAGGATAATGAGGATTAATAAGGGTGTGATTATGGTCAATGAGGTTTAATGAGGGTTGATGAAGGAGTGATTATGGATTATGAGGGATGGTGAGGGGTTGATTTTATATCTCCAAGTACCACATCACATAAGAATAAAGTGTTTAGTCATTATATTATTTTAATAATAATAATTTATAATATCAAGTGAATCATTTTATTTAAGTAATAAACATTTGAGTGATTACTATGGATCAATCAATGATCAAGAAAAAAATATTCAAATTACTATATTTGTGTCCACATAGTATCATGTGGTTATTAATTTCCACATAGGATCCCTTATCAAATTGAACACTTCCATTTCAAGACTATAACCAAGTCATATGGGATGATCAAGTTGATATTCCTATTATTGAGAGATTAAAGTAGATTTATTTTGATCTATAGATCTAAAATGTAATCTTTAAATTATAAACATGTAAATGCTATCTCTATCTATATAAATGGTTGAGTTCTCGATCAAACATATAAATTATATCTCTATTTCTATATCTATCTCCCTCATATAGAGATATAAAGGTGACCTATCAAATGTTATCCCCATCTTAACCTATCTATCTATGAGAATTAAGTGGCACATAAATTCCCTAACTTAATGTATTCATCAGTTGAATGATCTACTCAATAAACCCCTATCATAAGCTATGAGAGGTCAAGGCAGAAATTATATCTCCTAATCACCCCATGATGCATCTATTATATGCATTTCATATTATGTATATAATATAGAAATCATGATCCTATCATTTTTGTTAGTGAATCAGTGTGATCGATTCCTAAAAGAGATATGAGACCATATCACAACTAGAGGTATGTTACAAGCCACATGTTATAGGCCTTTCATTTATACATATCGATCAACCCATTAATCAAAAATACCACAAATTATTTATGAATTCAACTTGAATCTGTCTTCAATCCTTTTGATCACCTACTATGAATACAATGATTATTAGATGAGAATGACACCACCTATAATAGCATAGTTATCAAAAAGAAATAGCACCACTTATAATGGTTTTAAAATTACAACTTAGACCATGAGTAGAATATGGGAATAATAGTCTGGGTAGGGGATCCCTATATTATATATCTAAGAAGGGAAGGTTAATTTTAAATAGTTAAATCATTGGTCCATTGATAATGTCATCTCCCAGTGGACTTGAGAGATCCAAATCAAAATCCTTGGTTCACTAGGTATATATAGATATGCAAGAGAGATAATTTATGGAATATTGGTTATACACTTTATTGAATGGTAATTTATCAATATACCTATAAAGAGATAGGGTATCCTATAAATGAGGGTTGAGGAAGTGCATTGATATAATGGATTAGTGAGTGAATTGGAACATAAATAAAATGAGAATATTAGTATCTGACCTATCGATCAATAGGATAGATAGGAATCAACATAAATATTATGTGTGTATACATCCAATTCCTATCACTATTATTCCAAAATTATCAACCTAAATGATATTTTACAACAACACACAATCTGGACCAAAATCACTAGAATGCTCTAAATCATTCAAACTTGTCCCATACAAGTGTCAATTTATGCTAATGCATCTTTGAATGGGGAATTTCATTTTATGTGATTATTATCTTTTATTAAATCATTTTTATTCAAATTACAACCATGTAAAATGATGTCTTGGACCACTAAATTCTTTTAATTCAATAGCACACATCATGTGCATGTGTTAATTCACATTCATAATATCGTAACTAGGGTATTATCCCATACGCAACTGACACCTTATTATAATTATAATCTAGTCAAATTATGACTTATTAAAATGACATTTATAACTAAGTTGATCAAGCATGCATGCATGCTTTCAAAGAATTACAAAAAATTAAGCAAATCCACTAAAGCAAATTAAACCAAATCAAGAGCATTAATAAAAATTTCATGAAAGTTGTTGAATATCTAATTACTAAAAATTCATTGTTCAATTATACATCATCCCATGACAAAATTAATGGGGTGGCATCCATAAACCATTAAAGAGATAAATATCAAAATTAAACCCTTCCATTCCTCATCAATGCCTCATTATTCCAAATGTTAATGGGAATATTTATGACTTGTCCCTCCAAGATTGAATCAGTCCATGGCCACACATCTTAATCTCAATATGGATGGACATGGTGGATTTTGAACATTTTCAAAAATATATAAATAAGTGATCCAAGTACACCATTTTTAAGCTCTTCTTATGTAAAATTATTATGCAGAATTATCTTCACAAAGCTTCAGTTACACAAACTTACTATGCAAAAATTACTATAGACAAGTTTCACTTATTCACATCAAAATTGACAAATCTTGTGATCCTAATCCATTGGTTCACTAGGATATGATGGAGTCTCATGATATTATTCATTGACAAAGATTTGGAGTCCCAAATCTAGGGAAAAGCATGCTTCTTGACTGCTTGTAAGGGAGAATAGTTACTTAGAAGGTTTGATTGTATTCCTTTCTTAATTAGCTTTTTTAAGTTATTAGCAATGACCCTTGAGGGAATAGGCTTGATAAGTTAGGTATTTATAATTATTTTAGACATTTCTTGACTAACATATGATCTAATCTTGTCTTGTAATCCTATTATACATTTTGGCATGCCTAGTGGGACCATGCATCTCACACATCTCTTAATCATTTTAATTTTGCATTCAGACCCTCTTTTGATGCTATTTTTCACTTCTTTTTCTCTCATTTTAAATTTTTATGATGTTTGGACCAATTAAAAAATTCAACCTTTAAAATGACAAAATTGACTTGAACATCAATAAGACTACCCTGTGGAGTGGCAGAATCGACCTGAACAACAACAAAATCACCCATATGAATAGTGAAATTAATTTTTTTATTTTCTATCTCTATATTTTTATTTTAAATAGAATGACAAAATTGACGTCGAGATTTGTAGGTTCGACCTATGGAGTGATGAGTTTACCAATAGAATGGTGGGATCATCCTGGACTAGAACCTGTAGGTAACTATTGTGTTTCTTATATTTTATCTCATTTTTATTATTTCATTGGGATTTCCCTACACATCAGTGGAAATGCCTTGATAATCAATGATATTTCCCTATAATTAGTAAAATTTTAAAATAATATCTTTTATATCTCTATCTTTCATCAAAATCATCTTGATATATAGTAGAATTGCACTATGGAATGGCAATAATGCTTTGTAGAATGGTAGAATTGACTTGTGTTGAAAACTAGAGAGCAAAAATAACAAGTTGTAAACTTATTTGACAATCATACACCTATATTTTGAATTTTAAAACTTTTTTGGTAGGTGTTAAGACACTTAGTTTAAATTTTATAAACAATAAAAACCAAATTTAAATTTTAGAAACAATCAAAAGCAAAATTCACTTCATATCTCATTTTGGTGTTTTAAAATGAACTCAAACTTTAGTTAATTACTCATAAGAGATTTTTGTTTTTTTATTTTCAGTATGTGTTTGTTTTAAAAAACAAGTGTATCATATATGCTCTCCCCCCATCCCCTTTAAGTAACTTGGGTGATCCAAAAATGCTTCACTAATTGCTTTATGTCACTTTATCAAAGTGTGGAAGCAAAGTTTCTAAGGCCATCCCTAAGATCCAAGTGATTTGGGTGATCCAAAAATAACCTTAAAGTCCTAAAATTTATTTTTCTTACAAATTGGATTATATGAGGGAGTTCATAGCCTCCCCATGGGTTCTCTATGGAAATGTTAACCTGAGAATTCATCTTTGGATATCATTTCAACCTCACTCCATGGTATGGGTATATAAATTATGGTTGACTTATTGGGATGCTTGTTTGAGAAGTTAAACAAGATTCATTAGTAAGAGACTACCTCAAAACATAGGTTTAATTCAAGTATCATACTACACTAAGAAATTGATGGATATAGTAGTTGTGAAAAGGATAAGACCTTTTCATAACAAGCCAATTAACACATATCAAAATGATGTCTTTCACCCTAGTTTTAATCACACATATGGTCCCATTTAGAATGTATGAAAATTGAAAGTTTTTAGAATAACTCCACTTGTTATGGATTACTATTGGTGCAGGGTGAGTAGCTCAAATTTTTAGGTCATTGTATGATCTCTTAAGAGAAGTGGGGGCCTAAAAACCCTACTTTTCATGTGCATCTAATTTTATTAGATTTACAATTTATTTCCTTTCAAGAAGGACTATATAGATGGGATCCAAAAGTATAAAATCCACCTTATCATTTTGTTGGGATAAGATGTTCACCTTGGTGTTTTTATTTATTTACATGGTATTTTTACTCTAAAAAATTGTTTGTGAACTAAGAACATGTCAAAATCCAAACACTTTTTATACACCCACTTATTTTGAATGAAGAGGCATTATGAGAGTTAAATCCAAATCACTTTTTTCCTTGTTTAAAATTCAAATCACATCATTGTGTTTGTATTTCCAAAATATCATTGTTACACTACTTGTATGAGTCTAATACCATTCATCACTTTACAAATCTACAAGTCTATTTTTAATCAAAATTCAAAATCTTGTATTTCTATGTTCTAATCCAAACACCATTGGCTTTGCCTTTCATGCTTGGTTTGATTAACTTGTATGAGATTTTCCATTTAGATTGAAGGCCATTGTGTCTAGACTCTTGTCTCATTATATTGTCATTGCAAACTTAGATTATCTTACATTTACACATGTTCTAAGTTCCTAGACCATTCTACCCTCTTTGTCATGTCGCACCATTGTGATGCCTATTTAGTTTTGGATTTATGCTTAGTATTTCTTGTGTTAGTTAACATCTTGAGCTTCTTATCCCACATTTTATTCTTCTTGATCTCAAAAGTCTTATTATAGATTCTATATCCATAACTCACTACATTTGTGCCTAAAATTTTATGGTATTAATATACTTTCAACTTAGATTTTTGTTTATTAACTTTCACCCTAAGTTCTAAAGATTATTTTACCCTCTTTTAATTGATGATTTCAATGAACAAAGGTTGAGTAATTGCATAACCTATTTCTTCTAATTATGTGGCACTATATGACTTCCTTTTATTATAATCTCATTTTACCTTGTCTTTATTTGATTAAATACTCTAAAACACCTTTGAATTTTTTTAAACCACATTCCACATCTTAGCAAATGTATACAACCATCTTTAATCATGATGCAAAGGTATAATCGTTGTGGGGTCTCTTATGGCCCTAGTTATGAAGAAGAGTACTTAGAATAGTCTATTGTGTTTGATGATATCCCAATAACAATAGGATATAAACAAGGTTATTATGAACACAAACCTTTAAATACAAAGATGAATCCATTTTAAGGTTGACAGAATCAAGAACAAGATTGCCAATAGAATTCCCAATGGAATAATTGCACATGCTTGTCCGAGTAGAGGATCAACAACTAGAGTAACCTCTCACTCATGTTACAAAAACCAACATTGCTTCCTCTAGTAAGGGAAAAGAAACACTTATAGAGTATAATCTAAATGACCAAGATATTTTTACCAAGATTTAAAAATTTAGTCAATAGTATGCAAACCAGATTGTCATAGACCTAATAGCCTCATTAGTTGTGACTTCAATTAACAACACTAATTCTAAAGAGAAAGAATATACGATCAAATAAACATAGCATACCCAAGTTGATCCTACATATACAGTAGATCCTATAATTATTCTTGAATAAAATAAACCTTTAGATGCTTTGCAACACATTTCCCATAACATATAACATACCTTTTCTAATCATCAGGAGACTCTCACCCCTTCACATCCACAAAGAATGAAAGACTCATTGTAGATTGGGTGTATTATTCAAAACACTATATCAAGTTCATCTCTACCAAAAAATACTTTGGTGAATCTATAAATGACACCTCAAAACTTACAATATTCATATAGCACACAATGATAAAGTCTAGGGACTTTATATCAACCACTTAGGAATCAACGGTAAACTTACTGAAATCAAAGATTAAACCCAAACCAAACTACTAGACATAGGGTTCATATCCATATCAAGACCACCCAAGTGCACATTCTACCCTAACAAAATTATATTCCACCAACCAATGCATGAAACATGCAAGAGTGGAATTTTAAGGAGATAGTTTCAAGGCTTGAGATGGGAAATCAAATCAAGAAGTATAAGTTTGACAAGATATACCCATATATGTTCAACTTAAGTATTCTCTAAGTCCCCTTTCCACCTCATTTCAAGGCTCACAAATTTGATAAATACAAAGTTAAAGGTGACCCCTGAGAGCATATCCAAGCCTTTTTGTACTTTTCCAAGAGGTAGCTTATAATAGTGTTTACTTGCTTCACTTGTTTCCATGTAGTTTGGCTAGACAAGATCTAGATTGACTCTTTAAATTTCCTAAGGGATTGGTGACAAACTAGAATGATTTATCAAAGAAGTTTTTTAACCATTTATCTGACAACATTGAGCATGAGTTAATAGTGTTTGACCTATGAAATACAAAATAAAGGAATGGGGAAAGCTTTGTAGCATACTTATAGTGGTGGAGAGCATTATCTGGATGCTTTCAACATAACTTGTCAGATAAACAATTGGATAATATTTTTGCACATAACCTACACTCTAAGGTGGCTCATAGTTTATTACTCACTTGTGCCAATGCATTCAAGGAGATCATTGATAAATTTGTACAAATTGATAAGGCACAATTCATTACCAGGGGCCTTATAAATATTGTTTCATAAGGATAAACATCTAATCAAACCCAACCACCTGTTTAAACTACTACTATAGTGAAACTAAAAGTTTTTAACAAGAACAAAAACATGGTGGGAAATAGATTAATAAAATATAGGCACATGAAAATAGTTCAGGATCCACTAGATCTAAATGTATAAACATCCCCACCCAATCCATCAAACACTTTACAACAATCTCTTCCATGAAGGGCCTTTAATAATTATAGTGTATTCATTAAACTAAGAGAGCCTATAAAAGTAGAGTTCTAGAATCTAGTAGTAGCTAATTTTATTGTGTGGCCTATACCAAATCTATTCCTAAAGGATAAACCCAAACTTGATTGGTATCAAGAAGATGAGTTTTTAAATTTCCATCATGTTATCAGCCATGCCATTTACTGATCCATACAATTAAGACATCTTATTGAGGACTTGATTGAAAGTGGCAAAATTGAGGTAAATAAAATAGTGCAAAAAACAAATTAGAACATAGGCATCTATAAGGACCCATTTGCCAAACATAATCAAGTGTATCAAAGTAAAAATTAGGGTTAAGGTCATGGCTAACATTAATAGAAACAAGGCCAAACACCTAATCAACATAATCATAATGTTGGAATATTGGCATTGATGTCAAAGGGAATAGTCAACATAAGTATTTTTTTAAGACAAATGAAACTATTGCTGAAAGTGAATGGATACATCAAAAAGTAACAAAATTTTTGGATGGAAATTGTAGACACCTAAATTTGGCCACCAAAGACCATCAATCAGGCTTTTGACCAATTTCCACCAAATTGCACAGTTTGGCCTAAAAACACTAAAATACATTAAAAGATTTGAAACTAACATATTCAAGTGCCACTTTTGGCCAAAGTATCCCTAAATAGGGAAATGCATTTTATGAGCTAGCTAACTTTGATAAGATCATTTTGAGTCAAAATGTCAATTTTGCACCTGAGTGCTCTAGAGTGCTCTTTTCTATCAAATTTATTTCATGAGACACATGCCTTTATTATTTGGTTTTGACAACATCCTAAATGGGATAATGGATCCAATACATCTAACATCGAATTCAAATTCTAATCTAGTCAAATTTTGAGTCAATAACAAGATATTTTGACTGATTTGATTAATTTGTGCACCAATTGCCAAGATTTGCATCAAAGTTGACTAATCATGTTTAAGGCAAATTAAACCAAATTAGGACCTTGAGTTAATTTTATATGGAACTCATTGAATAATTATTTATTATAAATTTATTTTCATTAACTGCATCATCAAATGACATCATCTTATGGGGTGGCATCCACAAACCATAAATACATAAAATATCAAGATTAAGCCACCCTATGCCTCATTAAGACCTTTCATGCCTCTTTATTACCTCTCTATACCAATTATTTATGAAGGTATTTATTTATTTTTTCCTCTAAAATTGAATGGATTCTTAGCCACACATATTCAACTTGAGATGGATGGTTCAGGTTCATTCTAACCATTTTGCAAAATCTATAAATAAGAGGCCTTGCCTACTGAATTGGAAGCTCTTTTATGACAATTTTATAATGCCAAAATGCACTCAAAATCATTAAATTTTAGTGTTATAATGCCCAAATATTGATCCATGCCAATCTAAGCCAAATCCAAACATGGTGCCAAGGAGAGATGGAGGTAGCCACACTTCATTGATGTAGACTTTATGAGCATAAATTGAGCAAGCCACTTCAAAAAGTTATTTGGAGTATCCAAGGAATGTGAAAGAAGGTTTATTTTGCATTTTAGTTGTGCTTTTCATTCTAGTCTTGTCAACTAAGCTCCCATAGTGTCTAAGCCTAGATATTTTATGCTAGTTAGTGTGTTTCTTTCATTTTGGAACTAACACGATACTAACCATCCTCTTTTGTGTCAAATTTCTAGTTCACAAAAATTTCCCATCATAAGTATGGAATTTTAAAAAATAGATACCTACCCATTTGAGGATAAATTATTTATATTCAAATTCTCTATATGGAAGGGACCAACACTAATCACAAAGGACCATCATTAAAAGATCAATTTGTAGTAATGATTTTTCAATGAAGGGCCCAGAAATAAAGATATTTGTATTACATCAATCAAGGATGAGTTAAAGTATTTTTAATGATGGTTTAAACCCCCAAAAATCATGTCATTTATTATTTATTTTTCAAAGATTCCACCTTGGGAAAATTTCCCCTCTTGGAGGGTAATTTTGTTTTAATTAAAATAAAAAATTTAAACACACCTTTTTGGTGAAAGGGTGTCTCTTGGATAGGACACCACTCTTGGGTGAAGTTTTTAAAGGCTATATAAGGGAGAAGATATGTGGAAGTATTAAAATCATTTGATTTGATTGAATATCATATAAGTGTGAGAAAGAAGGAAGAGAGGAAGAGCATAATTTTGTTTATGCATATCATTTGAGCAAAGAATTAAAAAAAGCAGAGTGTTATTCGAAATATAATTTATATTATGTGGGGATTGGTGTCTCTAGGAGGTTGGTGCCTTTAAATTTTTTTATTTTATGCTCATTTGTGGGGATAAATGTCTCTAGTTGGTTGGTGCCTATAAACACTTTATATACATTTATATTTTTGCCAAATTTAGATGGTAGATCCAAGTAGCTCATCATTTGTGGGTTTTTTCCTAAAAGGGCTTTTCACATAAATCTGGTGTCACTGTGTTATCTCTTTTTTTGAATGATTTATTTATGGATTTTAGTTTTAAATTAAAATGTTTTATAATACTAATTCACCCCCTAGTATTAGTATTGCTTATCAATTGGTTTCAGAGTGGGTTCTTTTAAGAACAGTCTAATCAATAGAATGTAGATCTCAAAAACACACATGGCTAGTCATCGATTACCATAGGGTTTCTCCACAAACAAGCATTTACTATTAAATGGAACAAATTATGCGTTATGGATAATATGAATGAAAACCTATCTAATGGCTATATGGCTTGATATTTGGAAATTAGTATTAATGCGATTAACAACTCCTCAGACCCCACTGATGGATCAAACTAGAAAGGGGGATAGTTAAAATAACACCAAAGCTTTAAATGCAATATTATGTGGCTTATCTGAATCTAAGTTTTTTAAAGTTATTAATTGTGACATGGTAAAGGATACATGGGAAAAACTACAAAATATCAATGAGGGGGACACCAAAGTGAAGTAATCTAAGCTCCAAACCCACATAAGGCAATTTGAGAGTCTAAAAATGAAAGAAGAATAAAATGTTATAACCTATCTTATTAGTGTGTAAAAAAATAAGAATACCATTAGAGGACTCAATGAAAAAATAGAAGAGCCAATAATAGTAAAAAAAGGTATTAATATCTCTCCCCTTATAGTTTGATCCTAAGGTTTTGGCAATTGAGGAAATAAAAGATCTAAACATGCTAAATATGGATGAGTTGCATGGAATCCACACATCATATGAAATGAGGATAGAAATAGAAAAATGTCAAAATGCAAGTAGCTTTCAAAGATTCAAATAAATTCAAGTGATGAATCATAAGAGGAATAATCTCTTGTTGTGAGAAATCTTAAAAAGGGATCTAGCAAGTATAAAGGTAAGCTTCTTTTCAAATGTTTCAATTATGGTGAGATAAAGCATTTTGCTACTAAGTTTCCTCATGTAAAAGATGATAATAGTGATGAAAAAGAACATGCTAAGTTAGGAAAGATAAAACATTCATACAAAAAGAACTATAAGGAAAGTAAATATGAAAAAAAGAAAAACTCTAAAAAATATAAGAAAAACCTATACACCAAGCAGATCACTCAGAAGAAGAGAGTAATGAGAGTACTTATGAGAGTGATAAATAAGAAATTATTTTCATGGTAATATAAAAAAATAATTATGAATACCAAATATTTATAAAAGAGGAATAAAATCTTAGGGATGAAGGAGAAGTGGATCTGGAAGAAGAACTTGTATGTGCCTTGAATGAAATAAAGAGGCTTAAGAAAAAGAATTCAAAGAAAAAATTATAGCTTTAGAAATATGAAGAAGAACATGGAAATTTGAAAATGAACATATCTCAAATATTCAAAGAGTCTAAAAAGATCATTGCCAGTCTAAAAACTCAATTAGAAGAGGCAAAAAGAATTGAAGAGGTAATAAGAGTAAAAGTGGTACATTGATAGTTGACGCTTGAGCCATAAGATAGGGGACAAGAGAAAGTTCCATTATTTAAATAAAGTAAGTGGAGAAATAGTAAAATTTGGAGACAACACTACAATAAGGACAGAAGTCAAAGGTAACCTTAGTTTAAATGATGGAAAGACAAAAATCAAGAATGTGTTGTACATTGAAGGGCTAGAGCATAATATCCTAAGTGTGAGTCAAATTTTTGATCATGGAAACATCATCACTTTCCATCCTCAAGGTTATAAAGTAAGGAAAGATAATTTGGGAAGATTAGTTGTGGATGCAAATAAAACCACAAATAACTTATATGTGCTTAGTGAAGTTAAGAAATAAAGATGTTATATGACACAATCAGATGAGAGTTGGTTATGGCACAGGATAATGGGCCATATGAATTTTGATAATTTGGTGAAAATAATCAATAAGTAGTTTGTAAGAGACATGCCAAAAATAATGAAACCTTTAAACATAATTTGTAAGCCATGTCTTCATGGAAAGTAGACTAGAGGTAGATTTAAATTAAAAGAGTATTCAATAATAAAGCCTTTGGAGTTAATTCATACAAACTTATGTGGGACCATAAGAACTCAAAGTATAAAAGGTGAGAGTTATTTTATGTTGTTAATTGATGACTATTTTAGAATGACATGGGTTTCTCTTCTAAAGGATAAATATGATGCATTTGAGAACTTTAAAAAATTTAAAGCTTTAGTAGAAAATGAAATGGATCTAAATATCAAATGACTAAGTTCATATTGATGGGGATATTTCCTCTCAAATAGAGTCAATGAATTTTGTGAGGAACATGGAATAATAAGACAACTCATAGCTTCATGAACTCTACAACAAAATAGAGTTATTGAAAGAAAGAACTAAACAATTCAAGAGATAGCAAGGACTATGTTGATTGAGTCCAAATTATCAGATAGGTATTAGGGAGAAGCAATTAAGATGGTATTTTACATCCTTCATAGAAGAAAAATCAAAGTACATAATAAAAAAACACCTTATGAGCTATAGAAGGGTAAACCAACTACCATTAAATATTTTAGGGTGTTCATAAGTAAATGTTATATTAAGAGAAATGATGAAGATTTGGGAAAGTTTGACTATAGATTTGATGAAGATATTTTCCTTGGATTCTCCCCAAGGAGTAAAGCTTATAGATGCTATAATAAAAGACTTCAAAATATTATGGAGAGTGTCAATGTAAGAGTAGATGAATTTAGAGAACATTAGGTGACCACAAAAGTGATCACTTTGAAGAATTAGACCAAAATTAAGTCAAAAAATAAATGAAAGAAGAGGAATAGGAAGATATTAAGACACTATCAAGATTTGTTTAGAAGAATCATGGAGAAAATCTAATTCTCAATGATAAAGACGCTAGGGTGTAAACTTGAAAGAGGATTGTAAGTACATATGAGCATGTTAATTTATTTTTGTTATAAAAAATAGAGCCTAAAAATGTTGAAAAAGCTAATAAAGATGAACATTGGGTCAAGGCCATGGAGGAATAATTGAACAAAATAAAAAGGAATGAAACTTGGCAACTTGTTCCAAGACCAAAGGACAAAAATTTGATTGCCACCAACTGGGTATTTAGAAATAAGTTGAATGAAGATGGGGATGTAACTAAAAATAAGGCAAGGTTACTATGCAAAGGATATGCTCAAGTATAAGGTATTGACTTTGAAGAAACATTTTCTCCTTACCAAGCTTATGCCTAGTTTGAACATATGAGAAAAGTTATAGATGGAATAGGTTTGTGTATGCCTCTAGATTTCATTTGAGCCTTCAAGGATCAAGCACCAATTTCAAGAACAAGTACAAAAGAGCCTATGGGTCCAAAAATCTTATTTGATACTTGTGTAGACACCAAAATCGTGTCTACTCCTTGGTCGACTCTCCCCCTTGGTCCCCTTGGTCTACTTCTAACACATTTCTAACCCACACACTTATTAATTTAAAATAATAACTTATTTTAAATTAATAACACATCCCTTACACCTCACCCTTGACACCTCACCTCACCTTGGATACTTCTCCTTGGATGCCTCCCTCACCCCATGCAAAATCTTAATTGCTTACACCCCATTTCAACCCTCCCACTAACCTCTCGCGCTCATTTAATCCACCTTTGACCATTTTCCAATGACAATTAGACCTGGCAGTTAGAAGAATGGGCAAAAGGCTAATTTTAGTGCTTTTTCCCATCTTCTAGCCACCGACGTTGGTTACTAGTCAGCTGATGCTGGTGGGATCAGTGACATTGGTCACTTAAAGCAGGCTCGAAGGCAAATTCTCTTCCCCTAGGATGCAAAAAACATAGCGCTGAATCAATCAATCACAAACCCAAAATTTGACCTCTCTTCCTCTCTCGGCTCTCAACCCTGGACATCAACAAGGACTCTCTAAAATCAATCATCAGACTTTAACCAATGCTCTTCTGGCTATAAACACAATAGGGACAAGCGTCTCAAACACCTCTGGTTCTGCACCAAGTAGGAGGTAAGTATTCTTCTTTTATGTCATTTCAGTAGCTTAGAATGTATTTGTAATGAATTTTCTATTTATTGCTTCTAAGCCATATTATCAACCAGACCAGACCTGACTCTCTTCTTGAGAAGGCTAAGAAGCCTTCTTCATATTCTCACTCTTTTTGACACCCTGTCCCCTACCTGACTCCTTCTTCAGACCTTACTCTCTACCCTGTAAAACCCTGCACAAACCATCAGACTCCCAGACTACCACAGACCATTCCATCGACCAGAGACCAGTCCAGAACCCATCTAAGGCCACTTCCCTGACTGACGCTAGCCTCTAGGCCCATTTCTCCTATCGATGTCGGTAGACTAATCGACGTCGGCAACTTTAACAAAATTGATGATGGCAGACTAATCGGCGTCAGCGACTGTGACAGGCAGACAACAAAATATAGGTACGCATTGTCTTTATTTATTTTGTTCAATCTTTCACCATTTATCTTTCTAATAACATTATCTTTTATCAAAAGTGGACTATCATCCCTTAAGGAAGTCTTTTCACTTCTGGGATCAAGCTTTGCTTGGCAGTCCACCTTATCTCTATCTAACAATCTCTTTGTTTGAGTCTCTTTCTTCTATAGGTGTCATCCTCCACAGCCAAAGAGGAGTCCCTACAACGTCTGGATAACGGTGCATAAACTTCATCTGGGTATGAATAAACCCTTAACCATTATCTTAATTTCTTTCATCTTTTGAATGTGAAAAAGTGAAAATAGTTAAAAACATTCTGACACGCCTGGTGGGACTCTAGGACGTTTCTTTGGGTTCATACTTTTTCTTCTAAAAACAAACTCTGCATATAGGTGCATTAGGTCTCTTTTTGCATCTTTTTCTTCTATCTCTTTCGAAAGACATCATAAGCAAGTTAAAAAGAATCTTTTTTTTCTTCTTGTCACCTTTCCTTCTTACATCTTAGAGTAGTGAAATTCATACTCTTAGACCTTTTCTCCACTTGTCTGCATCCGAACACACATTTCAATTTGGGCTTAAAATCTATTGCATCTCATTTCTAATTGAATGCATATTTAGCTCTCACATCTAGTAATTAAAACCGCATCATGAATAAATCGTAGCACACTTATGTTACATGACCAGACCACTTTCACAATCAAACATCTAAACATACCTGAGACAAGGTCTGACTAGGATTTCATCACCTAGCGAATACCTTACCCTTCCTGGTAATCCCACTTGGACTTCACCACCAAGGGGAGAGCCCACTTTGTTCTCTGGCATAGTATAAACTCTAGGGGAAGTATATACTAGCTAAGCGACCCAGCTTATCTCTGGGCTCGTGAAGTGAGGGGAGCTTGCTCCTTAGCACTAGGCCACGTACGAAACCTAATATAGACTTTTGAGCACCAAAACTAACCTGAAACCAACCTTAGATTGCTTCTTCTAAGACCCATTCTAAAAGCCAACTTCCCAAACACTCCTCTAAGGCATAAGCCAACAAGACTCTAAAACTTATTCTTAGGAATTAACGTTAGATTTTTCTTGATTTCATCTATTTTTCTATCTCTATCTAATTTTTTGAGTTGGTGAGGTCGCATTTTGAGATCTAAAAACAACTCAAACTTTCTTCTTTTTTTCCAACAACTTTCAGTTCTGGAAACACAGTAATCGACATCGGTTTTCCCACCAACGTTGGCAACATTTCTTCACCGACATCGATTATCTGACCGACATCGGCCCCATTTAACTCACCAACATCGATATTTCTACCGACGTCGGTCATTGTCAAATTTTTCTTCTTCCAAAACAACAAGCTTAGAACCTGACTTTCTTGCTGTTAGACACACATTCTAAAACTGAAAAAACATAGTTTTTGGAACCTGACCCTTTTTGCCTTGAATGGTTTTGACACGTAGTCAAATCAAAACTCTTGTTGACCATGCAAGGCAACAACTGCTTTCACCTTCGCCTTTCATAACAAGTCCCCTAATGGAGTGTACTTCAGACAGTGAATATTCTCCTATCCAGTCAATCTCCAATTGTTCCTGAAGGGGATCAAAATTTTGAGAGATTCCTTGACCATAACATCAAGGCTCTCCAACACTATCTCACTAAGGGCCAAATGTGAGACTCTTCAATTCAACCAAGTTCGTCACACTTGCAAAACTTGATTGTCTCGACTACACACAATCTTGTGCCTATAAACATGGGAGTGACTACCTATCTTTTTACCAATGCCGCCATTCAAACACCTTTGGTGGTATCTAGTCAACTCATGCCCTCCAACTTCATGACACAACCACCCATGGTTTCCACATCTATCCCAATGACTAGTTATCAATACGTTGTGCCCATACAAGCGCAACCAACTACGTCATACACCCCTCCTAGCACCTTCCAAGCACCCTACAACCTAGGGGGCACCCCACCCACAAATCCATCAACTGATCTAATCAAAATGTTGATGAACAAAATGTCTAATCTTGAGACATCCATTTCCGGTTCAAGCAATGTTCTTTCATATGAACAAATTTGTAATGAACTCATTCATCCCTCTGTCCCAATCCAACCATATCCTAGTCAGTGGGAACTTCCCAAGTTTACTCACTTCCAGAGTAAGGAAGACCCACAGCAACATCTACGAGAATTCAGACATGCTTGTTATCTCATAGCACATGATGATGCATTATTGCTACGCACATTCCCCATGTCACTTTCTGGTGCTGCTCTCGACTGGTATAGTTCTATTACCATTCACTCTATCTTTTCATTCACCTAGCTAGCTCAACTATTCCTTGACCACTTTTTGATCAATATCACCAAAAAGGTCTCCATCATAGACCTCTACTCTATCAGACAGTTTGATGACGAATCCATAGCCAATTTTGTTGCTCGTTGGAGAGGCTTAATCAACCAACTCTCCTTTTCTTTACCTCAACTCGAGCTCATCAAGCTCTTTTCACAGGCGTGTGCCAAACATATTTCATCTACTCTATGGGTCCAAACATTTTGCACCTTTGATAAAGCTTTCACGATGGCTAGGAATCTTGAACTACGTGCCATCGAGGAAAACAAAGTCAAATTGCAGAGTAAAAACCCCAATAGCAAGTCAAATGACCCTTCTTCATCCAAACCTTCTTCCAACATCAAGTCCAAGGGATCAACAAATGTTGTGGTCCTTAGACCATCATCTTCGACCACAACCAACCAATCCGAACCATCCACATCTCAAAGCATCACCAAACAATTCCAACAACGGTATATACAGTGTTAGTATACTCCTATAGGAGAATCATACGCTTCCATCTTGGATAAACTTGTCAAGCAGGGGATCCTCAATCTCCCCCAAATCTGACTGCCTCAATTCAACCCCTCAAAACCTATCCCTGCATGGTATAGGGAAAATGACTTTTGTCAATATCATCGTGTCAAGGGTCATGACACAGACAACTACAAAACTTTTAAGAACATTTTCCAAGACATGATAGACAAGGGGGATCTTTTTTTGGATAACCCAAACATGCCACCCAATCAAAATGTTGACATCTTTAGACAACCTTTTCCTAACCTTCCCCTAGCCAAAACACTATGCAAACCATGACCGATGACTCCCAAGAGCTTAATATACACACAGTCAACACGGTCTCACCTCTTATGCCTAACCAACCTCTCTCACAATCTAAAGAGGTTAGCCCACCCATTGGTCCTTCATAGGTAGAAGAACCTTCTTCTCCCACTTCTCTTCCACAAGTGGATGAACCATCTTCTCCTGTTAGTTCTCCATCAACCTCTCTTATATTGGAGGATGCCTTGACCATACTAGCGCCAACTGCCTCACCTTCATCCTCCTCATCATCAATGGGGGATCATAATTTTCCCATACCTTGACCACATGCCAAAGCCATCACACTCCCTACGCTCTGCCCTCTCGAAGAGCCACAATCTCCAATCCCTTCTCCACCGAGAGAGGAACTCACCACCTCACCTACTTCGATCAAAGAAGATTTGGTGAAGGTTGATTTAAACCTCACCCCTCACATTAGTAGTCCTCACACAAAACCAAAGAAGACCACTAAACCACATCAGAGGACATTTCTCCCACCATCACCATTGCCCTCTATTTTGGGCCCACACCCATCCACCTTAATAGGAGTGCTTCCTACTCTGACACCCAACAAAAACAAATCACCTTCATTACGACCAACACCTGAAAAAAACATACGTCCTTCAAAACATCTAATGCCTCACACCATAAAAGTGTCATCTACACGTTTGGCCACACTGCCAAATAAAAGGATGGTACGAAACACTCCCCAAACAGCTTCTAAATAGAAGTTATCAACTTTTACTACAACACAATGTGCAGACCCATTAGCAAGTTCTTACACCTTGCTGTTACATCGACTTTTACAATCCTCTAACATCACTCTTCTACCTATCAAACCATTTCAACCTCTCAGACCAAAACCATCTTGGATCGATGACACCAAAATTTGCCTATATCATCGCACACCTGGGCATGACACTGAAAATTGTTGTGCCCTTAAGGTTGCCATCTGCCAATTCATGGAGAAAGACACCCCTCTTGTTGAGGATACTGTCAGCACATCTCCAACACTGTCTCATGTCTCCTAACCCTTTTCACCTTCACACTCATCAACTCTCAGATCAAGACCATCTTGGTTCGATGACACTAAATTTTGTGCATATCATCGCACACCCGAACATGACACTGAGCATTGTTGCGCTCTTAAAGCTGTCATTTGTCAACACTTCAAAAAGGACACCCTTCTCACCAAGGATCCTCTTGACCACCCTTTAACCAAACCATCGACATCATCCTATACCTCTCAAACATCCTCACCTAAATGGGGAGCCCATCATCAAATTGTGGTCCCTCGATCACCTTTAACCCCTTTATTTGAAATCAACACCATCAATGTGGCCAACAGGTCACAAATCATGTAGGATAAAGGGAAAGAGAAGGTTTCTCTCCCCCAAACATATCCATTCATCAAACCCTCACCGCAACCAAAACCCAAGACTTTAATCTTAGGCGCATCTCGACCAACTTTTTTGAAACCAATTCATAACCCCATGGTGAAACATCTTCACCAAACCTCTGTGAAGACATCTTTGTATGACCTCATTCAAAGCTCTCCACAACATTGACAAGCCTTAATCAAAGCCTTATAGGTAGTGGAGGCCTGACCTAAAGACCCTTAACCATTAGCTGCCTTAGTCCAACCATTTCTCAAGCATTCTCCTCATCACCAAAATAACTGGGGGAATTTGACTCTATATTGACTATCACGGCCTCGACCAAACATCAACCAAGCCTTCACCAAGCA
Source organism: Torreya grandis (assembly GCA_037957365.1). Taxonomy (NCBI): domain Eukaryota; kingdom Viridiplantae; phylum Streptophyta; class Pinopsida; order Cupressales; family Taxaceae; genus Torreya; species Torreya grandis. The sequence continues at coordinate 409,710 of JARHVA010001114.1, forward strand.
TCGACCAAGCCTTGACCCAGCATCGACCAAGCCTCAACCAAGCATCAACCAAACATCAACCAAATATCGACCAAGCCTCAACCAAGCCTCGACCAAGCATTGACTAAGCCTCGACCAAGCATCGACCAAGCCTCAACCAAGCATCAACCAAGCATCAACCAAACATCAACCAAATATCAACCAAGCCTCGACCAAGCCTCAACAAAGCATCGACTAAGCCTTGACCAAGCATCGACCAAACCTCGACCAAACATCAACCAACTTCTTAATCATCTTTAACACGTGACCAATTTGGAAAGAAGCAAACGAGGCAAGTCTGATCCTAATTGGCTTGAATCTTACATCATAATGCACAAGTATGGGTCAGGGACTTATCATCTGTCTTCTCTCGAAGGCCGACCAGAACCTAAGCCTCTTAAGGCTTTAATCTATGACCATTCTATTGTTAGTCAAGTACTCATTCACTTGACATTTAACTTGAGCTCGTCCCTTGAGAAATCCTGGTCCTCTTAATCCTCATTCCTTTCAACCCTATTCTCCTAAACAAACCCTATGTAACCCTTTTATAAAGTATGTATGCTTTGTCCTAATAAAAGGGAGTCCTTAAACTTCTATAGTCTTGTCCATGACTAAAAATTCTATCAAAAATAAATTGGGATGTCAAAATATCCAAAGTTATAAACTCTAAATGCAAACTGCTCCCTCAAAGGATAGCTTTACTACCATTGTTGTAACTAATAGACTTCTCCCTTGAAGGATAGTTATTCAAAGCCCTTATATATAAAGCAAAAATATAGACCACTCCCTTGAAGGATGGCTATGACTAAAATCTTGCTACAAATAGCACTCTCTTAGAAGCTTCCCACATCGATCAGCTTCACAAATGACCACAAAGCATAATGACATCCCCATGTAGACTTCTCGCATTGATCAGTCTGCTCAAAAAAAAAAGGGGGGGTCATGGACTTGGCTTGTAGTCGTCTCAGGGTCTCCTATAAAAAGGGGCAAAGTTATCCATACTAAAAAGGGTTACCCTCTCCTCACATATCACATCACCTACTCAAGGGACTTTGAGCTCATTTTAATGTCAAAGTGATTCGATTACTTCTCTAACACAACCAATGGTCAATGGCGTAATGCATGAATGGGGCTTTTGTTTCTAAAAACCCCCTACCTATGCTATCATTACGGTCCTTGGCAATGAAAGAGCAACATGCCTTTCACTTCTTATCCATACCTTTGTCACATAACCAAATCATTTTCTCAACCCAACCAAACCAAACCAAAACATTTTTAGACCACCAACATGACATAGTCCATTTCACATAGTTTCTATGGAAACCAATACACATGAAAAATATCGACCAGAAAATTTATGTTAAGCATAAACCATTACTTGTTGAAGCATAAATAGACTCATTTCATTTTTAGCATACATCCATCACCCAATATGGAAAATTTCTAGGGATGAAAAACCACAACCAATGTTACAGAATACACCATCACATAATATGGAAAAGGCTGTAACATCATCTTACCCTCATCATTCAAGAACGTACCCTTAGACATATGGGAAGTGCTAAACCTTTAACCATGACCAAAACCAATCATTGACCAACTTTGACTCCTCGCCTGAACTACATTGGTCTAAGGCCCTTCTAACATGGGCTATGTAGACAGCACTCAAATGACATGATGTCTTCTAGGGTTAGCTTGGCCACATCTATTTGTTTATCTATCTGATGGACAAACCATATTACCTTTAACCATGACCAAAACCAATCATCGACCAACTTTGACTCCTCATCTGAACTACATCGGCCTAAGGCCCTAATGATAGGGGTTATGTAGGTAGCACTCATATGACATGACGTCTTCTGGGGTTAGCTCAGCCACATCTGTTTGTTCATCTATCTGATGGACAATCCATATTCCTTTTGACCATGACTTAACCTCATCCAACCCATCCATAACCGACCCTCTTTCTCCCTTTTAAGGAGAACTACATTGGCCTGAGGCCCTAACAACAGGGGCTATGTAGGTAGCACTCAATTGACATGGGGTCTTCTAAGGTTAGCTCGGCCATTCCTTTGTCTGTCCTCGACCAACAACCTTAGAGATCATGACTATCTCCTCCAACCATTACCACTTTCGAGACAACCCTACCTTAGTTATTTTGATTGCATTTATGCTACCTCACGAATGGTTAGCAAAATTGTCTGCAACCCATATTTTGACCCTCACAAGTATAGGATCGCGAGAAAGTTGATCCCCACTACTTGTGACATTTCCATGTTTTCCAAGAGCACTTCCTAAGCCTGGGATACTTGGAACACGATGACCATTAAAGCTACAGCTTGGATCGAATAACCCAATCAGCTATGAATAAATGTTGGGGCCTGGTTATTTCAATTTTGGCACTCCTCAACCTTTGACTTGTGACAATTTGACATGATCATCTCGTGAAGTGGTATGCGCACAATCTCAACTTTTGCAGCATTCACACTCAAACTTCACCATATCCATCCACTATCTATCAAATCAGCACCCAATTTCAGGTTCCCTTCCCTCGACTCCCACTTTGAGGGGGAATACCTCATCCCATAATCAGGGCAACTTACATTTTTTTTGTCTTGTAATTGACCAGAACAACCAACAAGATGAAAATAACCTCATCCCATACCTGGGGCAGCTTACTCCTATTTTTGTCTTGTAGTTCATCAAGAACAACCAACAAGCAAAAAAGGGGCATATGTAGACACCAAAATCGTGTCTGCTCCTTGGTCGACTCTCCCCCTTGGTCCCTTTGGTCTACTTCTAACACATTCCTAACCCACACACTTATTAATTTAAAATAATAAATTATTTTAAATTAATAACACCTCCCTTACACCTCACCCTTGACACCTCACCTCAGCTTGGATACTTCTCCTTGGATGCCTCCCTCACCCCATGCCAAATCTTAATTGCTTACACCCCATTTCAACCCTCCCACTAACCTCTCACGCTCATTTAATCCACCTTCGACCATTTTCCAATGATAATTAGACCTGGCAGTTGGAAGAACGGGCAAAAGGCTAATTTTAGCCCTTTTTCCATCTTTTAGCTACTGACGTCGGTTACTAGTTGGCCGATGCCAGTGGGATTGCCGACATTAGTTGCTTAAAGCAAGCTCGAAGGCAAATTCTCTTCCATTGGGATGCAAAAATCACAGTGCTCAATCAATCAATCATAGACCCAAAATTTGACCTCTCTTCCTCTCTCAGCTCTCAGACCTAGACATCAATAGGGACTCTCTGAAATCAATCATCAGACTTCAACCAATGCTCTTCTAGCTATAGACACAATAGGGACAAGTGTCTCAAACACCTCTAGCTCTGCACCAAGCAAGAGGTAAGTATTCTTCTTTTATGTCATTTCAGTAGCTTAGAATGTATTTGTAATCAGTTTTCTATTTATTGCTTCTAAGCCATATTATCAACCAGACCAGACCTGACTCTCTTCCTGAGAAGGCTGAGAAGCCTTCTTCATATTCTCACTCTTTTTAACACCCTGTCCCCTACCTGACTCCTTCCTCAGACCTTACTCTCTACCCTGCAAAACCCTGCACAAACCATCAGACTCCCAAACTACCACAGACCATTCCATCAACCAGAGACCAGTCCAAAACCCATCCAAGGCCACTTCCCCAACCGACACCGACCTCCAGGCCCATTGCCCCTACTGATGTTGGCAGACTAATCGACATCGACAACCTTAACAAAACTGATGACGGTAGACTAACTGGAATCAGTGACTGTGACAGGCAAATAGCAGAATACAGGTATGCATTGTCTTTATTTCTTTTGTTCAGTCTTTCACCATTTCTCTTTCCAGCAACATTCTCTTTTATCAAAAGTGGATTGTCATCTCTCAAAGAAGTCTTTACACTTCTGGGATCAAGCTTTGCTTGGCAGTCCACCTTATCTCTATCTAACAATCTCTTTGTTTGAGTCTCTTTCTTCCATAGGTGTCATCCTCCATAGCCAAAGAGGAGTCCCTACAATGTTTGGATAATGGTGGTCAAACTTCATCCAGGTATGTACAAACCCCTGACCATTATCTTAGTTTCTTTCATCTTTTGAATGTGGAAAAGCTAAAATAGTTAGAAACATTTTGGCACGCCCGGTGGGACTCTAGGACTTTTCCTTGGGTTCATATTTTTTCTTCTAAAAACAAACTTTTCATATAGGTGCATTAGGTCTCTTTTTGCATCTTTTTCTTCTATCTCTTTCGAAAGACATCATAAGCAAGTTAAAAAGAATCTTTCTTTTTCTTCTTGTCACCTTTCCTTCTTGCATGTTAGAGTAGTGAAGTTCATACTCTTAGACCTTTTCTCCACTTGTTTGCATCTGAACACACATTTCAATTTGGGCTTAAAATCTATTGCATCTCATTTTTTATTGAATGCATATTTAGCTCTCACATCTAGTAATTAAAACCACATCATGAATAAATTGTAGCACACTTATGTTACATGACCAGACCACTTTCACAATCAAACATCTAAACATACCTGAGACAAGGTCTGACTAGGATTTCATCACCTAGCAGATACCTTACCCTTCCTGGTAATCCCACTTGGACTTCACCACCAAGGGGAGAGCCCACTCTGTTCTCTAGTAGAGTATAAACTCTAGGGGAAGTATAAACTGGCTAAGTGACCCAGCTTATCTCTGGGCTCGTGAAGTGAGGGGAGCTTGCTCCTTAGCACCAGGCCACATACAGAACCTAATACAGACTTTTGAGCACCAAAACTAACCTAAAACCAACCTTAGACTGCTTCTTCTAGGACCCGTTCTAAAAGCCAACTTCCCAAACACTCCTCTAAGGCATAAGCCAACAAGACTCTAAAACTTATTCTTAGGAATTAATGTTAGAGTTTGCTTGCTTTCATCTATTTTTCTATCTCTATCTAATTTTTTTAGTTGGTGAGGTCGCATTCTAAGATCTAAAAACAACTCAGACTTTCTTCTTTTTTTCCAACAACTTTCAGTTTTTGGAAACACAGTAACTGACATCGGTTTTTCCACCAACGTTGGCAACCTTTCTTCGCCGACATCGGTTATCTAACCGACATCAGCCCCATTTAACTCATCAACATCATTTTTTCTATTGATGTCAGTCACTATCAAATTTTTCTTCTTCCAAAATAGCAAGCTTAAAACCTAACTTTCTTGCTATTAGACATGCATTCTAAGTTTTTGAAACTAAAAAAACATAGTTTCTAGAACCTGACCCTTTTTGCCTTGAATGGTTTTGACACGTAGTCAAATCAAAACTCTTGTTGACCACACAAGGCAACAACTGCTTCCACCTTCGCCTTTCATAATAAGTCCCCTAATGGAGTGTACTTCAGACACTAAATATTCTCCTATCCAGTCAACCTCCGATTAATCTCCAATTGTTCCCGAAGGGGATCAAAATTTTGAGAGATTCCTTGACCATAACGTCAAGGCTCTCCAACACTATCTCACTAAGGGCCAAATGTAAGACTCTTCAATTCAACCAAGTTTGTCACACTTGCAGAACTTGATTGTCTCGACTCCACACACTCTTGTGCCTATAAACGTGGGAGTGACTACCTATCTTTTTACCAATGCTGCCATTCAACCACCTTTGGTGGTATCTAGTCAACTCATGCCCTCCAACTTCATGACACAACCACCCATGGCTTCCACATCTGTCCCAATGACTAGTTATCAATACGTTGCACCCATACAAGTGCAACCAACTACGTCATACGCCCCTCTTAGCACCTTCCAAGCGCCCTACAACCTAGGGGGCACCCCACCTGCAAATCCGTCAACTGATCTAATCAAAATATTGATGGACAAAATGTCTAATCTTGAGACATCCATTTCTAGTTCAAGCAATGTTCTTTCATATGAACAAATTTGTAATGAACCCATTCATCCCTCTATCCCAATCTGACCATATCCTAGTCAGTGGGAACTTCCCAAGTTTATTCGCTTCTAGAGTAAGGAAGACCCATAGCAACATCTACGAGCATTCAGACATGCTTGTTATCTCATAGCACATGATGATGTGTTATTATTATGCACATTCCCCATGTCACTTTTTGGTGCTACTCTCGACTGGCATAGTTTTATTACCAATCACTCTATCTTTTCATTCACCCAGCTAGCTCAACTTTTCTTTGACCACTTTTCGATCAATATCACCAAAAAGGTCTCCATCACAGACCTCTACTGTATCAGACAATTTAACGATGAATCCATAGCCAATTTTGTTGCCCGTTGGAGAGGCTTAATCAACCAACTCTCCTTTTCTTTACCTCAACCTGAGCTCATTGAGCTCTTTTCACAGGTGTGTGCCAAACATATTTCATCTACTCTGCAGGTCCAAACATTCCACACCTTTGACGAAGCTTTCACGATGGCTAAGAAGATTGAACTACGTGTTGTCGAGGAAAACAAAGTCAAATTACAGAGTAAAAACCCCAACACCAAGTCAAATGACCCTTCTTCATCCAAACCTTCTTCCAACATCAAGTCCAAGGGATGGGCAAATGATGTGGTCCTTAGACCATCATCTTTGACCACAACCAACCAATCTGAACCATCCACATCTCAAAGCATCACCAAACAATTCCAACAAAGGTATATACAGTGTTAGTATACTCCTATAGGAGAATCATACGCTTCCATTTTGGATAAACTTGTCAAGCAGGGGATCCTCAATCTCCCCCAAATCCAACCACCTCAATTCGACCCCTTAAAACCTATCCCCGCATGGTACAGAGAAAATGACTTTTGTCAATATCATTGTGTCAAGGGTCATGACACAGACAACTGTAAAACTTTCAAGAACATTGTCCAAGACATGATAGACAAGGGGGATCTTGTTTTGGATAACCCGAACACGCCACCCAATCAAAATGTTGACATCTTTAGACAACCTTTTCCTAACCTTCCCTTAGCCAAAACACTATGCAAACCATGACTGATGACTTCCAAGAGCGTAATATACACATAGTCAACATGGTCTCACCTCTTATGCCTAACCAACCTCTCTCACAGTCTGAAGAAGTTAGCCCACCCATTGGTCCTTCATAGGTAGAAGAACCTTCTTCTCCCACTTCTCTTCCATAGGTGGATGAACTGTCTTCTCCTGTTAGTTCTCCATTGACCTCTCTTATATTGGAGGACACCTTGACCATACCAGCACCAGCTGCCTCACCTTCGTCCTCCTCATCATCAATGGGGGATCATACTTTTTCCGCACCTCGACCACATGCCAAAGCCATCACCATCCCTATGCTCTACCCTCTCGAAGAGCCACAATCTCCAATCCCTTCTCTGTCGAGAGAGGAACTCGCCACCTCACCTACTTTGATCAAAGAAGATTTGGTGAAGGTTGATTTAAACCTCACCCCTCACATTAGTAGTCCTCGCACAAAACCAAAGAAGACCGTTAAACCACATCAGATAACTTTTCTCCCACCATCACCATTGCCCTCTATTTTGGGCCCACACCCATCCACCTTAATAGGAGTGCTTCCTACTCTGACACCCAACAAAAACAAATAACCTCCATTACGACCAACACCTGACAAAAACATACGTCCTTCAAAACATCCAATGCCTCCTACCACAAAAGTGTCATCTACGCATCTGGCCACACCGCCAAACAAAAGGATGGTATGAAACACTCCCCCAATAACTTTTAAAGAGAAATTGTCAACTTTTACTGCAACACAATGTGCAGACCCATTAGCAGGTTCTTACACCTTGCTGTTACGTCAACTTTTACAATCCTCTAACATCACTCTTCCGCCTATCAAACCATTTCAACCTCTCAGACCAAAACCATTTTGGTTCCATGACACCAAAATTTGCCTATATCATCACACACCTGGGCATGACACTAAAAATTGTTGTGCCCTTAAGGTTACCATCCACCAATTCATGGAAAAAGACACCCCTCTTGTTGAGGATACTATCAGCACATCTCCAACACCGTCTCATGTCTTCCAACCCTTTTCACCTTCACACTCATCAACTCTCAGATCAAGACCATCTTGGTTTGATGACACTAAATTTTGTGCGTATCATCGCACACCCAGACATGACACTAAGTGTTGTTGTGCTCTTCAAGCTGTCATTCATCAATACTTCAAAAAGGACACCCTTCTCACCAAGGATCCTCTTGACCACGCTTTAACCAAACCATTGACATCATCCTATACCTCACAAACATCCTCACCTAAATCGGGAGCCCATCATCAAACTGTGGTCCCTCGATCACCTTTAACCCCTTTATTTGAAATCAACACCATCAATGTGGCCAACAGGTCACAAATCATGCAGGATAAAGGGAAAGAGAAGGTTTCTCTCCCCCAAACATATCCATTCATCAAACCCTCACCGCAACCAAAACCCAAGACTCTAATCTTGGGTGCATCTTGACCAGCTTTTTCGAAACCAATTCATGACCCCATGGTGAAACACCTTCACCAAACCTCTCTAAAGACATCTTTGTATGACCTCATTCAAAGCTCTCCACAACATTGACAAGCCTTAATCAAAGCCTTACAGGTAGTGGAGGTCTGACCTGAAGACCCCCAACCATTAGCTGCCTTAGTCCAACCATTTCTCAAGCATTCTCCTCATCACCAAAATAATTGGGGGAATTTGACTCTATATTGAATATCATGGCCTCAACCAAACATCAACCAAGCCTTGACCAAGCATCGACCAAGCCTCGACCCAGCATCAACCAAGCCTCAACCAAGCATCAACCAAACATCAACAAAATATCAACCAAGCCTCGACCAAGCCTCGACCAAGCATCGATTAAGCCTTGACCAAGCATCGACCAAGCCTCGACCAAGCATCGACCAAGCATCAACCAAACATCAACCAAATATCAACCAAGCCTCAACCAAGCATCGACTAAGCCTCGACCAAGCATCGACCAAACCTCGACCAAACATCAACCAACTTCTTAATCATCTTTAACACGTGACCAATTTGGAAAGAAGCAAATGAGGCAAGTCTGCTCCTAATTAACTCAGACCTTACATCATAACGCACAAGTATGGGTCAGGGACTTATCTTTTATCTTCTCTCGAAGGCCAACCAAAACTTGAGCCTCTTAATGCCTTACATCTGTAACCATTCTACTATTAGTCGAGTACTCATTCACTTGACATTAACTTGAGCTCATCCCTTGAGCAATCCTAGTCCTCTTAATCCTCATTCCTTTCAACCCTATTCCCATAAAAAAACCCTATGTAACCCTTTTATAAAGTATGTATGCTTTGTCCTAATAAAAGAGAGTCCTTAAACTTCTATAGTCTTGTCCATGACTAAAAATTCTATCAAAAATAAATTGGGATGTCAAAATATCCAAAGTTATAAACTCTAAATGTAGACTGCTCCCTTGAAGGACAGTTGTACTACCATTGTTGTAGCTAATAGACTGCTCCCTCGAAGGATAGCTATTCAAAGCCCTTATATATAAAGCAAAAATATAGACCACTCCCTCGAAGGATGGCTATGACTAAACTCTTGCTACAAATAACACTCTCTTGAAGCTTCCTGCATCAATCAACTTCACAAATGACCACAAAGCACAATGACATCCCCATGTAGACTTCCCGCATTGATCAGTCTGCTCAAAAAAAAGGGGGGGTCATGGACTTGGCTTGTAATCATCTCAGGGTCTCCTATAAAAAGGGGCAAAGTTATCCATACTAAAAAGGGTTACCCTCTCCTCACATATCACATCACCTACTCAAGGGACTTCAAGCTCATGTTAATGTCAAAGTGATTCGATTACTTCTCTAACACAACCAATGGTCAATGGCATAATGTATGAATGGGGCTTTTGTTTCTAAAATCCCCCTACCTATGCTATCATTACGTTCCTTGGCAATGAAAGAGCAACACGCCTTTCATTTCTTATCCATACCTTTGTCACATAACCAAATCATTTTCTCAACCCAACCAAACCAAACCAAAACATTTTCAGACCACCAACATGACATAGTCCATTTCACATAGTTTCTATGGAAACCAATACACATGGAAACTATCGACCACACAATTTATGTTAAGCATAAACCATTACTTGCTAAAGCATAAATAGACTCATTTCATTTTTAGCATACATCCATCACCCAATATGGAAAATTGCTAGGGATGAAAAACCATAACCAATGTTATAGAATACACCATCACATAATATGAAAAAGGTTGTAACATCATCTTACCCTCATCATTTCAAGCACATACCCTCAAACATATGGGAAGTGCTAAACCTTTAACCATGACCAAAACCAATCATCGACCAACTTTGACTCCTTGCCTAAACTACATTGGTCTGAGGCTCTTCCAACATGGGCTATGTAGGCAGCACTCAGATGACATGACGTCTTCTGGGGTTAGCTCGGCCACATCTGTTTGTTCATCTATTTGATGGACAAACCATATTACTTTTAACCATGACAAAAACCAATCATCGACCAACTTTGACTCCTTGTCTGAATTACATTGACCTGAGGCCCTAATGATAGGGGTTATGTAGGTAGCACTCAGATGACATGACATCTTATAGGGTTAGCTCAGCCACATTTGTTTGTTCATCTATCTGATGGACAAACCATATTCCCTTTGACCATGACTTAACCTCATCTAACCCATCCATAACTGACCCTCTTTCTCCCTTTTAGGGAGAACTACATTGGCCTGAGGCCCTAACAACAAGGGCTATGTAGGTAGCACTCAGTTGACATGGGGTCTTCTGAGGTTATCTCAGCCATTCCTTTATCCATCCTTGACCAACAACCTTGGAGATCGCGACTATCTCCTCTGACCATGACCACTTTTGAGACAACCCTACCTTGGTTGTTTTGATTACATTTATGCTACCTCACAAATGGTTAGCAAAATTGTTCGCAACCTATATTTTGACCCTCACAAGTATAGGATCGCGAGCAAGTTGATCCCCACTACTTGTGACATTTTCGTGTTTTCCAAGAGCACTTCCTGAGCCTAGGATACTTGGAACATGATGACCATTAGAGCTACAGCTTGGATCAAATAACCCAATCAGCTACGACTAAATGTTGGGGCTGGTTATTTTGATTTTGGCACTCCTCGACCTTTGACTTACGATAATTTGACCTGACCATCTCGTGAAGTGGTATGCACATAATCTAAACTTTTGCAGCGTTCACACTCAAATTTCACCATATCCATCCACTATCTATCAAATCGGCACCCGATTTTAGGTTCCCTTCCCTCGACTCCCACTTTGAAGGGGAATACCTCATCCCATAATCGGGGCAACTTACATTATTTTTTGTCTTGCAGTTCACTAGAACAACCAATAGGATGAAAACAACCTCATCCCATACATGGGGCAACTTACTCCTATTTTTGTCTTACAGTTCATCGAGAACAACCAACAAGACAAAAAGGGGCAAATGTAGACACCAAAATCATGTCTACTCCTTGGTTGACTCTCCCCGTTGGTCCCCTTGGTCTACTTCTAACACATTCCTAACCCACACACTTATTAATTTAAAATAATAACTTATTTTAAATTAATAACACCTCCTTTACACCTCACCCTTGACACCTCACCTCACCTTGGATCCTTCTCCTTAGATGCCTCCCTCACCCCATGCCAAATCTTAATTGCTTACACCCCATTTCAACCCTCCCACTAACCTCTCACGCTCATTTAATCCACCTTCAACCATTTTCCAATGACAATTAGACCTGGCAGTTGGAAGAATGGGCAGAAGGCTAATTTTAGCCCTTTTTCCCATCTTCTAGCTGCCGACATCGGTTACTAGTCAGCCGACGCCGGTGGGATCATTGACGTCAATCACTTAAAGTAGGCCTAAAGGTGAATTCTCTTCCCCTAGGACGCAAAAATCATAGCACTAAATCAATCAATCATAGACCCAGAATTTGACCTCTCTTCCTCTCTTGGCTCTCAGACCTAGACATCAACAAGGACTCTCTAAAATCAATCATCAAACTTCAACCAACACTCTTCTGGCTACAGAGACAACAAGGACAAGTGTCTCAAACACCTTTGGCTCTGTACCAAGCAGGAGGTAAGTATTCTTCTTTTATGTCATTTGAGTAGCTTAGAATGTATTTGTAATTAGTTTTTTATTTATTGCTTCTAAGCCATATTATCAACCAAATCAGACCTGACTCTCTTCCTGAGATGGCTGAGAATCCTTCTTCATATTCTCACTCTTTTTGACACCCTGTCCCCTACCTGACTCCTTCCTCAGACCTTACTCTCTACCTTGTAAAACCCTGCACAAACCATCAGACTCCCAGACTACCACAAACCATTCCATCGACTAGAGACCAGTCCAGAACCCATCCAAGGCCACTTTCCTGACCGATGCCAGCCTCCAGGCCCATTGCCCCTACCGACGTTGACAGACTAACCGACGTCGGAAACCTTAACAAAATTGACGACAGTAGACTAACCGACGTCGGTGATTAGTGACAGGCAGATAGCAGAATATAGGTATGCATTCTCTTTATTTATTTTGTTTAGTCTTTCACCATTTCTCTTTCTAGAAACATTCTTTTTTATCAAAATTGGATTGTCATCCCTCAAGGAAGTCTTTGCAGTTCTAGGATCAAGCTTTGCTTGGCAGTCCACCTTATCTCTATCTAACAATCTCTTTGTTTGAGTCTCTTTTTTCTATAGGTTTCATCCTCCATAGCCAAAGAGGAGTCCCTACAATGTCTGGATAATGGTGTGCAAACTTCATTTGGGTACGTACAAACCCCTGACCATTATCTTAGTTTCTTTCATCTTTTGAATGTGGAAAAGTGAAAATAGTTGGAAACAACTTGGGACATTTTTTAGCACTTTGGCTAAGTGTTGAAGATTATTTTGATATAAAAATCCTATTAACTTAATTCTTTCAGACATTTTATTCATGAGAAAAGGTAAGTAAGAATTCCTTCAAGGAATTTTTACTACAAAATTTCCCTGAAGATGAATTATTTTAGGAAAAGTGGTTGTAGCAAAGTTCCTAAAGACCAAATTTTTCTCAGACATTTTATCCACAACAAAAAACCTAAAGGCTCAATCTATCTATCATTTCATCCATAACATAAGTTTTGAAGGCATATTGCTTTCATATAAAGTGCCCAAAACAAAAAGTTCAAAGTCTAATTCTTTTAGAGAAGTTATTTCACACAAATCTCACAAAAAATAGTACAAGATAGAATTATTTCAAGGAAATTATCATGAAGGTAAATTCCTAAAGTCATTTCCATCAGATAAATTGTTTGAGACAAAGTTTTTGAAGACATAATTCTTTCAAAATAAAATCTTACAACAATTTTCCTAAAGACATAAAATATGAAGACAAAAGGTCCATGGGAAAAGGTTTGAAACACAAAGTTTGAAAGAATTATTTTTTACAAGGAAAATGTATGAGAAGTAGATGGAGATGTTTGTGCAAGTGTCAAATTTAGGACATGTCAAGTAACCATTAAAATTCAAATATGCAATGGCGGTCACATAAATTTCAAATATGTTTACATAAACATAAAATATAGGCATGCAAACATCAATTTTAAGCCCCATAGAATAGCCATTTGGATTTAAAAACTAGGATCAATGATCAGCATTCAATCATATAGAATATCCAATGGTGAGTGGTGACTAACAATTTAATGTGCCCAAGTAGATCAATTTCTCACATTCAATCATGGATTTAGATCGAATAGTATGCAAGTGAGTCAAAAGTTTAGTAGATCTTGAGAGAAAATATGGGGATGCCAAGTGGCACCAGCTCAGATAGAATTGATAATTCAAGGATAGATCCAAGGGATTGTATTAACTCATATCATAAATATCAAATGGTATGAGAAAAATTCATTGAGTTAATGATCTAAGTCATGGTCAATAGCAAAATAAATAAAGGTAGGCCCAAGACACTTTTGATGGAGGTCTAAGGGATAGTTTTTGACTAAGGTGAGTAAGTATGAATGGAACTGAGCTCAAGCATGATCCAAATTGGACCAAGACCAAATATTTTGGGATCAAATGGCACCTATAAGACTTTGTAAGGAAATAATGGGTCTATTTGGACCTATTTGGATCAATAAAGAGGCTATGCAGTGTATAGGTTTACATCAACATAAATACTATAGGAAAACCAATAATCTTATATTGGTTTTATGCCTATAGATTGGATCAATGATTCAAACATGGAAATGGAAAAAATATGTGATTAATTCAAACGATCCCATATATTTATGTGGCTCCATCATCAATAAAGTGGGTATTAACCACCATTCATGACATTTGTCAATTTTAAAATTTGAGGATTTGATCCTCATGAGAAAGCCAAATGGGCTTAGGGTCCCAAGGTGATGAGCTAGTAGTTAGAGAAGAAATTAAGGTCATTTATTCCATTCAAATAGACTTTATCATCATGAATAACAAACCCTTGTCTTCTAATGGGATCTCTCAACTAATGAGAGGAGCTTGAGGACTATTAGAACAAAAGGAGGTTAGCTTATTTATAGGAATTGATCTTGATTAGAAGAAGGCATGCATAAGGAAAATAATCAATGAACTACCACCTCACTTCTTGATCTTGATGACTTTTCTCCACTCTCTTATGTATTATTCCCATGTCTCTCTCCCTTTAGGCTATATATAGAGGATTTTGAGCCAAAATGGATCCCTCTCTTGGGCATGACTAAACTTTGCTAAGATGGAGCTTGTAACCTTTTCAGATGAATATAGGACTATTTGAGATTTCATTATTTTAGTATAGTGTGTACATGTCAGTTTAATTTTTATATGTGGTAGAAGCCTCTCCCTTGTCAAGTCCTGATCTCACATAGTTACTAGTTGATCTTGTTATGTAGGTCATGTTTAGTGTTCAAATATATTTTGATTAATGCTCATATATAGATATATTAACTACTTAGTGTCTTTCATTAGACCTCCCCATCACTTCCCTTAGCTTTCGATCATTCGATGAACCTCTACATGAAATACTGATGCATGACAGATACTTGGAGTCTTGGATCTAGTCTTTTGCTTGTCTCATTAGTGTTTATTAGGAGCTCAAATGGAGTGGATCAACCATATTTTATGTGCATATCCATTTTTAAATTAGGTTTCCCTTTTAATTTATCTCTCTCTCCTATTTCCCTAGTCATTAGTAGGTTTAAGTAGTGGAAATGAGCTAAAGTGATGCATCTGAGGAGTTAGCCTTATTAAAAACCCTAGAGGTTTAACCATATTATAAGATACCCAAAACCTAGGGTCAGTCCCATGTTGAGCTAGATTTGGGCAGAGGACATGAACAATCCTTACCTAGCTAGGGTGCAATCTACACCTCTAACAATTATGGCATGCCTAGTTAGACTAGGTCCAAAAGAGTGGGAATATCTTGGTGTGTCTTTCCTCTGATCAACTTTTAGAAGTAATAAGTTAACACCAATGGTGACTTTGAACCAAAGATTTTGGTTATAAGTAGACTAGGTATGTCTCATTAGAGATTATTAGTTAGTTATTGCATATCATTTGATATATGAGGTCAATATGAACAACTATGGTGAATATCCCTATTATCCACCTCCTTATCATTAGCCCTAGTTTGGTCCTCATGATCCATTTAACACCTATCTGCCCTACCAATATTTTTTTCAAAGTTATGAGGAGCCTTTTCAATTTTCTCATGATCCTAATTATCAAGGGAATTATTCTTACCTTCCTCATGATCCTTACCAGTAATATGATGACCTATATCCATCATAAATGTAAGAGTATTTCCCTAATCCTCCATATGAATAGCAATTCCATCATAATATTACTCCCCACCAATCCTATCATGACCCATCTATACCATCACTTAAGTGAACTTTACTAAGCCTTAACAAGCATGCACTAGAATTGTGCTCACAAAAGTATTATGGCCAAGATGTCCCTACTCACCAAATCCATTGTGTGAGGGAATCATTGCAATAAGTAAAAGAAGAGTGGGCATCTATTGAGAGATCAAATTAGAACAATCTCATAGGTGAGATGATGGATTTAGGTAGTTAACCACATTCAAAACATTGAAGATAAACTAAAAATCCTTGGAGACTAGTAGGTCCAACCTTGCCAACCTTGTGTGTCCTCATATACACCACCTCAACCTTCATATGTGCCACCTATTCTTCCCTAATAGACCATTTCAAGTAACCCTTTGAGTATTTCAAGTTCTTCATATGATCCTTAGACCTTTCCTTCCTAGAAACTTATCTAATAAATTTTTCAAAGAAAGGAGATTGTTGTGGAATAACCTAGTATTGATATCTAAGACTTTATCCTTCCCAAAGAACCCCTTATGGGGTCCTTCAATTTCCCAAGTTGGAATCAAGTGATGAATTCATAAAAAAGTGAGCAAAGTGAGGTAAATCTAGATTTGAGAGCCCAAGATAAATCAAGATTTGAACCTATGCAAACTTCTCTCATCCCTCTTCAGGAATCTTCTTGTGTTCCTTTTCTTCATGAAGCCACTAACCACCTTAAAGAGGAACTATTCCAAGAGAAAATAGAGAGGCAAATCAAAGAGTTCAAGCTGAATACAAGGAAAGAGGAGGAGAAACAAAATTATAAGGATTAAAAAGGACCTTTATCTTTTCCATCTTGGAACCAAATCATGCAATCAAGCAAATCCAAAGCTACTCAATCCCCATCCCTCCCTCTTCAATAAACTAGGTCATTTCCATCTTGGAAATCCATCTAAAGTAGTATGCTAAAAAGGGATAAGGACATGACTATCAAAGACAAATAGTTGGAACAAGGAGGTGTCATATAAATATCATCTCACTTGGACTCATCCCAAGAATATTCAATACCACTTCTTGAAGAGGTAAGCAGTAAACTCCATGTTGAGATCATAATTGATAATGATGGATTGTTATATTTAAAAGATGAGATCATTATTAGAATGCCACTTGGAAAAATTTAGCATGTTTCAATATTTCATAATTCCAAAGAGGATGAGTTGATAGAATAATTATAAGGGAAAGCTGAGTTAAGGGTTGAGATACAAGTGTAAGAACAAATACATTATGAAGAGTTTGTTGATGTACAAGAAGAAGACAATCCAACTACACAAATTGAGGGTGTTTTCCATGAGATATTTGATCACATATAGGATGATATAAATGATTATGATGAAGAGATCACCATAAGAAATCCCCTTGGTGAAAACAAGGGCAACTTAACCCTTTTTAATGAGGAGAGACATATTGAAGACTCTTTTGCAACTATCCATGAGGAATATGACCAAGACATGAAGAAAGAGGCATTTTAATAAGACTCCATATCTGATCATGAAGTAGTATATGACCATCTCGACTATGAAATGGAGTATAGTATCGAGGATGAAGGTTAGGCTACTCCTCAAGAGATTGCAATCCTAAAAGATTATTATGAAACCAAGGGAGAATGCATAGTTCTTGAAGGTGACTCAATACCTATATCTAATTTTGAATCACCCTCAAATGAATTAGATCATGAAGAACACCATCTTGATGACCTCATACATCAACAAGAGAAGACGAAATAAGTAGTGGTTCTAGATGACAATAAGGACAAAGATGATTAGCAACTACAAATGAAGCTCTTTCAAAATCTTGAAGATATTTATCAAGTTGAGGATAAACTACTTGAGAAGGTAGACAAAGAGTTTCCCTAGACAATAATGACCAAGATTGGGTGGACTACATAGAGCTCCTTGATGAGCTTGAAGACTTACAGTTGAAGAAAGACCAATCTTATGGAAGACACTATGGAAATCAAAGAGGTATGCCTTGTTGAACCATTATTGGAGGCCATAATTGAAGATCCATATAAGAAATTTGAGACTATTTGGATGCACATAGATGACCTATTTGGATCTGCTTGGTTCTCATTGAACATCATGCCAATGAAGTTGGTAGATACAACAAAGAAGAATAAGGCATCAAGGCCAAGGGTCAAGGTGTTTTAGTTAGTTTTCACTCATTTCTTAATTTTTAAAGTAAATAATGAAACTAGTAATAGGATGTGTATAATATTACCTCATAAAGTATGTGCATGAATCCAAACAATGATGGGAACTCCTCTTTAGCTAGGAAGGAATAACTTGCAAATAAAAAAGACACTTGAAAAGGGAATTGTTAGAAAATAGATGAGTGGACTACCTAGCATGAGCTAGATCTAAGAAGCGTGTTACTTGTTAGAAGGCCATTAATCTACTATTGTAACAATTAAGTAGGAAATGATAAAGTAAATATCTACTTACATAAGATAAATGAAGTGCAATTCAATGAAAGTAGAATGCTAGTTAATAAAAAAGTAACCAAAAGTAGAAAATTTGGTTAATACTTATGCTATAATGGTTAGGGTCTAGTTCAAAAAATTAGAAAAGATATTGTAATCAGGAAGAAATAGAGAAAGTTTGGTTTTACTAAAGGTTGTGGGGCTCAAAATAGTTTCTTGCATTTTTATACCAAAGTGACAATTGATGATCAAGTGAACCATTGATGGTTTTGGATAACCATCAATGGTTGGGTAACCATTGATGGTTGAAGTGACCATCAATGGTTGTGCTAACCACCAATGGTTACCTGTGTAAAATTGGGAATGATCAGAAAAGAAGATGTAGATTGGGTATTTGGGCAAATAGAGGTCTGTTATAGGGATGAGGGGTGGATAATAAGATACTAATGGGTTTGATTGGGAAAGAAGGATAAAAATAAGATAAATCAATGAAAACAAGCAAAAGATACCTAAAACTTGTGGGTGGAAGGTTGAAGTAATTTTTCCAGAGTGATATTATTTTAGCTTTCAAAAGTGATTCTAATAGAGCTTTGGGCCTTTGGTGATGTTGCTTGCTTATTAAAAGATGTTGGATACCTATATGTAAGAGAGCTTAGATGCAAGATTGTGGATTGTTGATTGCAGATCTATTTCACTTCCTCTTCCTCTCTTTTTATAGGATAAAGTTGCTAATTAGGATGGATGAAGTTACTAATTTGATAGGGGATATATTTACCAATTTTTGGCATTTTAAAAATAAGTTGCCATTTTAGGGATATACTATCTCGCATAAAGGTGTCACTACTTTAAAACTTTAAAGTAGGTTTAGAGACCTGATTGTCAATGGTCATGCCAACTATCAATAGTTAGGCTAGTTATCAATGGTTGAGGGTCTAGAAAAAATGTGTTAAAGTAAGTTAAAATGGGTGAATTAAATGGTTTAATCAAATGTGTTAAGTTAGGGGTTTGATGGGGTCAAGTTGGTAAACAAGTCTAATTGACTAGGTGGTCCACTAAACATGAGGTCGGATGAGGGCTAAAAGGTAGTTTGATATCAAAAGCCATCATGTAAAATTTTTGAGTGTCTACATTTTTTCCTTTTTTTTTTACATGGCTTTGATCTAATAAGTTATAGCATATAAATAGTTTACTGGTCAAGGTTTGGTTACCCTGAGTATGGGAGGAGGTGTTCCCCATCAAACTAAGAGGTGATGAGGTGAAAGCAAGATTCGGTTAGGTTTTGATAAATGATAAATGGGTAGTCACAAGGTGGGTGAAATAAAAAGGTTGGGCATTTGAAATGAAAACACTTGCAAAAAATGTAACTAAAGGAGATAGTCAAGATCTTACAAAGACTAAAGTTGCCTATGTTGGTAAAAATAAGTTCAATTCTAGAAGGACATGTGATAGGGGTAACTGGTCCATAGCATTGGTCATAATTGATTAGGTTAGGCCTATCAAGTCATATAGACAAGGTTTTTATTATTCACAAGTATTCAAGATAGGAAGTGTTCCCACAAAATAACATAATTGATCAATTCATGCATGAGGTGGTGTAAAGTTCAAGAGTTCAACATGGCAAGGTTGGTCAATGCAGTCAAAATGATCATGTAATGTTATTGTAAAACAAGTGAATGGTTCAAGTCAAAAATGGCCAACATAGAGGTGGACATGGTATAATGGTTGGGTGTGGTTGAGCTGATTCCATATGCACTAGGCAAGTGGGCACTACCTATATAGTTCCATGGACATAATATCCAAAAGAACTTTAAGCTAAATGTAATTATTTGGAAAGGTTGGTAATGAGGTGGGATTATTATGAAAGAGGGGAAATAAAAGTGGGGCCCTAATTATCGATGGTCAGGGATTTCCAAAGGTTAACCATCGATGGTCACCCTGACCATCAATGGTTAATAAAACCCTAAAAAGTTGAGAAGATAAAAGTAAAAAAGAGGTAGTTTTACCATTTGAATTATTTAGTGTTTATATTTTAGGTAATTTGTGAGATTTACCACTTGTGGGGTGAGCTTTCTGAGGTAGAGTGTGTGGATTGGTTGATAGCATGTTCAATTCATGATTGAGTGGGGATTCGATGGATGGTAGGTGAAGCCATGGTCAGGAAGTGATACAAGGACTTTGACCATGCCAGTAATCACAAATGAGGTAGGATATGTTTTAAATTTGATAGTATAGTTAAATGTGTTGGTATAAAGGTACACTAGGGGAGGTTGAATTAGTGGGGTAGGGTTTTTTAAATTAGCCTAGGCCATGATGCCTTAGGTTTAGGTTTTTTTAATTTTTAGGAAAAATAGTGGGAGAAATAGAGAGTTGAAGGATGTGAAAGGAATGTAATTTAGGTGGGAATAATTTTAGGTAGAGATATTGTTTGATTTAGGTTTTTTTGGTAGAGGTTTTGATAGGTTAAGGGTTTAATTTACACCACTGATGGTCACACACAGTGATTGTGGGTGGTTCAAGCTGACCATCATCAGTTAAACATATACCAAGCTCTTTCTAGTGTCAAAAAGGTCCCTAAGGGACCATTGATGGTTCAAGGAATCATCAGTAGTCGAAGATTGGTGGAAAGGCTTGGTAAAAGGTGGAAAATAAGTGGAAAAGTTATGTGTTGTGTGTAAAATAAGTGTATTTTAGTAGTTAAAAAAAGGTGTAAATGCTAAAATGGTTGAATTGATAGTGGTAAAAATTGGTAAATATGTTTAAAAGGTAAAAGTTGGTCAAAATTGATTGAAAAAGTGATAAAGTGGATGAAGTTGTTAAAAGTGTTAAAGGTTAGAAAAGTTATGCCAAATATGCAAATGGTGGTAAAGGGGTGGCATGTGTGAAGGGGTGTTTATAGTGCGAAAGGTAAAATAATAGATATAACAAGGGAGGATAGAATAGATAAGTGTAGATTTTAGAGTGATGTAGAAAATGAAGTAGGCACGCTAATATATTTGTGTGATTATGATCTAAGCACATGATTGGATTCAGATAAGGGACCAAGTTCATAAGATCTTCATCGAGGTTTAGGATGCAATGACTAGAAAGGAGTGGAGGCACATGGAATTAGTTGGCCTAGGAGCTATGATTCATTATCATCACCTATCATAGGATACGGCCATAATTATCACACTCATTGAGAGATGGGACCTAGTGATGAACACCTTCATATTGCCTACTAGAGAGATGACCATCCTATTAGAGGATGTGACTAGGATCACATGGCTACCCATTCAAGGGGAGCCCATCTATCATATTGAGAGTGAGGAGTAGGACTACCATAGGGATATCTTATATGGAGTAGACCAGGCTCATGCCAGGTGACATGTAGGTGGGTTTGGGATCAAGCCATTATACCAGAGGGCCTCAGAGGATAGAAGCCTACTAACAATGATGACAATGATGGTAATGAATTATTTTTCATTACAAAATTTGAGCCATGAATGATTTCCATACCTAATACTAGGGGTATTGGTGGAGATGTTGCTAGGGAGGACTATGTTTGGATGGGCCCCAGTGTTACTAGTCCATATTTATAGGGAGATCAAGGCCTTTTGAGCACATAGATGGTATGGGATTAGCATTAGTTTCATGATTTAGTACTAGAATATGATCATATTTAGGTTGTGAGACCATTGGGGCTACCATGGTAGGGTTTTACCTAGGTAGCCTTTCTAGTTGGTTTCATGCCATGGAGGTATATTGATGCTTTAACAAGGGTAGGTGGAGATAGAGACATTGACTGGTTCCATAATGTATTAGAGGGTTTAGTGGTAGGAGCTATGATATGGAGGCCATATGTGGGTTGGCCTTATTGGCCTAGGCACCGGTACCACACATTATCCTTATAGAGCTAGCATTGTATTTATGGGAGGAGAGATAGGGAGACTAAGTTGATCCCCTTCGATTGAGTGCGGTATTAGTTTGGATTGGTATAGGGGATCTCTCTAGATTTCCTTCAAAATAAGAGGGAATATATTGAGTTATTACTCTCAGAGATGTAGCCATAGGATGTCATTTTGAACTAGAAAGAGTTACCAACTAGGGCTACCATAGATGATGTGGGGATTATAGATGATTATGCAGCATGGTACCAAGATCAATATATAGTATCTAATTTTAGATGGGGTGATAAGAGACAATACCCTATGGATATAGACCCTATAGGGGCATCGACACAAAATGGATAGGTAGTAGTGGCACTGATAATAACACATGCCTAGATTATAGGGTTATAGGGACAAGTGGCCACTTTACAAGCACAAATTGTCACCTTATAAGGGTAGGTTGTGACTTTGACTAGTAGCATGATATGACGAGGAACTCCCTAGATTTAATGACTCAAGAAAGAGATTCTTTGAGATAAAGGGCAAAAATAGATGTAGCAATAGTATGAGGAACACCTAATATAGTATTGAGGACATGG
This sequence comes from Torreya grandis, assembly GCA_037957365.1. Taxonomy (NCBI): domain Eukaryota; kingdom Viridiplantae; phylum Streptophyta; class Pinopsida; order Cupressales; family Taxaceae; genus Torreya; species Torreya grandis. The sequence continues at coordinate 432,511 of JARHVA010001114.1, forward strand.
TACCTAGCCCCCATTGAGGAGCTAAGATATTATGAGGTAATAGTGCTAGCCTAGTTACCACTAGAGATGAGATATGAAAAGTATAGGGCTAGTTTGGTAGGTGGTCCTACTATAACTACTCTAGGATAGTGGTATTTGATATAAAGATAGGTAGGGATTTTAGAAGGACCACCACCAAATGGTAGTCCAAGTGTAGATGCAGATGGGGCTAGTGGAAGTGGTGTATTAGGGGCCTAATGGATGAGATTATGAATATGATTTTGATTTTGATATCAGCCTGCATGTTAATGATATGAGATATATATGAGTGAGAGAGACGTGGATACATTATTTCATGTATTTCCTTATTAATGTATATGATGATCATATGTTGATTATTATATTTGATTATATTGATGACATGTTGACATATTACATATGATGATGTTTTGATGTTGATTATTTTTAGTGGATTATGTATTAATGTGTTATGGTGCTGATGATGATATAGATGTAGATTATGATCGTGGTTTGGTTATATTTATGGATTATGGATGACATAGATGATGCTTTAGGTATAGGTTTATTATTGACTCTTTAGTTTAGGTATTTTTTGATAGATATGATTGATGATGATGACTATTTCTTTATATTATGATGTAGTTTAAAACATGTTTTTGATCAAGATGTTTGTTGTTGTTTAGTTCACATGATCATGAATAGTTGATAGATATATTTTGATGATGTTTTTTATAAGATGATTATGACAATGTGGTTTATAGATAGGATGAGGATGTAATATTCATAGATAGGATGATATTTTGGATTTATTGTAGGATGATGTTTGATGAAAATAATATGTTGTTATGATGTTATAATGGTATGTTGTGATTATTTATGAATTATGGGTAGGATATGGTTTATATTTGTTATGTTCATGGTTCATAATGTTATGATTTGATGAGAATAATGGTTTTATGTTTGAATAGGATATGTGATACGAATAAATAATGAGATCATATAAAAGTAAGTGTAGGTAACAAACTAAATGTGAGAAAGAAATAAGATTTATGAGACATACATTCTTATGAATTAATGGAGGGCAAAGAAAAAGCATGATGTTTTCAGTTGGAAAAATAATGACAAAACATAGTTGGATTGACTTAGTGAACAGAAACCTTCGAATGCTTCACATGAGCATGCTTTGATTGAGAAAGGGGGTCTCTTGATCACTTTGTGTCAAGTAAGCTCATAGTCCCTTGATTTTAGAGAGGGATTGAAGGGAAGGGAGGTGATAGGTAGATGGTTGAATGCTAAATGGGTGAAAAGGTAACCTGATGTGGGTTAGCTTTCCCCTTATATAGGTGACCAAAGAACCATAATAGACAAGTCCATGCCTTATGTAGACTAATCAATGCAAGAAGTCTACAAAATTCCATATATAAGAGCTGATTATGGTGTACTAGGATAATGTGTAGACTGATCGATGCAAGAAATCTAAAAATGACACTTATAGGAGACAATTTTGACTTGTTTACTTTGATTTTGCCATAGGATTGTTTGTTGTTTTTGTTATTTTGATAAGTTATTGACCTTGATCGATGCAAGAAGCTTCTAATGATTATTTTTTAGCCATCCTTCAAGGGAATGGTCTAAAATGGATTTTTATAGCTATCCTTCAAGGAAGCAGTCTATTTTAAAGCAACTTTTAATTATTGGGTAGTTTTCCTTTAAGGGAGTAGCCTGCAATAATGGGCCTAAGTGATATGTTGGTATCACAATTTTTCAATTTTGAATGCTAGGTTAAACATGGACAAGTCTATTTAGGATTTTAGGTTTAACTTTATAAAGGCATAACTTTAACCACAAAAGGTTAATGATAGATGGGGAAAGTGATTTTAGAGACAACAGATCATGGGTTTCCATTTTATTAGAGATGAAAAGTATCCATGAGAACCATGCTATGGGTAGAATCATGGTGCCCATATTTAGGATTAGGCTTATAACTATGATGGACAAGCATATGGTCCTATGTTGTAAGCAATTATCCCCAAGAGGATTAGGGATAGGTAGGTGAAAGGAGGTTATAATATAATCAACCAAGGGATGAGCTTAATTTAGACACAAAGGTGAGTTTGATCCTTGTTTCAACAATAGAAAGGACACAAATGTGAAGTGTTTAGTGGCTCAATTTTTGGTTTGCCTTCGAGATATGATAAATGATAAGCTCCTAATCCATACTTATGGGTTATGATATAGGGTCTAAGCTAATTAAAGCAAACTTGCCCTTTTTGCTTTTCTCCATATTAGTTACATGTTGGTTTTTTATAAGGATGAGGTCTCCATTTTTGAACTCTTTCTATTTTAGGTTTCTGTTGTATACATTCTTGACTCATTCCTAATAGACATGAAGATGATTAAGCACTACAAGGTGATGTTTGTCAAGAAGTTCAAGATGTGTGATACATTCTTGATTATAGTCACTCTTAGAAAGAATTTTGTGCAATGATATGCAAAGAGAGGGAATTTTTACTTTGAGAGGCAAGATGACATCTACTCCAAAGATGAGAGATAAGGGGGTAGCACTCATAGAGGTTTGAATTCTAGTGTGATAGGCCCATAAAGTGAAAGGGATGTGCAAGTGCCAATCTTGACTGAAAGTACTTACTACTTTGGTTAACATTTTGATGAGATATTTATTAGAGGCTTCCAACTTTCCATTGGTTTGTGTATGATAAGGTGAAGAAAATCTTAACTTGATACCATAAGCATCACAGAGACATTAGAATTTTTGGTTTTTAAAAGATTCACCATTATCAATGATGATCTTATGAGGAACACCAAAGCAACAAATGATATGGTGATTGATGAAGTGAATAATTTTTGGCTTTGGTTGAGATAAGAGGGATGGCCTCCACCCATTTGGTGAAATATTCAGTGGTGGTGATGATATATTGGTTTTGTTGTGAAGAATGGGGATTGATTTCCCCAATAAGGTCACGACCCCATTGTGAAAAGGGCCAATAATATGTAGATACTTGAAGGTCGTGGGGAGGTGTATGATGTAAGTTAGAATGTCATTGACATTTGACATACTTATTTACATAATCATAATAATCTTGATTGAGGTAAGGCCAATAATAGCTAAGTCAAATAATTTGCTTAGCAATAGCTAGGCCACTAAAGTATCCCCCATAGATTTTGTCATGTGTTTCCTTGATAGTGTGGGAAGCTTCATGGTTATATAGAAAATGGAAAAGGATGACGTCCAAGCCACATTTTGTTAAGCACAGGATATACTGAGAGGGGGTAAATCAGTATATCATATATCTTATAAATCTTATTCTTTAACCAAATTCCACTTAATCAAACATTCAAGATATGCAATAAAACTCAAACAATAAACACCACACAAAATAGAGAGAGACACCAAATATAACGTGGAAACCCAATGTGGGAAAAACCATGGAGAAAAATCTCAAGTATATGAATGAGCACCAACCCAAACAATATTCACAAGCACCAACTTGCAAGAGCACCAACCCCTTTGCTGAGCACCAACCCAACAACTATTCATGAACACTAACCCATGGGAGCACCAACCCCTTTACCGAGCACCAACTCACAAGAGCACCAACCCCTTTGTTGAGCACCAACCCAGCAACAATTCGTGAGCACCAACCCATAGGAGCACCAACCCCTTTGTGTATACCACACACCTATCTTTTAATGTTGCATTCTCAACAAATGATAGTTCAATACAACATCTCTTTCCTCTCTCTCACCTTTTCTCTTCTAAGTTAGCTATAACAAATACAAATCATATTCATCTCTCATAATTGCTCTTCTAAGCTAGATATTACAATATCAAATCAACCTCTTTCTCTCATATTACAAATGACTTCTCAAGCCTTTATTTATAGCTTTCCAAATGACCTTTGGCCTTCCCCCTTTGTGACCCTTCAATCCTCATGGAAAATGGCACTAAACTCAGATGACCCTTCATATTCTTGCCTTTGAAAAGTCATGTGGTGACCCTTCATGACCAAAAACGTCCTTCCCACTTTTGTCCTTATCTTGGTGACTTTTCATATTCCTCAAAGTGTCCCTTCATGAGAAATTGTGCCCTTCCTCTTTTGTCTTCACTTGGTGACTCTTAGAATTCCCCAAGATGACTCTTCATGGGAAAATGCATCCCATCCTTCTTTTGTCTTTACCTCGTGGCTCTTTGACTTCTCCATGAGCCCTTCTTTTGTCTCATATTCAACCAAAAATATATTCATTAATATTAAATAAATATTAACTCACATCATCCAAGATATATCTATTACAAACAACATTAAATGCAATGGGGCCTGTATCACCAATAATGCTAGACCTTTGACATCAATGACAATATTTCCAACACATTTGTAAAGGATTCCCCCTACTATAGTGTAATGAGAGGTACCCTAAACAAAATCTCTTCAAGCATTTTTTGAAAGGTTGGTAGGAATAATTCCAAGGTTAAGGTAGTCAAAAGTTTGGTCATACTAAATGTTGGAAAGAGAGGTTCTCATAGTAAAAATGGTAAGAAGATTAGTATTGATATATGAAGGTGTGAAAAAATGATAGATGGTGACAAATAGTTTAGATTTAGTAGGTTGAGATAGAATTTAGGAAGCAAGGGAGGCCATCATATCTATAAATTTGTTAATAGATTAAGGAACTGATTGAATAGTGTAATGTTTAAATGATGTTAAGAGTATATCCATGAGCTATTTTTACTTTAGGAGGACATCATTTTTACATTGATAAGATCTATTGACCTGGTTGAAGACTAGTTGGGAGTCACCAAAGACACTGATTGTCTTGATTCCCAAAGATAGAGTGGTTTGGAGACCTATGACTAGGGCTTTATATTCAACTATGTTGTTGGCATATTCAAATTCAAGTCTAAAATAAATGGGAAGAGGTTCACCATTAATGGGAATGAGAATCACTCTAGTACCCCAACCATGTTGTCATTTAGCCATCAAAGAACATGGTCATTTAATAGGTGGGTTCTTCCTGAGAAAGAGTTACGATAGATTTGTCTGGAAAGGCAAGAGGAAGAGGTTAATTATATAGTAGAGGATCTTCAACCAATAGTTAATGATGACCTTTTCTTTAATGGAATTTTATGGAAAGAAATCAAGATCAAACTTAGCTAAGATCATGAGCCACTTAGCCATATGTTGTTTTGATATGGCTTAGATTACATATACTTGAGGGGGTCAGTGTTGGTGATGACATATGTTTTAAAATTAATAAGGTAGTGATGGAGTTTGGAGGCCATGAAAACTAAGGTGAGGCAGATTTTTTGGGGATGGGTATATCAAGTCTCATATTCAATAAGGGTGAAGTTAATGTAATAGATGGCTTGATCTTTATTATATTCATCATGATGAGTGAGCATGGCCCCTAGGGAATGGTTTACGGAAGATATATATAGGAGGGATGAGGACAAGTGGAGAGAGAAGATAATCTTTGATTGAATCAAAGGCATGTTGACATTCCTTGGTTCACTTAAAAGAGATGTCTTTATTTAGTAGGTAGTGGAAGGGTTGACATTTATCTGATAACTAGGAGATGAAGTGATAAATAAATTGAAGTTTACCCAATAGGCTATGGAGTTGCATAAGGTTGGTAAATGGAGGCATCTCCAATATTTATCTAACTTTGGTGGGGTCTATTTTGATTCCATGGATAGAGACAATGAAACCAAGAAAATTTTTGGATAGGACCCCAAAGAAACATTTCTTAGGATTGAGCCTAACATGAAAATGGATTAGTCAGTCAAGGATGATGGTGAGAATGGCTAGGCAATCCTTGCGGTGTTTGGATTTCCCAAGGAGATAATCCACATAGTCCTCTATGATTTTATGGATGAGATCATGAAAGATATAGGTCATAGGTAGTTGATAGGTTACTCCAGCATTCTTTAGTCCAAAGGGCATGACCCTGTAGTAGAAGGTTCTCCATGGGGTAATAAAAAAAGTTTTATGCTGATCTTTGGGGGTAATCAAGTTCTGATTATATCCCAAGAAACTATCCATGAAAGATAATATTTCATGGCTAGTTGTATGATTGACAAGTTGGTTGATGTTTGGTAAAGTAAATTCATCCTTTGGGCAAGCGAGATTGAGGTAACAAAAATTGATGCAGAGGCAAAGGCCCCCTATGGGTTTGTTAATGGGAATGATGTTGGAAACCCATTATGGATAGTTGATGAGCTGAATGAAGTTGATAAATAAGAGATGTTCAAGTTATTCTTTGAAAATAAGGGATATGCAAGGATGTATCCTATAAAGTTTTTACCAAACCAATTTAGCCTTAGGATGGGTAAAAATATTGTGGAGGGAAATAAAAGGGTCAATTCTAGGCATATACTAATAGGACTAAGAAAATGCTATGCTACAGTCTTGAAGGAAAGAAGGGTAATCTTGTTGCTCAGTAGAATTTAAAGATTGGTTTATTTTGATGATATGAGGGTTATCCTAAGTACCCAAGTTAACATCAATAGTGGATTCATTTAGCACAGTTTTATTCTTAGGAGGGGGAGATTTATGAATTAAAGAATACCCTACACTGAGGTAGGCAATAATGGACTCATCATCCTATTGTTAGATGATGTTTATAGTAAGAAAATCATGTTAAATCATTTTAGGATGGATGAGAGGAAGGTTTTTAGTTTATATACCCTTTTTATAGGTGAGAGGGTCTAAACCAATGGTATTGATTAAAAAAATTTAGATGGGATGATATCAAATTCTTTAGATTTGGAGGGAGATGGGGTTGGTGAGGATGAAAGTTATTCATTAATGGTGATAATGGGCTTTGGTGATGTGGGTTCTTCTGGTGGTACAAACCCAAGGCCAAAGAACTCATGAGGTTTTTGGGTTTTGATTATGGGTAACTTGTGAGGTCCCTACTCAAAGAGGCCAAGACTAAACCCCTTCCAAGTGCACCAGTAAAGGTAAGCTTTGGCAAAGGATGGTTTGTCTAGGTAAGAAAAAATAGTGATGAATGGTTGGATGAATGGATTAGTGGTGGGAGCAAGAAGTGGTTAATCAAGTCCCTCATAGACAAAATTTGTTTGATTATTAGGGATCCCAAAAGGGATGATGGTTCTGATGTTGGGATCATAGGAAGGGTCATATTTGAGGTTCCCATATTCTTGTAGAGTAGGGAAAGCATCAAAGGATAAAATATACTATTCCTGAAGGGAGAGATGCTGAAACATGGATTACAAGGGGTCGTCAACCAAAATTTGGGACAAAAGGATGGTTGAGCTAGTTGATGCTTCATCATTTTTATGAGTAGGAGTGTTGATAGTTTTGGTTGGTGGGGTGGTTTTATTAGAAGATGGTTGTGAGGTAGATGAAGGAGGAATAAGAATGTCATTAGGCTAGTATGTCATATTTCAAGAGGCAAAGTGACTAGGATCAGCTTTGATGGTAATAACTTTTCCCTCATGCTCAAATTTGACACATCAATGTAAGGTGGAAGGGATGCAACACATAGCATATATCCAAGGGCATATAAGTAACAAATTGTATTGTAACTCACCCTCTATAACATAAAATAGTTCAATAATGCTAAGAGGCCCCAATTAGATATGGAGGAAAATTGTCCCTAAGTTAGTGGCCATGGTATCATTAAAGGAGAAAAAGACCATTGTACTTTCTAACATGATGTTCTTGGGAAACTAAATTTGGTCATATTCATAAGAGGAGATAATTTTTATGTTTCTCATCCATCAATCATCACCCTTTTGATGTGGGTTTGATTGATGTATGCGGTAATAAAAAGGGGATGATCAAAATCCTCAAGATGAGTAGGAGGTATATCAGAATCTTGAAAGGTGACAAGGGCAAAAAGTTGGAGGGCTCCAACAAAGGGTGTAAGAGGTTGAGATAATTTGGTTGAATCAATATAGATTACAAAGCCTCAATCAGTGCTTGAAAATGGTGGGGCAAGGTGTTGACTAGTTCATAAAGGCTCATTTTCACTGGTGTCTAGTGAAGTTGTTTAAACATGATATGCTAGATGGATTCAGATGGGTTGGAGTGAGAGGTTCCCAAAATGGATACTTTAGGATTTTATGGTTGTGAAGGTAAGGGTAGAGATTTTTGGGTTTGGTTAGTGGATTGAGGTGTTGAATGGTATGTCCATGGAATATATGCCTTGGCTTTTCCCTTATCTTTATATTGGGCTTTCGATCATGTAACTACATAAATAGTGTGGATGAATGGGTTTGTTAGGTTTGATTCTTGCTTTGATTACTCCTCATCCTTAGGTAGGAGTGGGAGAGTAGGTAAAGTTAGGGTATGTTGGGTCTATGGTATGATTGGTAATGGAGGTAAGAAGGGTTCATTTGATAATAGATCATCTTCATCATATAGGCTATGAAAAAGTGCTTTGAGAGCTTTGTAATTCTCTATGTCATATCTTAGTGACCTATGATATGCACAGATCAATTTATTATTGAACCAGGAGTGTTTTTTATTGGAAGGGTAGAATGATTTGATAAGGGTAAGCTAATAGAAAAAGTTTGCAACAACCTTTATAGGATGGTTGAGTAGGATAAATTTAAAGGCATTGGAGGTGAAAGGTTTATAGTTTTAGGAATTGGAGCCTTCTTGGGCAAAGGTTTTACCATGGAAGTTGTAGGTGCAAGAATGGTTTTAGTTGGTGGTTTTGGTCAGGTTTTCTTGGATATGGTTGGTTTAGAGGTTGAATATTTAGATATGGAAGACTTGGATGATGAAGGTTTAGCTATAGGTGGGAAAGTATAGGTAGGTAGGTTAGTTTAAAATGATGGATAACTAGAGGGTTTGATGGGTGTAGGTGTAGGTTTAGGAAAGGGGGATGGTTTCTTAGAATAAGAATAGGTAACTAGAATGGTAGAAGGATGGGGAAATAATATGGAAGGTAAGTGGGAAGGAGGTGGTATGGGTCTAGTTTGAGGTTGAGGTTTGGGAAACTCTACCTTCTTAGTTGGTTTAGTTGAGGGATTATTTGGTGGAATAGATGGTGTTAAATCCAACTTCAAAGAGGGGCGAGTGAAGCTAGGTGTGGGAAGGATTTCAAGATTCTTGATTAGTTTGGTAAGAGAGGCATAAGGTGATTTGGCAATGTTAGAAGGAGGTTATTGGGATGATTCACTTATGGTTTTAGAAGAGGTATTTGGTAAAGAGGTAATAATGGGTTTAAGGGTGGATTCAAAGGAGGTTGAAGATTCAAATTTGTTTTGGTATGGGAGGCCAAGATGATGCCAAAAGGTAGCTCTATCAAAGTTGGGTTGGGAGGTGAACTCTAAACTTTGGACTAGCCTAGAAAAGGGATTCTTTATGGGTTTAGTTCCTTGGTCATTAGTTTCAAAGCTTAATACATTAGGTGGAGAAGAAGGAATGGTTTCTCTATCCTTATTTTTGATGTATGGTTCCAAAATTGGTGGTTGGATAGAGGAGGTAACCTTCTCTTGGTTGGGGATAGTTTCCAAAGAGGGTGTGGATAGTTTTATGATTGGGGAGGTAGGCATGGTGTCCTCAAGTGAAGGGATGGATAGAGTTGCTTCCTTTATTTAGATGTCTAAAGGAATGGGAGGTATTTATACCACTTGAATGGATAGAGTGAAATAAGAAGGAATGGTTATAATTGAGGTTGTCTCTTTTGGTGTTTCCATCAAAAGAGAGGTAGATGAAGCTAAGGTTTCATCAAGTGAAGAGAGAGGGGTGGTTATTTCCTATGTTTGAGTATCTAAAAGACTAGGGGGTGAGTTTACTAATTATATTTGGGTGATTGAGGTAATGGTCTCTTCAAAAATGGTCTCATTATTAATAACATTAATTTTATGTGCCTCATGAGAATGAGATGATTTGCATTGATTATCATGGTATTGGGTAGAAGGAATGTGACTGGGAAAAGGCTTGTAGAAAATGTCAAGGGATTGATTGGGAAGAGCATTGGGATTATAAAACACAAGTTTTCCACTATCAATCAAGTTTTAGACAAGACTTTTGAAGGTATTTCATCTATTAATGTCATGTCCTATGACTTGTTAAAAGGCACAATGGTTGTTCTCATTATACCACCTAGGTATGGGGAGAGAAGTATCAAATTATTGGGATAGTATAATTGGTGGGAGTTGGATGAGGTTGGATTTGAGTAATTTATCCAAGACTAATGTATAATATTCTCTAATGTGAGTATATTTTTTTGGAGGAGATCAATTTTGGTTTCAATTTATTTGATAAGGAGGGTTGGAAGAATGGGTTTAAGGTGGTTAGTTGATAGTTGAAGGTGGAGCAATTTTTAGAAAAACTATGTTTATGGATGATTTTGTTTTGTTATTGGATTGGTTAGTGGTTTTGGTGGAAGAAGGATCATTAGATTTAAAGCTATAATTTGTGTTCTATAATTTCAATTTCCCCTCATCAATGGTCCGGCTTTCTATTTTATGTGCCACGGTGAATGCCTCATCAAAAGTTTTGAAGGTTTGAAATTGAAGAGTGGGGCTATATGTTTGGCACAACCCTGAGAGAAGAGTTCAATCAATTCAGGTTAGGGTAAGGATAGGGAAAGTTGGTTGATGAGACCTCTCCATCTAGGAACAAAATCAAAAATTGACTCATCATCAAATTGATTAATAGAGAAGAGGTCTATAATAGAGACTTTTAAAGATATATTTACCAAAATATGCTCTAAAAAGATTTGGTCTAGTTGGGAGAAAGAAAAGATGGAGTGTTTGGGAAGATCACTATAACAATCAAGGATTGGTCCTGATAAAGACATAGGAAGGATTTAAATAAATAAAGAATCATCGCATGTGATTAAATAACAAGAATGATGGAATGCTCTCAAATGTTTTTGGGGGTCCTCCTTGCCTTGGAATTTGAAAAACTTGGGCAATTCCCATTAAGGAGGATATGAATGGATGGGCATAGATGGATGAATGGGTGCATTACAAATTTTATCATAGGATAAAAGGTTATGAGACCAAGAGATAGATGACTCCAAGTTAGGCATTTTGTCCATAAAGATATTGATCAAATCTAGTTGGGGTTGGGAAGCTACATAATTAAGCGATAACTTTTGTTAAGGTTGGGTGGAAGCTAGGTATGGATAGGTGGTAGATAGTGTTGAAGAAGCCACATATTTGTAAGTGGTCACAATAGGTTGAGATGGTTCCACATAAGTGTTTATTGGCATAAATGGTTGGGTGGAAGGTGTTATATATCCCTGTGGGTTAGGGACATATTGATAGGTTATTTATGGGTACTTGATGAGGGATGGATGTGGGTTGACTTAAAGTTATGGTTGAGATAGTAGGTTAAGGTTGAGTAAGTTGAGGTTGAGTGGTGACTTTAGTGCTAATGGGTGGAAGTGTTTGAGGGATAGAGAGCACTAAGTTCTAAAATGTGGTAGAAGTTGGTGGATTGGTTACAATAAGGGAAGGGTGGAAGTAGGGGTAAAAGATAACCCCATGGTAGGTGGAGTATAGGTAACTAAAGGTAAATTTGAACCTATATGTAAAGTATGTGGTAGGGTAGGAGGTGTTTGGTTAGAGTTTGGAATGTTGGATTGAGTTTGGGTAGTGGTAGTAGATGAGATGTTGGAAGAATAAGAGGCTTGGGTCAGCAAGGGTTGGGCTGAAGTAATACCCACCATAAGATGGGGAGGCATACCATAAAGAGGGTCCATAGGAGGAACTAAAAAAATAGAGGTACAGTGAGGTAAGTTATTAAGATTATGTTGAAGGGCCATTGGATTATTGTCAAGGACGGTAATGAAGTTTTCATTGCCCTCAAAAACAACTAGGATTCTAGTAGGAGGGGGGGAAATGAGGTGAACCCTCATCATTTAAATTATATTCCATGGAGGAAGAAGAAGAAGGTGATGGTTGATTGGTTTGGTTTCTCAGATACTGTCTAGTAAATACCATGTGAGAAAATAGGAAATAATATGGTGAAAGTCACACCTCAAACAAAGAGCAATCAAAAGAAAATAATTCAAGTCAAACAATGCATACACTAAAAGTGCATTAAACCCTAGGATTCTTTTTAGATCAATTTTGGCTTATGCCTTAAAAAGTGTGAAGAGGGAATTTGGCTTGTAGATCAAGTACTAAAGAGGAAACCTATGGTTGGTTTTAGGTTATTTAGGTGCTCAAGAGAGAAATTTATGTTGAACTTTAGTATGTGGCTTGGTATTGGGGCCTAACCCCTCACTTCATAGTTCCACAGTGGTAAGAGTGTCAGGTGCTTAACCAAAATATATCAAGTTCAGATTTTGTACTCAACTAGAGAGTTGAGTTGGTTCTCCCCTTGGTGGTGAAATCCAAGTAAGATAGCTGGGAAGATCTAAATATTTCACATAACCAACGAACAACCTTCACCTAATACACATCCCACTTTACCCTCATTGATGGCTCCCTCTCTTGTAGGGGATATGAAAGTACCTGGATAAGATGTTTAGAGGAATCCAACTAAAAAATAAATTAAATTACCATAGACATATTTGGATCACATACTTTAAGGTTCATATGTTGATGCAATAATAATAATTAAAAAAATCCAAAGCTAAAAACCATTCTTATGGTACCTTGGGCAAGTACCATGATGAAAAATAACTTATGGAATCATGGGTAACTATATTTTCTACAATCACCCTAAACTTAGGGGTGAAACAACTCCATCTATCTTTCATTGACATCCTAGTCCATCCCTTTAATTAAGCCCATCATACACATGCTTATTCTCATTTTTTACCTTGATAAGAAAATGGAAGAGTCATTGAGATATATTGGATCTTCAATATTAAGAGCATGTTCCATCACATATCTTAATGACTCTTCCATTTTATAGAAAGACATTTATCATTCCATGCAAGATTAACATGTTTCATCACATCATCCTATTCATATACAAAAACATATAAAATCCATGATATCCATAAACATAATCCTTAATCATCACATCATCAATCCTTACAATTGGTTAACTCCTTGATTCATGTTTATCTATCCAAATCATCAATCAAATATAAGATCACAAATTTAGTGGGATATATCATTCCTAATCTGATCCCCTCACATACATCATTTCTTGGGGCACATCAAAGCTATCATTTTTATTGGGATATATCATTCCTAATACAATCCCCTTGCATATATAATTTCTTAGGGAACATCAAAACAAATTGAATCATGTAGCCTTGGATCAAGTGTGTTAACCTCATTCATCCATAACACCCAACTAAACATATATATCTATAATCATCATACTGTACATGAGGACCTAACCCCACTTTATTCACCCCCACCCCTCCATTTTATCCCTAATTCTTCCATTTCAATCCTTATTCTCATTTCAAGAGTCCATCTGTGTCTTTGATCCCAACATGCCCTCTTTTGGGGGCATCATATCTAACTAAATCATCACTTGATTTGATCCATATCTATAAAAATCATGCCTCTAGGGTCATCCTAGTACCCATATTCATTCCTCTACATTATTTGAAAATGTGTTGTTTCTTTCAATATCAACACCCTTTCAAAGAGGGGTAAAATGTTGACACTCTAATTTGGACATTATAATTTTAACACCCCACTTTTGAAACTTTTGATATCTTTATTTGGACACAATAATTAAAAATTAAGCAACCGTAATTCATCCCTATTCATCCATAATCATGCTTAATTATCCATAATTTATCCCTAATCTAGGCTAATTGCATTATCAACATGATCCTATCCAATCCATTCTAACATCATCACCCCCAATCAACTAATCACAATATATTAATCCTATCATGACCTTACCCAATCCAACTAAAATTAACTCTTAGATTAACCAATAATTATTCAATATAAGTTAGTTTATTAGTAATACTAATAATATCCATGTAAAATATAACATCTAAAATATAAATATAAATAAAATCATACATCTCAAATCAAATCACCCAAATATCAAATCAATCAAGCCCATACCTCATCAAATTAACCAATACCTCTTCAACTTCCCTCATTAAATAATTCAACCCACTTTATTTAATTATAATGTTGACTCAATCTTAGCCATCCAATTCTAGTCAAATCCAACCATCCATTTCCCCCATCTAGATTCTATAAATTGAACCCCTTTCTTTCATTTTCAAAAAGCTTCAATAACCTAAGGAGAACATGTTAATTTAATGATAAAAACTTAAATAGCCTATTGATATCATGCCATTGTGATAAAAATCCATCAACATCATCCTATCATTTCATCATCGGTCTAAGGGATACCAAAATTATCACTTAGGTCTAATTGAGAATAAAAAAATCCAAGAATAAAGTCAGAAAATCTACACAACAAGGAGGTCTTCATGATAAGTAAAGGTGTAACATTATTTATAGATCAATAATAGGTATTTATTCTAAAATTGAGATTAGGATTTTTCTATTGTCTTGAATTTATATTACATATTTCTAGGTTTTGCATATGTACACATATGTATCCATTTTATATTTTTATAAAAATAACATGCACATGTTGTACAATGTAAAATATGAGTGATTAGTAAGACACTTATGAGATAGTTATCTCAACATTGCATTTGAGTTAATAGATAAATATAACCTCTTATAGTATTAGATGAGAATAAGGGAAGTCCAACATATAAGAATGCATGTCCTACATCACACTCAAAAACCTAGTGAAATTCATGTGTATATAGAAAATAATATACTATTTACCAATAATTAAAGATAATAACACATAAAAATAAGTAAAATAACATCTTAGGTCATGCTTAGGTCCTCATTTTTTGATTTTTTTAAAAATATTTAAATGTTTTTTGTCTTTTTAAAATATTTTATTTTGTTTGGATTTTTTATTTTTGTTTTGTATTTTTGATATTTTGAAAGGAGACTAGCCTATGATCCCATCAATGGAAGGATCATAGTGCATGCCTGAATCAAAGATTTGGAGTGTGAATTTACATGGTTGAAGAAATAACATGTGGATGTATCTAAATTTGAAAAATTATCAAGTGTGGTATCATAACCATCATGATCACTGCTTGTAGAATCTGTTGCCACATGAGTAACTAGAAGAGCAAGCACTTAGTGAAGTTTGTTATATAAATTACTTTGTTGACTATAGAACATGATGAATTACCTTAGGTGTTGATTTAGGATGAACTATAGGAGATTTATATTTATTTAAACCTTGATTAACTCATTGATGTACAATTTGTGGCTTAGGAAGGTAGACCTTTCCCCCCTTAAATTGACTATATATAAAATTTATGAGTAGGTGTCATAATTGAATTTGTATTATGCTCTTGAATTGGTGAATTGATTGTATTTATACTGTGTTTTGGATTAGATTCATTGATTTAATTTTTATGGTGCTCTTGATTAGGTGATACAACCATTTGTGGTGGTGGTGAGGGAAGAGGATGAGGTACCATTGATTATAGAGGGTACTCATATGGAATGTCTTAAACTTTAACCACTTGATTTTAATGTATGCATTTGAGGCATCTATGCAATGTAAATGGTACTAATAAGATCTTATGTATCTAATGGCATCCTAATAACATATTAAATACCATTTTGCTTATTGAGGTTATAAATGGAGTTACCATTATTTCTAAACCAACTTATAGAGGTAACACTATAAGCCCCAAAGTATTCTATGTATGCCCATATAATGTTTTGATGACCTTTGATGTAGCTTGTAAATATTTCTCTATGTACCCAAGACTATGAAAGAGTATAATTGTGCATGCATTTCATAAATAATCATAATTAATTTCTCTATCATCAAATGTGATCACTAGACTTTGTGATACTATGCATTTAAATGTACCAATGATTCCGTTTATTAGATGCCTATATGACTTAGGAAGAGGATACACATTATAGTCATGATGTACTTTTCAATTATTTATATTTTTAGCTAAACCATGATTGAAAAAGGTATTATTGGATATTTTTTCTATTTTTTGTTATCATTCTATTATGGTCTTACTTCTTTTGTGGGTGTGTTTACCTCATTGGTATTATAATCAATGAGATCTTGTATTTTATGCCTTACCTTGTAACATTTGTTTGTATAATTCCCAATTCATCTATGATAGTTAAAACATGCATTACTATCAAAGCCCTTAGGTTGAGGATTGGTCATATCAATCTCAAATGGAGGAATAGAGATATAATATTGAAATAAATTAGCTTTTGTAACAATATATGTAGAGATTTGGGTAACCTTGTAAATTACATCCTAAGTAGAGATATTAATTGAAGCTTACTTGATGATTGTGATACTACATTAACTGGTACTTTGGATTCATTTTTACTTTCAGTAAGTTTGACCTTGTAATTTGGCTTATTTTGAAACTTGACATTTGATGTAGATGGAATACTTGGTGAATACTTGAGCTTGTTCAATGCTATAAGCTTATCTTTCCTTACCTTTATGGCATAACTCATCAAAGGATTTTAATTTATCAAACACGATGTATTCATGGAGTGGTGATAATAATATTTCAATAAATAATATATTTTAATTCAATGTATACCTTAGAATTTGTCATAATTGCTAGCATAGTTTTGTAATAAAGCACACAATCATTGATTTTCTCATTTGACCCTTGTTTGAGTTTAGCAATTTGTGCATAAGAATATTTTTCACCAATGTTGATTGAAAAATGTGTTAAGAATTGATCTACCAATGGTTTGAATACTCTAATTGATTGAAGTGGGAGGCCATAGAACCATCAAATATTATAGTATTTGAGACTTATTTGGAGAAACTTGGTAAATAATTTATCAATAGAAGCATAGTCCAAACATGTTGGATGGAATGAACAAAAATGATGCTAATGATCCCTGTTAGTTGCCACAAAGCATGTTGGTAGAGGGTAAGAGGCTATTTTAGGGGCCAAAATATTATGAAAAAAATATGAGAAACCATTAAGTGAGTATATTTAGATACATCTTTCTCTAATTAAAATCACTTTGGAATATAAACCTATAATAGTTTTCTCTAGAGAAGATACATTAGGTGAAGTTGTAATTGGACCTTGTGTAGTGATAAATAGAGGTGTATATGATTCCTATATATAAATAGGTATGTTAAACTATTGTAAACCAAGTGATACCCTCATACTCAAGGGAGTTGGTAGATATGTGACTGTAAGGGTTGATATAGGAATGGTAGAAATAGTAGTAACCGGAGCATTAGAAGAAAAAGGTTTAAAAAATTTGAAAGGAATCTCTTGGGATGAATCAAATTATAATTGAATTTTAGTGTTAGATAATATGATTAATTGGACAACTTTATCTACTTATTGAGGACATTGTTGAAGTCCTTGGAAAAAATAGATAATTCTTTAGCTTACTCAGTAGCTACTCCATTTAGCTATGTAGGATCAGTTGTATTAGAAATTTTAGGATTAGCTTGATCATCATGCATAGTTTTATTATACTGATTATCATTTTTATCATTAACATCATATTTAATGTTCATATAATTCTCAAGGGTTTCATCATCATAATGATCAAAAGTATCTATATCATTCATTAGAGAAGAGAGAAGAATAATAAAAGTATGATCCATATGAATTTGACTTAATATAGAACTACATACTAGATAAAAATAGGTAATATTCTTGGGTGACATGTGAAGATACAAGAAAAATTAAAAAGGGGTGCAAATAAACAAGGTGTGTTTGCTTTGAAGGCTCTCTAATATACCGATCCTAGTTTTAAATATTGAATACAACCATGAAGGCAATAATTAAGAAGGATTCCACCATTATTTTAGCCAAAATATCCTATCTTTAGGGGTCCTTAGAGAGTATCATCCCTGGGGCTAACATTTTACTCATGCACTACAAGAACAAATGGACAAAGGTTTACTGTGGATAAAAAATAAACCCTAGGTATTTCCAATATACCATGTGGTATATGGAAACTAAAGTCTATAAATAGTGATGTTAATGGTTTGAGTATTTGGGAAATACCCCTTAAACCACAACATAAATAAAATTACTAACTATTTGGCCCAAAATGATAGCTCTTATGAGTTTTAAAACTGTTAGAACATAATTTATAAGAAAGCAAAGCAAAATAAAAATAAAATCAAAAAGTAGAGGCCTTGAAAACAATAGGTTTGCATTCACCAATATGTTTTACCCTTTTTTGATAAAACAATAATTTATTGAAATTGAATTAAGATGGAGTTTAATTTTATTATATAGGTGTAAAAATGAAAAATATTGGAATTCTAAATATATACAATATTCAACTTTCTTATTTTGACAAAGATGATAAATATATAAACTACTATTTTGGAAAAGTACTAAGAAATAAAATACATGAATCACACACTGATCTCTGTTGATTGTTTTGACTTATTGATTGTCAAAATATAAATAATAAATGATTATGCATTATATATATATCATAATAAAGAAAAAAATAAGAATCTATATAGGTCTGATTTAAGTGGACAAAGGTGTAGGGCATTTTAATCCATTGACCACAAACTTGTTTGAATTGACTGAGAGGCACCAAAATAAAAATTTAAATAAAATTTATTATGGAAATTGTATAACATAAATATAAGTAAAATATAAATCTAAACATGAGTGTAATAGGCAGATAATGATGTAGTGCCCCTAAATCCATTAATCAAGAAATTGTCTAGGTTAATTGTGCCTCTAAACTCATTGTTACACCTATTGTGCCTATGAATGATGAGGGATTTAAGATATCAAACTTACTATTTTTTATGCATAGATATTTTTGTTTAAAATCTATCATATTTAAAAGCCTTATGGAAATTTGATGACTTGAAAACCTATAAGAAAAATATGGGAGTGTAATGGGTTGATCTAACCTCAACCACCCCCTTGATGACTAATCATTACATATGTATCAAACCCACGTAGTTTTTCCACCTAGAGTGAATGTGCAAATTTTATTATTTGACTATATGTATGCAACTAAAATATGGATCAACCTGATTTAGATGGATATTAACTTGGATTATGATTGCTTCTTTTGAATGATTCAGGATTTGGGTAGAATAGGACAAATTTTCTCAATGTGAATAATTATAAATGCTTGTGCCAAGTGAATATGAAGGGGTGAAAATGAATGAATCTTGATGTGTATTTATATATGAATATTTTGACAATTTACTTTAGCTAGCCTTACAAAACATGTGGGAAGACCCCAAAAGATTAAAATTCAAATTTGGAAACTAGTCATTATTTGGCATGAGATGTGACTGACCCAAGTGTACAAGGGTGCAATGCGACATTGTCTACTTAGAGAAAAATTGTTTAAGATGACCAATACAACTGTGATTTTTAGGGAACATGCTAAATACATTTTTAGATATGTTGAGCATTTGACATTGATATTTTTGTATAGTGATAACAAAAAATAAAGGGTTGAACTCACATATAGACAAATGGATTATAAGAATGGAAAGTAAGAGTTATGTAATTTGGTGCAAGTCATGTGATTAGGAATATATTCAGTATTTAACATTATCAATCATGTGACCAAATTTATGTGTCTACAATATGATCATTTCTTTATTATAAGTAAGCTTATTGATTGTCATTATTTATATATTGTGGGTTAACAAATATAAAATGGCTTCTAAATTTTAAATGTATAATGGTGATCATACTTTAGAATATATCATCTATAATAATTTAATATCTTATTCTTATGGTAATTAATGGACTAATGACCACACTTGTATAATGTCTAACACTTTTTATATCAATGACAAACATGATTGTGATAGATACAAATATGATTATGAATATGGTTACACTAATGAAAATCAATATGATTGATACAATAGTGAAGAGGAAAGTGAACTAATTATTCTATAAATCACAAAACCAATTCCTCCTTAGTATTCCTTTTTTCATAAAGTAAAAACAAAGGACCATACTGATAAGGAATATGTGATTTTTATTAATCTCTCACAAGGATCAAAATGTGAAGAAGTAATAGTTAGTGCGTCTTGTTTTCCCTTTATATTTGTTATTGAATTTATTCACATTAATCAATATAAGCTAAAAAATCATAGTCCTTGCATAGAAATGGAAAATTATACAAGTGAACGTGTTAATCCCTATCCCTCTATAGAAAAGGTAGATGATGTAAATGCATATGCTATCTCAACTTTTCCTTTAGACATGGTTAATGATATACAATATTGTTATAATATTTATACTCTAAAGTTACAAATATTTTTATGACATCCAATTATACTTCTTCCCTTTCTCTTGAGTTATCAAATGATGCAAATGAAATTGATATACAAAAAATGTTGGTATTACTTCAGATTTAAAAAATGATGACCATGCCCTATTATGAAAATATTCTCAAGATCATCATGATATATCCGCAAAATGTAAGTCTCATAAAAACACTAATTTTGATGAATTTTCCTCTTATCCTAAATCAAAAAAATCCATTGAATAGAAATGTGTTGTTTCTAATCCTATACATATTCAAAGTGATAATATATATAATTATTCTCAAGGTTGTATCAATTTTTTAAAAAAATAAAATCCTAATCCATGTAATGATATATGTCATTATCCTCTCATTCTAATGTTTAAAAATAAATGGAAAATTACAACCCATGAGTGAGCCTTTTCAAACAACTATTATTCCTACTAGTCATATTATATCCATGATGCATGATATTGGTGACCTCTAAAAACAAGTTCTTGATCTCGATTTAAAAACTAGATCAAGTTGTGAAAATATCATAAGTAATGCTATTGTAGGACAACCCATTACATAAGCTATATATGAACATCCATATCAAAAATATAATGTTATGCCTACTCTACCCTTGATTTATGATTGTGGATATTATTAAGCTTATTTAAATAAATATATAGTTTATTTCAAATAATGGGGTAATGATGGATGTATTATGCTCAAATATTTCTATGTAAGTCTCATAGAGATGTTTTAGATTGGTTTTATAAATTACCTAGTGGCTCCTTCCCTAACTTTAAAAATTTAGAAGATGCATTATTATAATATTATCACAAACATGTGGTACCTATGTTCACATTGAAACATCTACAAGGTTTGTATCAAGGTCATGATGAGATTATCGAAGATTAAATTTTACAATTCAAAAATACCTTACATTCTTTAATTTATCAACCCTCAGATTTGGAAAAGTAATTCATCTTCATCGGGGGGTATTTTATCTCTAGTCAAAGAAACATCCATGCATAAAAGTTATATTTATTTTGAAAAATCATACATGGATGTGTTCAAATATGTATGTGATATAAATTATAAAACACATAAGGTTATTAGTAAAAATGAGTCAGGACCAAATTCACACAAGAAAGAAGTTATCAATAAAAGGAAAAAAATATATTTAACATCTAAAAGATAGAATCCAAAGAAAGTCACTCATAAGATAGATGAATCAATGGAAACATGTCCAATAAAGGAATAAAAAGTTAAGGTACTCAATAAAGGGAAGGAACATGTATACAAATCAATGCCTAAAATAAATAATTCTAATTGCAGTTAGAGGAAACTTCTGTAGTTTGACATATTTAGAAATCAATCACATGATATTCCAAATTCATCACTAGATGAGAAGCTAATCACTCCCTTCCCTAATTTTTATCATCATTGTGCAAGTCATTTTGAAATTATCATGATATTAATGGCCATCAAGATAATAACTATTATGCATTGTGATAAAATATTACACAACTTAAAGATACATTATTACGTTCAAAATAAGTAGAGCAAACATTAAAAATAAGATGGTCTATGATAGAAAAATATTTTACCTTAAATGGAGATGGGTAACAAAGAAAGAAAACCAAAATTTAGATAAAATATATGAACATGTAAGTCATAATTTAAATTTATCAAAATAAAATCAATAATATCAAGCATAAATAATATAGGTAACAAATAAAAATATGAGTATCTCTAAGAATACAGAGCCAAAGCTCTAATATCAAAAGGAAATTATATACATGAAGATCAATATGGTGAATTTTTTATTTTTTTTGAGGGTAATCAAATAATTCTATGATTCTTACTTATTTTGATTATACATAATGTCATGATTGACAATAGGTCAAGTGAAAAAATTGAGGAACCTAAGATCTAGACTTAACCTCCACCTCCACCATAGCCACAACCATAACCTCATTATCCATTGATCATCTTGGGTTCTTTAAAAATTTGAGGAACGTCAACCTCTTGGTAGAGGATCCTAAGTTCTAGACTTAACCTCAACCTCAACCTCCACCATAGCCACAACCACAACCTCAACCTCTTGGGAATAAAATGCAATGTTGAGGAGCTAAATATTTGGACAACCTCAACCTCTTCACAAAGGAGCCTTAAAATCAATGGGAATCTTATGAATAGGCTCTCAAAATCAAATCAAATCAAATCAAATCAATGGGAATATTAGGAATAGGCTAGAGATCTAGACTTAACCTCGACCTCAACCTCTTGGCAGAGGAGCTTGAGATCTGGACAACCTTAAACACAACCACAACCTCAACCTCAACCTCTTGGCAAAGGAGCTTGAGATATGGACAACCTTAAACACAACCACAACCTCAACCTCAACCTAAACCATAACCTCAACCTCTATAGTGTGAGTATGGTGACTCCTACCATGACTACTGCAAGAGCAGAGCTGATCCACATGAGGGAAGAAGAGCATGCCCAAGAGAGAATGTCGACTAACTATTTTAGGGGAATAACATCTAAGGTGAGGATTGATATGTCACCCATGGGGAAATAGAGAAGAGTGAGCACACCAAATAACCCCAATTAGAGTGTGATTAAGGACGAATGGATCAAAACCATTTGAGGAGATAGGATATGTCCCCCACCTCTCCCTTTCCATTTCCCTTCCCCACCCCCTTTGATTAGGGATTTTTTTGGGATATCTATCTTCTTCACCAAATTTTTACCAATATTATTCACCCAACCTCAAATTTGAGGCTATTATTATTTTCTCTTATCTCTATTAGGTATGGTAGGGACATTTATTTACACTTCAAGGTTTTTCTATATACATTAGGGAGCCTAGGGGGGCCCTGATCATGAGTCATTTCTATTCACAGTAAAGTGAGGGTGATGGAATAGATTGAGAGAGGTATTTCAATTGATTTTGAGAGAGATATTTCCTATTCCTAATATTCCCATTGATTTAATTCTAAGATTCCCATTTATTTTGAGAGCCTATTCTTGATATTCCCATTAATTTGATTTGATTTTGAGATTCCCATTGATTCTAAGAACCTATTCCTGATATTCCCTTTGATTTGATTTGATTATGAGATTCCCATTGATTTTGATATCCTGTTCCTAGGATTCCCATTAATTTGATTTAATTCTAAGATTCCCATTGATTTTGAGAGCCTATTCCTAAGATTCCCATTGATTTGATTTGATTTGATTCTGAGAGAGGTATACCAATTGATTTGATTATGAGAGAGATATTTCAATTGATTCTAAGATTCTCATTGATTTGATTCTGAGAGAGGTATTCCAACTGATTCTGAGAGATATCTTTCAATTGATTCTAAGATTCCTATTGATTTGATTTTGAGAGAGGTATTCCAACTCATTCTGAGAGAGATCTTTCAATTGATTCTGAGAGAGGTATTCCAATTTGTTTGATTTTGAGATTTAATTAATTCTAAGAGAGATATTTCAATTGATTCTAAGAGAGGTATTCCAACTAATTTGACTCTAAGAGAGATCTTTCAATTGATTTTAAGAGAGGTATTTCAATTGATTCTAAGAGAGAGATTCTACTATTCTTGGTTCCTGGGTCTACTCCTCCTAGTTCTTAGTCTTGGATAAATGAAGGAAGATTTACAAGCTACATCAAAAATAGTTAAAGTATTTGATGGATACACACATAATAATATTAGGCATATAGTGTTACTTCTTTAGGTTGGTTCAACAACATTGGATACTACATTCATAGTTTTACCAAAAATAATGGTATTTTATATGTTATTAGGACACCCTTGCCTACAAAATCTTCACAAAGTACCATCAATAATACACTTATTCTTCAAATACATACATTACAATCAAGTAGTCAAAGTTTAAGGCATTCACTATGAGTACCCTCTACAGTCAGTGGAAAATTATCCTCCTCCCCAACCACCATCACAATTGGTTGTAGTGCCTATTAAAGGGCACGATTCAAATAAAATTATGACACCTAATAAAGAGCATAGTCCAAAGATAATTATTGTACTTATTCTAGAGGATAATGTAAAATTAGTTGTTGCACCTATACATAATATTTTTGAATAATCAATTATAAGGATAGTGGTAAACCCTAATAAAAAATATTTATATCAATGATTTAATCAATGTTCAATGAAATATAAATCTTCTAAGGAAATACCTTGGACAATTCAGTGTGTTCCATAATGAACATAGATAGAGAAACATTCTCCTACTATACAATAGACTACACCAAGTCCTGCACATTCTTAAGTTACATATCCTACAAAATATTATATTGAAAATGATCATGAAAATTACATTATAACACTTAATTAATTTTTATATTTAGATTCATCTACATGTAGCACTTTTCATCCACAAAAATTCATCTTCAACATTTATGATCCAATCATGCACGATGGTCCTCCCATTGATGGGATCATAGGCCAATTTATTTTTCAAAACATTTCTAATCCTAAAAAGATCAAGCATTCAAAAATACAAAAAAAACAAATATTTAAAAAATACAAAAAAAAAATCAAATTTATTTCATATATACAAAAACATTCAAAATATTATCAAAAAATAAAAAATCAAGACTTAAGCATGCCATGATATGCTAGGTTACTTATTTACATATGTTATTTATCACATATTTTGGTAGATAACATATTTTTTTCAAATGCACATTCATTTCATGAGGTATATGAGTGTGATGTAGGACATGCATTATTAATGGTTTCTTAGATGTTAGATTCCCTCCTATGTAGTGGGCATGCCTATGTTAATGACATCTAATTCTATTGCTTATATTATAACAGGTTATATCTATCAATGACCTCAATTCCATGTTAAACTACATATATTACAAGTTTATTGCACTTAGTAATTCATATTTTACATAGTGTTACATGAATATGCTATTTTTATATGCTATTACATTGATACACATAGATGGAATAAACTAGTTTTCTTTCATGATAGGTTAGACATTACTTTCTTATTGTGTGTGGCCCTTGGACATTGTGTGAAAAATTATTGAACATCTCAATGATATATTTTATTGGTATGTGTGAAATTTTAACATGTTAATTGCTTATGGCCCTTGGCCTTATATGTATAATATTTGATTATGCTATATTTGAATGTGTCCCTTGTATACAACCCTTGGCCTTATTTTATGACATTAAATAACACTATACTTGTGTGTTTGATGACCTTGGTTAGTGGTTCCATGATGCATATCATGAAATTTTACTACATACTCTACTCCAGATATAGTTAACATTATTCATGTTTAATTTCTAAATCTAAATATACATGACACTTGTACCTCAAATTCAATATCTTACATACCTTCTATATTAACAATTGAATTTATATGATAAAAAATTTTCCACATGATGACATAATTACTACATGATAATATATTTATGACATGATACAATTAAATCTTCTTTTGAGATGAGTGACTTACAAGTGTTTTATAAAAATTGGGAAACTAAGAAGATGCTAGATCCTAATTAGACAAACTATTGCATAAAATTAGAATGCTAAAATATGTAAAAAATGAAAAAAATGTTTTGGAATTTATTAAATTTAGAAATATGCTAAAAATAGAAAATGCAAAAATAAAAATAACTTAGAAAGAAATCTAGAATACAAGACTATGACTGAGACTGGAAAAAGGCTATGTGACTATGTTGACTATTTACAAATCCAAAATAGGGATTCACTTGATCTCAGTATAAGGCCATTATACTTGGATAGGGTAAGATGTGATAGTGTCCTTAGGGAGTGCCGATGTCCTATAGTGGTTAACTCTTATTAAATGATGCATGTTCTATTAAATGTGTGGGAGCCTTTGATCTGTAGTGAAAACCACTGTGTCTCTTCTTATTCATGAAAAATTTAGCTCAATAACTAATAATAAAAATTTAATCAATTGGTAAAAATGTGTTAACAATTGAATTTGTGCTTGAACTAAACACCCAATATGTTTAGCCTTCTTACATACCAATTCTTCAAAGAGGGATCAAACTACATGTATTTATCCCATGCTATGGTGGTGTGTGTGAAATACTAGTGTAAAAATGTTAAATGTTGGTGAAATCCTAGAGTGATTAAGTTCTTAAAAAATGACTTGCGACCTTAGAGGTGTATGAAGACCTAGCTCAGGGCTACTTGGGTTGTGTGGAATTTGAATTGGAAAAAATATGTGCTTTGATATCAATGTGTAGTTAGATGTTTTAGTGGTTTTTCATATGTGAACCTCTTATGTGAAAAATGGTTTTAAATGTGGATTTATAGTGATATTTTTATAATTTATTCAGTGGGGATTGATAAATTTGAGAAACTAATCATTATTTGGTAAGAAGATGTGACTAGAAGAAGTAGACATGACTAGGGAGCGAGATGGTCTAAATAATGCATTATTATTTGAGGAGTAAAGATAACTGAGTTATAAATATGGATAAGTTATGGGATAAGTTTTATATATTTTAAATGAGGAATAGGGAAATATTTAAATCACTAATTGATTGTAGGAATGGTCCATTCACATGGAAAGTGAAGGAAGGGTCGTATAAATATCATGGAATGAGGCATTAATTAAGAACATATAAAGAGTGGTCACAAGTGAATTATTTTAGAAATAAATTTTAATTTATGTGTCTAAATTTTAATCCATTTTATTCTAGTAACATATCAAAGTGAAAATATGAGAGTAAAAGAAAAAATGCATACCTAAAATTGCCGTTGAAGAACAGTTTTGAAAGCAGACCACAACACTAAACTTTTATTTATGAAAAATTGCAATGAAACATGTATAAATCAATCCTTATTTATTATTAAAATATAAAATTTAAATATAATATACTTTTATATTTAATATCAAGGAATAAATACACCTTATTGGGTATGTGAACCATTGCATTTTCTGGCGCAAAACTAGTGATTGTAGAAGGTAGGACCCTTGGAAATTTCATTTTATTTGAAAATATTGGATTGGATTGTTCATTACCCAGTATTAATTTATAATAAGAGTGTGATTAATAATTCAAAGTTTGCTTGACTCCATCATCACATACCCAAAGTAGTAGCATAGATTAGAATCCCTATATGAATTCCAATAAATCAATCTAGTCCAAAATTAATGAGTAAACCACTATAGATGGAATAAAATTCATTTTTATTGGAAAAATCATATTTATACAATGTGGATAATGACAAGGATTTCCATACCATATATGTAACTGGTGCAAAACTTAGCAACGAAGTAATCATATGTTGCACACATGCCCACAATATAGTATATAGGTGTACATAGATTATGAAATTGAGCAATATCATGTGATTTTATGAGAAAAAATATCTATGGAAACTATTAAATAGATGTCTTGCATGATGCCCCATTTATTAGTAAAATATGATATAAACCTGAATACTTAATTTGAAAAATGTAACTGGGTACCTATTAATCATTATTTTATACTGATTGAGATTCTTTAAAAAAATTAAAATAACTATTTTTTACTTGTTTGGATAGTAGAGTGTTGTTTTGGACGCATCTACCTATGCCTTTCTCCAAATGGAGTGCCCTTATCTAGAAATTCTTTTTGGGTGATTTTTTGGTATGAAACATGATCAATTAGGTAAAATTTGTAAATTTATTACCATATAATGTTCTAGTATCTAAGACAAGACACCATGTATTCCCCATATTTTGAGGTGAGTTGTGAAAAATGCACAATAACTTAAATGAAAATATAAGTTTATGTAATAAATACTATGAAATTTTGTAAATATGATTAGTAATGATAACATGGTACCATCATATATAAACCTAGTAAAATAATAATGTAATATCAATATGGAAACACGCATACATAGTGACATTGTCACGATAGATGTTATCAATTAGGTGCATAGATAAGTGATCATATATGGTAGATAAGTAAAAATTAATTATAAAAAATTAAGGGGGATTCATGATATCCATCATGGCATCAAAAACTAAGCAAAAACATGTCATGACCATGATGCACATAAATAAAGAGTACACATAAAACATTCAAAACATACAATAGAAGGCCAGTGGGTCACATACAAGGGACATGTTCAAATTTCACTCACACACATATAAACATAAAATAAATTATTTGAGACACATGTAAGTACATACTTAAATTTTCACAATCCAAATAAAGAATACACACAAGACATGAAGCATATAAGGAAACACGCATAACATGCATGAGTAAATGTAATTTATCAACATAAAAATATTGTAACACTAGTATATTCAACAAATTAGGTAACTAATAAAATATCAAAATGTAAGTGAACAATATCTATAGATTTTATGTAGTTTAAGGAACTAAGGTATAAACAATAAGGGATAGCCAAATAATGATAAAAATTGTAGATAATATGCCCCTAGTGAACCTGATAATGCATAAACAAGTTGTAAGAGGTATATGTCTTGTTTGGATATGAGAATGGATAACCTTTGATCATTGGGACATGTCTAAAAAAATAGGACAAGGGCACAATGCACTCTTATCTTTATAGGGCACTTTTGTCTATTTTAATTTGAGCCTGAGATAATATAATAACCTAAAATTGTGTCTAGGGATGTAAATTTTTATGTTATGCATTTAATCATGTACACTCATGAAACATATTTGATATAAAACTTTATATAAATAAGTACTAAATAACTAAGCACAAATTAATTGATGTAAACAAACTAAATAATAAGCATGCATAAGTCTCAAATTTTTAATTTTATAGAATATTTTATTTTTGGATGTTTATATATATTTGAATATATGAACCAATCATGATAATCTAAGAAAAACACATCCAAAGGATGTGGATGGTAAAAAGGTGGATATGGTGGTAGATCATTGAGTGTTGGGTATTGAATCTTGTCATACTCCCATAGATCATCATAATTGTGATTTTCATACCATTCATGATTTATAACCATAGACTTATCCTTGTGTTGTTATGAATCTTATGTATCCATATGGAAACTAATATACTATTTAAAAATACTCATGTGTGGGTTTTAGATAAACCAACTTTGAAGCTTGTCTTTCATTTTGAATTTATGATTGTCATCCATACCAACATGAAGAATGTAAATTGTGTTATCCTCATATTTGAATGTAATAAATTTGTGTGATTGATCAACTATAGATTATATTGCACATAATCATTTTGGCATAATGTACTTCCACATGTTGTCTATATTCGTTGTCAATAAAAACCTAAATAGGTAATGAATTCCCTTGGAATGTTTATAATTTTTGTATATGTGACCTTATTTTTTAGCCTTAGTAGGCTGTGGTATGGGCTATATAATATGAATATGGTGGAGTTTTAATATCCATAGACTATAATTGAGGATTATATGCACTAGATTCACCAACCTCATATGTGGGTAGATGCACAAATTTGGAGGATAAAAAATGGGCCATTATTCAAAATTTCATCTATGACTCATAAAGGGTGCATGCCCCTTTGAAAAAAAATGTCTAAGCCAAACTTTGAAAAGGCTTAGAATACCTATCCTAAAGGACATGCACCCTATATAATGCAAAGGGCACACACCATTTGAAATGATTTTTAGGAAGGAATGCACATGATTTCAAAAAAATGTACTAAAGGTTGTATGCCTAATGTAGTATAAAGTGTGTACGCCTTATGTAGTACAAAGGATCACACCATATGAAGTGCCTTAAAATTTTGGTTGTGCTTATATTGTTTGTTATTTTAAAACTATATGTTGTAAAATAAATATATATGTTTAATATAAATTTATTTAACTAAATATAAAAAATTAGTGTCACTCTGCATCTTCTAAAATCAATTCCAGAGTTGTAGGAATTACCATTTAGAGGATAGTTTTTTTAGAATCCATTATAGTCAGTAATTAGTTTCTAAAATTTCAATATTGAACATAAGGTTTAAAGATTATAGTAGGTATATATATTTACTATATACATGATGAAACTACTCTATATATCTAGTTGGGAGATGACACCCTATTTATGGTTAGGGATCCATGTAGATATATAGAGCCAAGTAGAGATATAGGAATTGGTACCATATAGATATATAAGACAAAGTGTACCACTTTATTTCACTCTCCTTAACCTGAAAACTAAATACCTAACCATGATAAAGGAATATAATCACCCTCTAAATATTTACTATTCACTTTTGAATCTTTACTCTCTATTGGAATGGAAAATCACTAAATGGAATATGAATCAAGACTATCACTTTGATCTCCCTAATTTAGGAGGGAACTAGAATAAGATTTCTCCCTAGTGTGGAGTATTCACTACTAAAAATAATAGTTTTATTTCATACCTATATATTTGGCACATCTAAAATTTCATTAGGGCTTAAGGCTACACTATAAGGTCTTGTAAGGATCACCAACTGGAACATGCACTACCTTCCTTAGTTTCATAGGTTAAATTCTGATCAGTATGATTGAAACTCAAAATAACCTTGGATTAGTTTTAGCCTTAGTGTCATAAACCAACTACTCTTTTCTATTTAGGTACTAATATTGATAGGGATTCAAGATGTATTAATCTCAAGAGGATTGGAAACTGACTAAAATATTGGAGTTATTAAGCTTTAAGCTTAGGTATGGATGCCACTAGTTAAGATAGAGATAAGGAGACATATATATAGATAGATGATTGGATATGGACTAGTTGAGATAGAGATAGGGATGAGTTATAAATATTTGTTTGATGCTAACATGGATGTAACATATATGTAATATTATGGGATGGATCATGCATAGATGCATCATCCTATCTTGACTGATATGTCTAACCTTCAAAAAAAATGATAACTTCTCATTCACTTATTTTTTTTCACCTTTGGATATCTACATTTGGGGGAATATATGATATTTTAAAATAAATGTAAAAGAAGAGTTAGGTTGTGTGTTGAACCTCTCAATCACTTTTGCACCCCAATGCCAATGTAGACCCAAATATTTTCTTTCATTAATGAGGTGGGAGAGAGATAAATAGAAGTGAGTCACTCTAGTAACCCCATCCATTGATACAAAGATAGAGTGAGTACTACCTTATGATTCCTATTCCATGACCATTCATTTCACTAAAGCATATAAAAAACCAAGATCATGAGATCATATATGATGATCCAAACATCTTGAGATCATGATGTGTGGCCATGGACTAATTCAATCTTTGATGGATAGGTCATAAATATTCCTATAAATATTTAGAAGAATAGGGCATTGATGAGGCATGAGAGGGTTTAATTCTAATATTTATCCCATTAATGGTTTATGGATGCCACCCTATTGATGGTGTCATGGGATGATGCATAATTGAACAATAAATTTATAGTGATTAGATATTCAATAACTTTCATGGATTTTTTCCTTAATCTCTTGATTTGGTTTAATTTGCTTACATGGTTTTGCTTAATTTTCTAAAATTCTTTGAAAATATGTTGTATGCTAAATCAACCTAGTAAAAAATGTCATTTTACTAAGTCATAATTTGACTGGAGTATAACTAGAATAAGGTGTCAGTTGCATATGAAATAATACCCTTATTAGGGCATTATGACTACAAAATAACATATGTACATGATGTGTATTGTCGAATTAGAATAATTCAGTGGTCTAGGACATCATTTTTCTTAGTCACAATTTGACTCAAAATGATTTAATAAAAAATAATAATCACATAAAATGCATTTCCCCATTTAGGGATACATTAGCACAAATCAACACTTGTATACAAGTTTGAATGATTTAAAGTATTTTAGTGATTTTGGTCCAGATTGTGTGTTTTCACAGAATATCATTTAGATTGATAATTTTAGCATAATAGTGATAGGAATTTGAGGTCTACATTTTACCCCTATTTGAGAAGGTGTAACTAGACATTTAATCAAAGAAAAATCTTTTCAAATAATGAAAAGGTTATTATAATCAGAAGAAATAAATTTTGTTCCCATTTTATGATAAATTTTGCATGAATCATGGAAAAATAGTGTTTCAAAAATGCCTCAAATAGAGTCTGGGTGGCCCATGATGCCCCCTCAAGGGGAAGATGATAAATTTGAAATTTTTGATGGGTTGGCAATCAATTAAAATAAATAATAATCATGTTAATTTAGCAAAAGAGGCTAAAAAATAGAGCAATTAGAAGAAAGTGAGAGGAAAAATGGATAAATAGGGATAAAACAATAGCCGAAGAGAGATAAAATCATTCAAATTTAGGCCCAGGGGGTGAAAATTTTGAAAAAAATACTATATTTTTACTCCTAGGGGGTGAAAATAGTTCATTTGTACCCCTAACTATATTAAATCAGAGATTTGAGATTTGTGCATGAGAGAGCTAAGAAAGATGGTTAATATCCAACACCACCATCACCTTGGAGAGCACATGAGGGAGTATTGGTAGGTACCTTTTTTAGTATTTAATTTTATGTATTTAGGGAATTTATTACGTGTAGAAGTAGGAAATCTATCAATCCCATTGATTGCCCAATTTGATAATTGATAAGGTCATCCATGATAATGGCAAGATCACCACCTAATAATGAATTCACCAACCTATTAATTGGATCATGAGTCTAAATGGATAATTTGCTACTTCATTGATGAATTCTCAATTTTGGAAAAAAAAATCTCTAATAAAATGATGAATTAAAAAATAATAGTAGGATTTCCCTACACTTTGATGGGAATGACTTACAGTTCATCAAGTTTTCTAGGAACAACAAAAATGCCCTATTAAATAATGTAATCACCCTATATAATGGAAAAATAGATAGAATAAGAATGGATGGGGCCAATAGGAGATTAATCTAGGCCCAAAATTATAAGAGAGGGTAGGGCCAATAGATGATTGGTCTAGGCCCTAAAATTAGAATAATCTAGGTAGATTTGATTAGTGAAAGGAAAAATAATTGACCTTGTTCCCTATATGTGATTATAGGAGTGAGTCAACATTATTACATCATGAGAAAGATGATCATGAGTTTTAAAATTATAGGGGATCTAGATCAATGATCTCATGGGTGTTCTTGAGGTTGTGGAGCTATACCACCTGGCATGATTGCTAGTGATTCAAGCAAATAGGGCCTACTTATTAGTATTGGTAGAAAGGTGGCACTTGGAGACCTTGACCTTTCATTTTCTAACTAGAGAGGCCATGGTGAAATTGGAGTATGTACACTACATACTAAGGGTATAGATGTGAGACTTTAGGATCACCAAGATGTCGATGGGCCAATGGGGTGTTTTGGAGGATGTGTTAGGTGTGATCAAAGGTATGGAGGTTATGGATGGCAACATAGATATAGATGCTTTCGAAGACTTGGCTTGGCCTCCAACAAATAGAGATGGATAAAGACAAGGGAAAATTCCCTTAGAGGTGGTTATATTGATTGCTCTTGTTAGTAGCCTCATACTACTTGAAAAGAATAGATAGTTCTTCCCCCTAAGTCTTATAGGGGTTATCCAAGAGATGTTTGATCATATGACACATTTTGTTTGGGGTCTAATCATCTTGGACTAGATATAGATATATATATATATATATATATATATATATGATATATTATTAGTGAAAATGTAACATAGGCCAAAATACACTTTTCCAAGTCTAAGCCTGGGAGCACATTGCCATTGAGTAAAAAGTGGGGTCAAGATACCATAGGGGACCAAAAGATCTAGTGGCTTGGGGATGGTATCTGATAGGGCTAGGGTTATAGGGTCATCTAGGGGACTTGCCTTATTATCAATGATCCATAGATGAGATGGAGGATGAAGACTTCATTTAGCACCCTTATATAACAACATAGTGGTTTTAAATCAAGGATTTATTCATGATCGGTTATATGATCACCCCTTACTATATTGTAGGTTACCACAATTATGTGGTGGAGGAGTATAGGCCAGATTGAGTCCATCGGTAGTTTAGTATGCATCAGGATATCTTAAAGGGTATGCATTACTTTACACATGTGACTAGGGAGATTATGGAGTGAGGGCCACTAGTGTCTAGGACTGAGGTGGTCATGGACTAAGATAGGGTTCTTCATGTACTATGAGATTATACTAGAGGGGTTGAAAATATGGGGTTCATAGTTGCATATGTAATATTATGGGCTAGAGTTAGACCGATCTAATTAACAAGGTTACTACCATAGTAACCAATTTTATGTCATAGATGGGTCAAGTTAAGGAGAAAATAGGGTCCAACCCAAGGATAGGGATAGGCATAAGCACCAACATAGTCAACTATTCCTTATGCCATTCTATTACAGGTAGTCCATGCTCAGGTGCAGTAGGATCCATTGGTCGATATAGAGATGGTTGACCTAGAAAGACATGATATTGATATAAGGGATGCCCTAAGTGGTGGTGATGGCCATGCGATAGATACAAGAGAGGCTGGGACCTATGAGACAAGCATAGGCATTGGTTCATAAGAGGTAGGGCCCTTTAGCATAGGGAAGTCCATAGAGAACCATGCACTTATTAACAAGATTAAAAGAGAGATCATTGCATGCCTTCCAAATATTTTAATTTTATAGAACACTGTGGCTAGGTTTTAAGCATAGTTGACTACAACTCAAGGAGAGATAAATAGGCTATAGAGTCTCATTACATTTAAAGATGTAAAGATTACCACTCTAAAGGGGTATGTAGCATATTTGATAGAGGTTAAAACATAGTTGGCTACATGAGACATGGAACTACTGATGGTGGTTGTCTAGCAATATTTTACTTAGGTAGAGAGGGAGAGATTGGTCTCCCAAATAGAGAGGTTGATAGAGGATATGGATGAGGCTTGCCAAGCTAGGATAGATAGTGGTTTGAGAATAACTAGAGCCTTGGCTGACATGATTGTAACCAAGGATGATTCCTTTTATGTGAAGGATAATGTCATATAATCCAAGGATGAGATAACATATTGGAGGTAGGCATACGAGGTGGTAGTTCCTACAAAGAGGAGAGTGACATCCTATAGAGACTACATAAGATCATAGTGGACTAGTTGGACCTCTAGGTCCAAACATGCTACTGAGTTAAAGTGATCAATTACACAACCAAAAACATAGTGGGTAGTCATGGGGCCTCTTCCACCATGTCCACCATCATCACCAGCTTCAGGGATGGGTTAGAGCTTCCAACAGAGTCCCCCTAAGGATGACCATGATCAAAGTTAATTTTATAGCTCTTCTTTTTTGTATTATGAGATGTATATATATTCTCATAATGTATACAACATTATTTTTAGACATATATATAACATTCATTTTTGGCATATGGCTATTTGTACATGGACTTTTAATATTCTTTTATTTTCACATGATGTTTTAAATTTATGTTGCTCTTGTTAGGATATGATGATATATGCTAGTTCCAAGAGATGCACTTCCTTAGTATATGGATGTTAATGTATTTATGGTTTCATTTTATGTATTACTAGATTCTAGAGGATAATTTAGGAGATGCACATCCTAAATAAATCATAGAAATAGTCATCTAGACTCAAAGTGTATGCCAAGAGATGCATGTCTTGCATAGAGTCTTGTATTGGAGATGTAGGATGGTGTGTTCACAGATGATCTTTAGTTCTAAATTGACTGTTGGACTTTAAATACCTTGGTGTTTACTTTAGCAAGTTGAAATTATGCATCATAAGTATGAATAACTTGTAACAACATTGTATTTATTTTTACAATTAACCAATTTAAAGGTGAATATTTATAACTAAAGATAATGATAAAAATTACCAAAAATTGAGTTACAACTATTTATGTTTAAACACAAAAAATAAAATAGAGAAAAATAAAAATAAAATACAAAAATTTAACCTAAATTAAAATCAATATATGAATGATCAAGATTTAAGTAGGAACAAAAATGTATTTAAAACATAAACTAACAACAATATAATAAGAACAAATTATTAAACCACCTAGAATCAAGATATGAAAAAAAAATTTCCACACGTATTAATAATGTGTACTTGAAAATTAACCAATAAAAAAATAATTTAAATAAAAATTTAAACAAGTCAAGCCCAAGTGAAGGTTAGACTCAAAATGTTTATATAATGTATTTAAACATAATAGAAAACAATATAATGAACAAGACAAAACAATAAAACAAAAGACAAGAAGAAAGGCACAAAAAACACCAAGAAAAATAAATAAATACACAATAAAATAATAATAAAGATAAATAAAAATCACAACAAAACACCAAGAAACAAATAACAAAGAACTAATAAAAATGAATGGATAGAAAAAAAATAATAAACAAAATAATAACACAAGAACACAATAGCAAAAACACAACAAAACACCAAGAAACAAAATAATTACACAACAAAACGCAAATAGAGACTAATGAACAAATTAAAAAACACCAACAAAAATAAATTAAGAGGTAATAAATCACAACAAAACAATAATAAATCTCAAATAAACACACACAAATAATGGTTAATCATAATGTTAGTGTAGACAGAAAACAAATTGTTCATTTACGTGTAATAGAGGCATTGCAATTTGTGATAGGGTGAACCCTAATCTAATGACACCAACATAATGAAACAAGAGCATTGGAAACAAATTTTCCCCTAGATGATAGAAAAACAACAACTCTAGACATAAATTGCCCCTAATTTATAGGAGGTAATGGAACAAACAAACAAAATGGATGAAGAGAAGAAAAAGAAGGGGTAGTTAAGTTGACTCTAAATGCACAAATAAAGTGGATGTTCCCTACACCATTCCATGGATGCAAGATCCAACATGAACTTCAATCCCGATGTAGTTCTCCCAAGATATAAGATAGAAGAAAATTGATGATAAAGAAAACATGATTTACGTGTAGATAAATGTGGGAATGGTCTCGAAAAATGGAAAGTGCATGAGAGAGTATAGTTTAATTTAAAATCACACTAAAAAGATAAGATATGAGTAGGAACAAATCAACTAAATTATAAATTCACAATGTCAACTACATCTAAGGTTAAAAAAGAGAAAAATATCATAAAATGGTGAGAGTGTGAGAAAAACCAAGAGTGTAAGAATGGACCTCGTTCAAATGAACAAGGTGCACAAATTTCACTCAAAAAATGGAAATATCATGGCTTGGTTTGCTCATAAAATGATGAGATCACTCATGATCAGAATAAACAAATGTACAATGTAATGTTTTTGATCTTCTACCATATCAATTTTTAATGTTTTTATGTTTTCAGGATAAGCAACAAAAACATAATATGAACAAAGGGTACATAGAACTACTTAGTAGAGGAGATACATAGGTAAGAGTTCAAATAATATCTAAACTAACTACAATGGAGATTTTGAATATAAACAATGGTATAGGGAACTCACTAATTGAGGAGATGCACGTTGAAGGGTAGGAGTTCCAATAATAACTAAAACTAGATGCAACAACCTTGATAGCTAAACCAGCTATAATGCCTACCAAAAAATAGAATGGTATGTAGTAGCAAAGAAACTCAAAGAACCATTCAATAGGTAAAAACCATGTGCTTACATATCCTTGTACACTTGTCTATAAAAGAGGTTGTAAATACTAATCCAACTAAGATGATTCATAAAACAAGCATTAAATGTGTTTAAAATGCCTTGAATGATAAATAGGATCATAATTGGTTATTAGGTACAATATTTTAGGTTAAAGGGTATAAAATGAAAATAACATTGGTTCAGTGGAATATAAATAATACAAATGACAATAGTTGAGGGTTATAATGGTCTAAATGGTATAATAGTCTAGGGTAGTGTGGTTATAATGGTCTAGAGTGGAATAAAATAAATTAAAATAGTCTAGGGTAGTGTGGTTATAATGGTCTAAAGTTGAATAAAATAAATTAAAATAGTCTAGGGTATTATAGTTATGATGGTCTAGAGTAGTGTGATTACAACAATCCAAAGTAGAATAAAATAAAGTACAACAATCAAGGGTACAATGGTCTAAAGTGAAATGATACATAATGTTACAATAGTTTAGAGTATAATGATGGAATAAATGACTTTCACACAAGTTTCCCCCAAGTAAGGGCCCTTATAGACAATGTTTCATAAAAGGTTGTCAAGCATAGAACCGCTTGAGATGCACAATATTCATGGGTTCCAAGAGTTTTTTCCCATTTTGATTAGCCGATTTGTATGCCCTCAATCCATAGTTTATTGTAACCATGTATGGGCCAGCTAATTAAGTTAGAACTTACCCTTTTTTTTCATTTAGATTTAGTGCTATTTAGGTTTTCTTTCAAGACCATGTCACCAACCTCAAACTCCCAAGGGAGAATGTTTTTATTATAGATACAATGTAATCTATTTTGATATGCTCTTAAGTTTTCCAGGGTAGTCAAATGCTTACCATCAAGTAGTTTCAACTCTTGTAACCTAGAAACTCTATAATCTTCATCATTCATAATGTTTTCCAAATAAACCAGCAATGAAGGTATCTCGGCCTCAACCAGGATAATAGCCTCTATGCCATAAACTAGGGAATACAAAATGGCTCTTATGGGGGTGTGATAGGCCCAGAGGGAAATAAAAATTTGCAAGTGCCAATTATAATTAATGTCATTGACAATCTTCTTTAGGATTGCATTAATGGTCTTATTAGATGCCTTGGCTTGACCATTACTTTGTGGGTTATATGGGGTGGAATTTTTATGCTTGATTTTGAACATGGTGCAAAGAGATTTAACATCTCTATTCACAAATGATCCACCATTATTAGATATAATGAGTTGAGATACCATATTGATATATAATATGGTAATGGATAAATTTGGA
This sequence comes from Torreya grandis, assembly GCA_037957365.1. Lineage (NCBI taxonomy): Eukaryota > Viridiplantae > Streptophyta > Pinopsida > Cupressales > Taxaceae > Torreya > Torreya grandis. The sequence continues at coordinate 471,683 of JARHVA010001114.1, forward strand.
AATTTACTTCTTGAAGATGTAAGTGATAGGAATGGTCTAAATCCACTTATTAAAATACTTAGTAGCAGTTAAAATGTGTTTGTGGCCATCAGAAGAGGTTGGGTTTATTTTACCAATGAGATTGAGACCCCATGTAGAGAATGGCCATGGTGTTGTGATTGGTTGTAGTGGCAAGGAATGTGTGTGTATCAAATTACCATGTTGTTGGAAAGCAACACACTTCCTGACATAATTACAAGTATCTATTTCTATCTTGGGATAATAGTACCCTATTCTAAGGAGCTTCTTGGCTAAGACTACACCATTGGCATGGACCCCACACACTCCCTCATGAACCTTATTAAGCACTAACTTGGATTCTCCCAAAGATAAAAAATAAATAAGCATTCCATCATAGCTCTTATGATAAAGCATGTTCTCAAGGAGGCTATAATGGGCTAAGCGATGAAGGAAGATTTTCTTGCAATTATGTGAAAATTCAAGGGAAAAAATTGGTTGTGGAAATAATTATAAAGTCTTGGAACCAAGGTAGTTTAGGTGGTTGATTGGGACCATAAATTATGCCTACCCTCTTTGAATCTAGCAATATGTGAGTAGGTTGTATAATATTCTTGATGAGAAACTAATACTCTTTGACACTATCGATAATTTATACCATGGACCTAATTATTTCCATTACATCAGATGATCTATTATTAGCCTGTGATACATGTTAAAACTATAGAAAATTGAAGTGGGACTTGAGATTATTCACAATGTGCTTGTAGGGTATAAAATTTTCATCTTGAGTCTGATATTAGTCTATGGTTTGATTAGTAATCAATTGAGAATCTCCATAGACCACCAAGTATTGTATATCCCATTGTATATAAGATGAACTCCTACAATAAGAGCTTCATACTTGGCCATATTGTTGGTTTAATTAAAGTTGATATGAAAGGCCTTTGGAATAAGGTCCCCCTATGGTGTGACCAACAAAATAGAAGCCCTAGATCCATGGCATGTAAAGGATACATCAAAGTATAACTTCCACTATTTAGGTTCATGATCCACTTTTTCTATTGTCATGATAGAAACATCTAGGAAATCAAATGTGAGTAGTTGAGTATCTACAATAGGAGCTTATACAAGTTGATTTACAATGACCTACCCCTTGATAGCCTTTTGGTTTTTTACTCAACATAAAATTCGCTCAAAAACATGACCAATTTAGCCATGTGGCTTGTAAGATTTGCCTTAGAAAATAAATACTTTAGAGGGTCCACATTAGCAATGACAATAGTTTTTTTATTCAACATGTAGTGTTACAAATTTTGGGAAGAGAACACCATTACTAAATAAGCCTTTTCAATATGCATATAATTATTCTCATATACTATAAGAATTTATCTCAAATAATAGACTCTATCATATTTTCCTTGTTCATCATGCTAGGCCAAGAGTTCTCCTAGTGCGTGTTTTGTATCATAAATATAGAGAAGTAATTGATATCCATGTGTTAGCAAACTCAAAATTGGTAGGTTATCCAAGTATGTTTTTAGCTTATCAAATTATTGTTGACACTTATTATCCCATTAAAAATTGACCCCCTTATTCAAAAGGTGTGTGAAAGGATGACACTTGTTTGCTAATTGTGAAATAAACTTATGAATGGATTGAATCTTACCTTGCAAGCTACAAAGCTATTTCAATTTAGAAGGTGGAGGAATTTCCATGATATCCTTGACCTTAGAAAGGTCCATATATCCCTCTTTTTTATACAATGAATCCTATCAATTTCCCTAGATTGATGCCAAAGACACACTTCTTAGGATTTATACAAACTTTATATTTGTAAAGTCTCTCAAAGATTCTTTGTATAACATTAGATGTCTGACACGTGTTCTTGACTTTTCTATAATATCATCAACATAGTTCTCAATAATATAATGCATCATGTCATGGAAAATGACAATCATAGCATGCTCATAGGTGGCCCCAATGTTATTCAAGCCAAAAGGTATGGCTTGGTAACTAAATGTTTACCACAGTGTGGTGAATGTAGTTCTATGCTAATCCTTTAAGGCTATCTTAATATGATTATATCTTGAGAAGCCATCCATGAGGTAAAACATCTCATACTAAATATTTGAATCAAAAATCATGTCAATGTTGGGTATAGGGAAATCATATTTAGGGCACACTTTATTAATATCTCTAAAATCATTACATAATTGAATACCTAGTGATTTCTTATTTACTAGAATTATGTTTGATATCCATTTATAATGGTCAAGTGGTTGGACGAATCCAACTCAAAATATTTTATCTAGATCCATTTTTACCAAAATAATAATGTGTGGATTTTTTTTTTATCAATTGATGCTTGACTAGTTTGGCATTTGGATGCACCACAATGTGATGTATGACCAAAACAAGATCTAGGCCTGGCTTGTCCGAATAAGCCCATGAAAAAGTCTCAATAAAATCCATTAGAATGGTGACAATATATTCAAACTATTCATCAGTGAAGGATGTTCCTAGATAGATAATTTTGGTATCTTCATAAGTTCCCAGGTTCACTTTAATGGTATCTTAAACCCATGATAGTGAGAATGGTCTACAAGAGCAAAGTTGCCAATGGAGCATATGATTTTTTTGTTGGAGGGTGATGATGTAGAGGAATGGGGAGAAGTATAAAATAGAATAATTATCTTATACCTCCCTCATATTGCTTACAACACATACTTTATCTCACTTAAGTCATTCCTTTCACAAAATCTTTCATATGCTTTCACTAGATTTTCCACTAGGTAACCTTCTTGGGTTTCAAATGTCAAATTTTAATATAGGTTTCAAGGAGTTATTATAATTAAATTTATGGTATTAATTGATAAAAACATACCTACATTATCCTCTTAGAATTTTCCAACTAGACTCCACCCTTCAATTCACACCCAAGGTTCACCATGCTCTCATAAAGCTTATAGACTTCTTTTAAGAAATTTCTCTTTGTTTAGTCAAACCAATCACTTTTCCAAATACTTAATTAAATTTTTAGGCTCACTTTATCTCCTTTGATTTGTTTACAAATTTTAATTACCTAATTCATCTTCTAGAGCATACTTCCCTTGTAAAGCAACCCTCTTTTAACCTTAATTAGCCCTGAAACCTTACCACAATCCCAAAATCCATACATATCCATACACTCTCAAACCCAAACCATAGTTTTCAAAAAAAAATTAATATCACAAAATTTCATGATTTTAAATGGTTATAACCCTCAAAAATGATAAAACACTAATCCTAGGGTTTCCTTGACCCTACACAGGGCGTGGGTATTCAAAATTCCATATCTTGAGTTTTATAGCATTGTAAAGGACCAAATCATTGCCAAAAGTTATATTTTTACATCCTCTATATTTTCCAATAGGTATTAATATTTATTAAATGAATTAATGGTTTTAATACTACAAATCTCAATCATAAATGCACTCTTTTTACTACTTATGCAAGGTTTCCATAGCCAAAACTCTTTCAAATGTTTTATAAGCTTCACCTAGGATTTTCCAAAGGTTCATAAAAACTTCATCATGATGATACTAAACTGAAACAACCTGTACTCACCATCCATTTGTTCATTTCACTTCTCTTATTCCTTGACTGTGCACACATGGGTAAAATCTTATGCTAAAATAGGGGTTTGTGCATTCATAGGTCTCAAAAACTCCTTAAGTCTTACCAAACTTCCCACACCTTCTTACACCTATTACCAACCTACAAAACCATTATATACAATAATATACTCACTTTATATTAGAAATCCCTTCCTTTTCTATTATTACTATGCATACAATAAGGCCAACTACAAGACTTTGGTATAGCAGGGGTCTTTTCTCCTTTTCCAAGACTCTCACAAGGTGACTACTACCACATAAATTTCTTGACTGAAGGTACCAACTATCCAAATCATATATATTCAATGGTTCATGATACAAGAACAAGGAAACAAGCATCTATCTCTTCTTTGAAGATGATTGTAAACCTCCATTCAAACTTATACCTGTAACAAACACATTACAAACCTATATATAGGGTTATGGATTCTTAAATACAATGCATGATCAATCATAAAAAATTCCAAACTAGAGATAGAACATCAAACTCATAACAACTTCTTTATACATATGATTCATCTTCAATTTACATGAATAGCTCATACATAGGCTTTTGACAACTTTTTCCTTAAGAGGTTACATTCAATCCTTCATGGCTCCCCTATTTCCCTTCTTGGAGATTCTCTCTCACCTCTCCACCATCTTCACTCTCTTACATCCTAATCCTTAAAACTCACATACCATTCTCTAGTTTTTTACCAACTTCAATGTTGGTTATCAAGTTAGTTACACAAACTTCCTCCTTTCTTGTCAACCCAAGGTATGGGTGAGGGTGACCATACAAATACATGAATTCCTCCTTATGAATTAAAAAATATCATTTATGATGACCCTTTATATGACTTCCTAATCCCACTTGACTCATCTAAACATTACAAACATGCAAATGACCCTTCTAGATTCATTTTAAATATTTGAATTTTTAAATTTTTGGATTTGGAGGGAAAATTCCAAATGCCCTAAAACTTACTCCTATGAATATTAGGTACTCAAAATGAACTTAAAAACTTGTAATAGACCTTTAAATGTCTCTTAACTCACATTACATCCAAACTTGACCCATTTTTGACCACTAATGACCAAAACATAAAATTGACTTCTTTTAGCCTGATGCTCCTACGTCATACTCCCCAGGAGGGAGAAATATTGAGACACCAGTATTTTTCCTTACCTTCAAATTTATCCTTTGAGGGTCCTTCATGCTTACTTGACTACTATTCATCTTGTCTTGTTCCCTTTTCCTTGCCAAACTCTTGCTTATCTTCTTCTTGGTCTTGTCTAGCTTTCTTGTCCATGCATCTTCTACCTCTATGAGGTGTTTCAACTTCTATAGATCCTTATTTTTCGCATGTTTCTTATTTTCAAAATAATTTTGGTCTCCATAATACTCAAATTTAATAAAATGATACCTATTCCTCTTGCTTATGCTTCTTTCTTGACCTTTTCCTTCATTATTTTCACTTGATGATGTTTGCTTAGTGAGGCTTGCTCCTTGATCATGATTTCATCTTATCCCTTATTCTATTATGTAATATTTAGAATTTCAAAATTTGTTCTTTGCTCATAGATACTTTATTTTAATGCCTCTTCTTCAAACATATTCACATTTTGATGCTTATTCCTACCATCTTGCTCACTATGCAAGAACAACTTCTTGTTCCTTTCATCCTCATCATATTACAATTTTATTTGACCTATTTTGGTCTTTTCATATTTATTTTTATCAAATGAAAACTCAGATATGTCTTGTCTAAATGACTAACTCACCTTGTTCACTTTATCATACACCTTTTGCTTGTTTGTTTTCATAATTTCTTGTGCTTCTCTTTGCTACTCCTCTCTTGATTTTTCTTAGAGTTCATCCTTGACCTTTACATAATTCACCTCACCTATTTTGAGTCCCTTGTATGGAATGAACATGTCCTATAACATCTCTAAATTTTATTGCAACTTGAAAACATCCATTTCTTCACAACCCTCATCAAACCTTTGTTCACTTTGTTCTTCATTGTCTTGGGTAACTTCTTCTTTGGTTTCTCCTTAGACTCTCTTATTTTTTAGAGTCATATCAAACTCCTCATGAAGTATTACATGATTCTAAATCAATTTTTGAGGTAATTATTCCTCAAATTGCCTTGTTACACACTCATTCATCAAGGCAATGGTTTCTCTATACAAAATGTTTTCATCATTAGAATCAAATTCAAGCATATCATCATATACAACATTTGAAAACAAATCTAACAAACACTTATCTTATTTTATGCATTCATCTTATTGATGTACCTTCATCTCATTAGATTTATTTTTATGCACCATCTCTTTTGCTTTCTTTGTAGGCTTTCCATCTCCCTCAATCTTCATGCTTTCTTGGAGTACACTTACATTATGATCTTCTTGTACTATTTTATTGATTTTTGCAACCCATTTATTTCCTTGTACCTTTTTTATTTGCCACTTGTTACTCTTTTCATCTCTTTCATGCTTCATGCATTGGTCATATATCATGCCAACTTGGTGTTCCTTACCTTTTGTACTTTGTCTCCACACTTGTGCTTGATTTCCACCTGTACTCTTGTCTTTTTTGACCTCTTTTTTGAGGTTCATCTCTTCCTTCTTATTACCTACTTGTTTAAGCCACTTAAGCCATACATATCTATGACCTTGTTTTCTTTTTGAGGGTTTTAATTTGTAATTATTTCACCCAACCTGTATATTAGCTTTTCCTTCTTCATATATGCTATAAAAATCAACACTTAGGCATTCATTTACCTCCAAGGGTGACTGTTGCAAGCTTGTTTCTTCATTCATGTCTTCATGGGTGACTTTCATGTCTTCTTGATGCACTTTATCCTTTATTTCAATTGCTATATATGGAAATGTATCATAGCATTCCTCAATATCATTGTCTTTAACATGTGTAAATCTCTCATTCTTAAACACTTTGTCTTCCTCAAGAGGTTCTTTCTCTTTGTCCTCTTTTTGCCACTTTATGGATGATATTATTGGCCCATTCTTCATCAAATTTGAGGCCTAATTCATGAAATTATCCAATTTATTCTTCATATGTGTAAACACAAACTTAAAATCAATGTTAGCATACAAAATGAGAGACCACATAGTCTCTTTGAATGTCTTTGGCATAAACATCTTCCATCTTCTCTTATCTTCATTATTTTATACTCTCCTTGACACTTCTATCTTCTTCTCGTTATCCTTAATGAGAAATTTCTTCTCAATTTTTTTATCTTTTTTCTCACTTGAAAACATCTCTCTTCTCATGTCTATTTGGTCTTCATTATCTCTCTTCTTCTTCTCATCTCTCAAGACACCTTTCTTGTGCATTCTTTCTTTCACAAGTGACTCTAGTAGCCACTTCACTCTTCTTCTCACATTCTAGCCAGTCCATTAACTTTCTTATTCTCTTATGAGCTTCATCATGATCTCTATCCTCTATATACCTTCACACAATTCTTTTATTATTTCTTTCACTTCTCTCTCTATATCCATCTTGTCTTCTTTCCTTATTTTCTAGGCCTATTTAGACCTTCCTCTTAGCAAGTGTATCAACCTTACCTCTTAGACCTATTTTGGGCCTTTCCTCTTATTTTATTCCTATATATAGGACCTATTATTATCTTACTTGACTCTATTTTTTATTATTTACTTTCTCTCTTCTCTCTTGGATCTCCAATTCTCTCCTTTCCTCTCTATCTTTTCTAGTCTTCTCTTGACTAGCTTCTTGTCCTTCTCAAAAGACTTTAGGGATTTTGATTATCTCTCCTAAAACTGATATACATATGTGATTATATAAATATATCACACATAAATCATACTAATTCTCCCTCAATACACTTCAAAGTGTCATCTTTCATGCATATCTCATGGCATTATGCATTCAACTCAAATCAACAAGTTGTAAAGAAATCAAAACAAAACTTACCCAAGCTTACCTTGATCTGATACCAAATGATGTAGAGGCATGGGTAAAAGTATACAATATAATAATTATCTTTTTTCTCCATCGTATGTATCACAACACATACTTAATCTCATTCAAGTCATTCCTTTCACAAAATCCTTCATATGCTTTCACTAGCTTTTACACTAAGTAACCTTCTTGGGTTTCAAATGTCAAATTTTGAAATAGGTCTCAAGGATTTATTATAATTAAATTTATGGTATTAATTTATAAAAAAATACCTTCCTAATCCTCTTACAAGTTTCCAAATACACTCTTCCCTTCAATTCCACACCCAAGGTTCACCATGCTTTCATAAAGCTTATAGCCTTCTTTTAAGTAATTCCTCTTTATTTAGTCAAACCAATAATTTTTACCAAGACTTAATTACATTTTTAATCACAATTTATCCCCTTTTAGGTGTGTACAAATTTTAATTACCTAATTCATCTTCTAGAGCATACTTCCTTTGTAAATCAACTCTCTTTTAAGCTTAATTAGCCCTCAAACCTTACCACATTCCAAAAATGCATACATATACGTAAAATATCAGACCCAAACCATATTGTTATATTTTTAAATTATTAAATAATTCATATCACAAAATTTTATTTTTTTTCAACGGTTAATTTTCTCAAAAATGATTAAAAAAACCCTAATCCTTGGGTTTCCTTGACCCTACACAGGTCGTGAGCATTCAAATTTCCATATCTTGAGTTATATAGCATTTTAAAGGACCAAATCACTTCAAAAATTTCTTTTTTTACATCCTATGTTTTTTAAAATAGTTTTTAATCTTTATTCAATGCATTAATGGCTTGAATACTATAAAACTTAGTCATAAATGCACTCTTTTTATTGATTATGTAAGGCTTCCATGGCTAAAACTCTTTGAAATGTTTTTGTAAGATTCACCTAGTCTATTCTAAAGGTTCATAAAACCTTCACCATGATGATACTAAACTCAAAAAACTTCTATTCACAATCCATTTTTTCATTTCACTTATCTTATTCCCTAACTATGCACACATGGGTAACATCTTAAGCCAAAATAGGGGTTTGTGCATTCATAAGTTTCAATAACTCCTTAAGTATTACCAAACTTACCACACCTTCCTAAACCTGTTACAAAACTAAAAAACCATTAAATACAACATTATATTCACTTTATATTAGAAAAGCCTTCCTTTTCTATTGTGACTGCCATACAATAAGGCCAACTATAGGCATATGGTATAGCAAGAGTCTTTTATCCTTTTACAAGAATTTCACAAGGTGTCTACTACCACATAAATTTCTTTATTTAAGGTACTAAATATCCAAATCATATATATTCAATGGTTCTTGAGATAAAAATAGGAAAACAAGTCTCTATATCGTCTTTGAAGTTGACTGTAAACCTCCATTCAAACCTTTTCCTGCAACAAACACATTTCAAACCAATATATGGGTTTATGGATTATTTAATACAATTTAGTATTAGTCATAAACAATTATAAACTAGAGATATAACATCAAACTCATAACAACTTATTTATTCATACGATTCATCTTCAATTTACATGAATAGCCCATACATAGGCTGACAACTTTTTCCTTGAGAGGTTACATTCAATCCTTCATGGCTCCCATGTTTCCCTTCTTTGAGATTATATATCATCTCTCCTATTCCATATTCACTCTCTTACATCCTCCTCCTTCAAAATCATGTACCATTCTCTAGTTTTTTGCCTAGTTCAACATTGGTTATCAAGTTAGTTACAAAAAGTTCCTCCTTTCTTGTCAACCTAATATATGGGTGAGGGTGACCATACAAAAAACATGAATTAATCCTTATGAATTAACAAATATTAATTATTATAACCCTTTACATGACTTCCTAGTCCACTTGACTCATCTAAACATTACAAACATGCAAATGACCCTTTTAGATTCAATTTAAATATTTAAATTTTTAAATTCTTGGTTTTGGAGGGAAAACTCCAAACACCCTCAAACTTACTCCTATGACTCATAGGGACTCAAAATTACCTTAAACACATGTAATAGACTTGAAATGTCTCTTGACTCACATTACATCCAAACTTGATCCATTTTTTACCACTAATGACTAAAACATAAAATTGACTTCTTTAAGCCTAATGTTCATGCATTAGGAGATCTAAGGAGGTTGTATGATTTTTTCAATGTATTGGAAGATTTTTATGATGCTTTCTCAGGTGTAATAATTTCATGTTTCCATGACTGGATGTTTGCATTGTTTGGTAATTCTTAATGTGCTAGGGGAAGTGAAGTGTGTGAGACCTTATGAGAAGAGACAATATACCTAATGAACTTGGTTATGTTTTTTAGTATGTAAATAAACTATTCATTCTTTATGAAAGGTAGAGAGATATGCTAAGGTGTTGAGACATTAAATTTAAAATGGCTTATCAGACTATGTGAGGACTGTGAGAAAGAGGCTTAGCAAATTGGCCTATGAGACCAATGATTGGTACTATAAAAAGTAACCTATCTATTATAGGTTGATATAAAGGTATTATAGAAAATATTAATGTTCATGAGAAGTATTAAAAGTTTCCTTTCAAGTACTAGAGAGGAACTCCTACATGACTATGCTTTTGGAAGCAACAGGCAGTTTGAGTAGTCATCTTACAGAGATGAGGTGATTTGAATATAATTTAAGAATAAAATGAGTTTTAAGATATTATATAAGTATCAAAGTTTCATGATAAGGAATTTTAATTCATATTTTATCCTTTTTAAAGTTTGGAGAGTCAAAAGTTCTTGATTATACTTTGAAAGTGTTTTACCATTTTAAGTGGTCATTTTGCAAGAGTTGGTTTGAGGCCTATTGGCCTATTTAGTGAAGTAAAAATGTTATGTTGATGAAAATTATGTCATTAATTTTATATACATGTTTTTTTTTAATATGTTCATGTGTCAAAGTTAATTGTATGCTTCAGTTTTGTAAGGCAAATTTTCTGGGTGTGTGAAGGGCTAATGGCAAGTAGGCTTAATAAATTGGTTTAAGGTGTGAAATGAATAAAATGGTTTTGGAAAAAAAATTAGACATTAGGAGGGGCATATTAAAATATTATTTAAGTTTTTAAATAATTATAAGAGACTCAAGATGGTGCAATGGGTCTTAGTGTAACATTTGCCTTAGAGAAGGCCTAATTTCTTTAGGTCTCTATTAAGCCTAATAGGGTTTTGGTCCTTAAGGGGTACGACCAACCTATAGAGTGGTTATATCACTCATGTAAAATTTTTATATACCTATCCCAAGGATAATTAAATCATGGAAATTATCTTTTCCAACCAATATGGGTGAAAGGAAGAGTTGAGTATAAAAGCAAGGCCTAATTGACCTATTTGTGTAAGCAAGAATTTTGTGGACTTAAATAAAGAAAAGAGCTCATTGAAGGAGTAGAATCAGGTTATTAAGGACCATAATAAGGATAATAGGAGTATAAATGTTTATATGACATATTTTTTTTAGGTGGATGACTAGGTCAATGGACCTAATGAGCCTAAAAGAGGCATGTTGAGCGAGTAAGCCTAAAAGGTTGGTTGAGTGAGATTGAAGGGTAAAGAGCGAAAACAAAGGAGGTCATCATCAGTTGAAGATTATAAATAGGTGTTATAATATGACAAAATATCATAGGATACTGATTTTTACTAAGTTAGCTAGGTTTTTTGAGCCTCCTTATAAGATAGAGCTTGCAAAAGACTAGTTGAGTGGGTGCTTAACTAGGTAGGGGTTGAAGGTCCTTGTGAAGTTGGTACTTCACTAAACTTTGGATCTTGAAATTATATGACTTTAGTCTATGTTCGTGTTTTATTTGGTTTTATCCCCCAATAGTGTTTTCCACATATCTCTTATGTTATCTTGTGATATGCTTGTGTAGTTATTTATTTATGCATTAACCTTTATGCGAATGAATACTTCATGGAATGCTTCGTAGAATTGAGTAGACATTGTTGTTTAGTAAAATGATTCACACCCCTCTTAGTATGTAATTAAAATAATTGGTATTATATCAGGTCCTTTAGAGGAGGATTGATAGCCTACAGGGGATCCTAAGTAGCATAAAGTATGATGAGGACAATGTTCATCTTATTTGCAATAATGGTCTATCAAATAATGATGATACTTGCATAGTTTTCTAAAGATAATAAGGATGTCAAGATGAGGCTTGATAACCAATTAAACCAATGTGATTTATGTGTTGTTATATTAAATCAGTCAAAGTTGAAATAATGTCAAAGGTACTATTTGGCAGCTCAAAAGGACTACATAGAAGCTAAGTCAATGATCAAACCCAAGATTGATAATCTAGGACTCTAAAGACATGTTGAGAGAAAGGTATAGGTCAAGGCATCAAGGCATCTTGTATAATATTATTTTTACCTTGAAATAATATGCTATGAATTAATCTATATCATCACAAATAAGTCTACAAGTGAAGGATAAGTTGATCATCAAGCAATAAGAGTTGAGTTGAGTCTATGAAACTGTCATAAATAAGTAAGAGGTTTAAACATGTTGTTGAGATATATTTGAGGTATGTTTGAGAATTAATATGGTGTAAGGGTATGAAATTATGTCCTTGTTTGTATTTTTATAGTGGCTAATCATATATTTATTAAGGTAACAAAAGCCAATACAGGAGTTCATTGATCATGAGTCTCAAGAGTGCACATGAATCATAGATTGTTTTGTAAGACCAATGCAATTAAAAGTAGATATTATTTTCTCAAAGGGCTTGAAACAAGGTTTTAACTATTTTTATATAGAGTACATAATATAGTTTTCTAATGAGGCAATTGTATTGATGTGTTGGTGACCTCATAAGGTCATAAAGGAAACATGATGACATGTTGCAAGTATCATAATAATGTGTTGAAGATGATCATTCTTGCAGAATGACATGAAAATGTTCTAGGCCTAATAAAATAATGTGGTTGAATATATCATTTGAGCATGATCAATGAGATGATAGGAAGATAAATTGAAAGTATTCTTGAGACCACAAAGGTTTGAGCTTGAGAAACTCAATGAAAGAGGACAGTGCTTAAGTTTTGTGTCTTTGGAAGACATAGGATGACTTATAATGGGATATGGAGCTTAGGGAAAATGTTTGCAAAATATTATGACCTAATAATGATAAGATTAAATTATTAAGGATCTTAAATAGACAAGATTATTTTGAGGATATAGCTAATACTATGAGATTTACATAAGATCATATAGGACAAAGAGCATTGGTTTGAAAGACCAATATAAATAATTGAGTCATATAGTTTATATGATTATTAAAAAAATTACTACCATTAGATGAATGCATGAAGTAACATGAAAATATAATATGCAAGATGTCTGATATACAAAATAACATGACTGCTCAATAAACTATATGGATTTAAGAGTATGCAAAAATTGCTTATTGGTTAAGTAACTTGAATAATGAAGGGTCTTCGAGGTTGATTATACATGTTGAGTGTGCCTTGAAAAGAGATCTAAAAATTCTGAGGAAGACATTCAATCTTGAGTTTTTAGACCACAAAAAACTAGTAATCATGAAGAAAGAGAAAGTTTGATCTATGTAGCCAAATGAGATACCTAGTTGGTTGAGGTGATCTATAAAATGTGTCATGAGCTAAGTTAAGCTCTAATGTCTTGAGAAATCTATTTTGAGGATTGTGGATATTTCATAAGGTAGATAATGGAGTTAGGGGGAGATAACTTAGATGTATTAAGAATATTTAAGATAAGTACACATGGACAAATGGGGATCTTGCTAGCTCTATGAGTGGTCAGGTCCAAGGATCAGTAGTTCTATTAGAGATGACCTTTGTCATTAATGTCAAAGGGGGAGAAAGGCTTGATGAGGAGATATATCTTGAGGAGAAATGAGATTAATTTTATATGGTGGATTTTTTTACATCAATGACAAAGGAGGGGATTGTTTCAAGTTGTCATTAATGTCATGTGTCTATGCACTTCCATTGATGTCAAAGTATGAGATCTTATGTGTTCAAGAAGCCATGAATAATGAAGTCTAAAAAAGTGAGTGATTTGAGACTTATGAATGGTATATGTAATTATTTTAATCATATTATGACATGAGAATGTATCTATAGTGGTAGGAATGTCTTCAATAGGTATGGAACCTAGTAGGCTTGTGTGTTTAGACTAGTTCTTAAGCATGAACAAAGCTTGTAGAGGCATGATGGTGATGAGATGAAGGTATTTGAGATTTATAGTGTGAAAATAAGTGTTATAACATTTTATAGGATGTTTTAGACTATTTAAAACATTTGAAAAAGGTGTAAAGTGCATCTATAGTGGAATCAAGGTCAAATATTGAGGCATAACTCTTACATAAGAAACCTAGTGTGTTGGAATAGGCTTGGTATCTTGTTATGAAGAGAAGTGTGAGACCTATGTGAAAAAGGTTATCAATGTGTGAGAACATGATAGGTTGTCTAATAATTTATATGATGTTTTTAGAGTATCTACAATGGTGAAATGGTCATACTCCATACCTAAAGTGACTTACAGCTGAAGGCCTAGTGTACCAAGACACCTAGTGAGGCCAAATGGAGGATGAGGATCAAATTCCAAGGTAAGATTACATTTATGATCATGGTATGATGTCATATGACATTTGGATGAGTTTTTTTTCTCAATACAATAGGTTTCCAATTATTTTCAAGATTTGAGTATGACTAGTGGTTCTAGACCTAAAATGCATACAGACTAGTGAGGTCCAAATGGAGGGTCAAGTTAAGTTTTCAAGGTGTTCAAGAACATATTAAAATTTATAAAGATATGATTGGTTGTTTCAATATTTTTTATATATTTTAAGGTCATGGATTTAAGGATAAGATAATAAATCACATTTTGAGGTCTCTTATGCATGTAAAATGAAGAGATGAGAACCAGAAAAAAAAGTTTAGATGCTCATTGGCACATGTAAAATTTTCATAGTGTCCTAATAATTTTTGGATATATGGTTAAGGGTCTTTTATTACATATCCAAGAATTATTTTTCCATTTGATGTGAAAAATTATATGAACAATCGTTAAGGAGGTTAAATGGTCTAAAACCCTCTCAAAACCCTTATAGTGACCCAATTGGATAAAACTTGTTGTAAAGTGCCAAAAATGGTTTGGGTGATAAATTTTGATGTTTTTATGTTGTATATGACTCCTTAAATAATATATATGTGTTATTTGTGTGTTAGGATAGTGAGAAAAACATATAGAAAACTACTTATTTCTAAAGAATTTAGTGTTACAGGTAAGGTTGACTAGGTCAATGCATACAAGTTGATGGAGGTTGAAGGAAATAATTTTTATTAATTAAAATTTTCTTATATTATTTATTTATATCATATATTTCAACTAACTTTCTCACCCAAGTTGATATATCACTGATTTGACAAAGAGTGAATATAGTGAAGAAAACTAGGGAAAGTGAGAATGCATTTAGGGATTGGTTATAGAGGACTAAAGATGAATCCAAATTATTTAGGTCATTATTAAATAAATATAAATATATTAAATTTTTATTATATTATTTTTATTTCACTAAAAATGATGAAAAAGGTGTTCATAAGATGGCCTATATTGAGAAGATGTGACGGTGAAACCTAGAACAATGAGAATGGTCTGCAAGAGCAAAGTTGCCATTAGAGCATATGATTTTGTGTTTTAAAGTGATATAAAGAGTTTTTATGATTTTTTAAATGTATTTTAATATCATTATTATGATTTATTATGTGTAATAATGTCATGTTTCTATGACTGTATGTTTGCAGTGTTTAGTAATTCTTGATGTGCTAGGGGAAGTGAAGTGTGTGAGACCTTATGACAAGATAATATGTAAAAAATTCACTTGGTTATGTTTTTTGGTATGTAAATAACCAATTAATTCTTTATTAAATTTTTATATACAAGTTAATGTGTTGAGGCATGAAATTCAAAATGTCTTGTCAGACTATGTGAGGACTGTGAGAAAGAGGCTTAGTAAATTAATCTATAAGACCAATGATTGGTACTATAAAAAGTAACATATATATTGGATTTTTATATATATTTATTATATTAAATAATAATTTTAATTATAATTATTAATATTTTCATTTAAATTAATAAAGATGAACTCCCACATGAATATTTTTTTAGAAGCAACAAGCAGTTTGAGTGGTCATCTTGCAGAGATGAGTTGGAGGTGGTTTGAATAGAATTAAATAATTTAATGAGTTTTAAAGTATTATATAAGTCTCAAATGTTAATTATAATTAATTTTAATTTATATTTTTTCCTTTTCCAAGTTTTGAGAGTCAAAAGTTCTTGACTATACTTTGACTGTGTTTTACCATTATGAGTGGTCATTTTACAAGAGTTGGTTTGAGGCCGGTTGGCCTGTTTAGTGAAGATAAAAGGATATGGTGATGACCATGAGGTCATTAATTTTATAAAAAAATATATTCATATTTCATGTTTAAAATTAATTTTATTCTTTATTTTTGTAAGGAAGATTTGCTAGGTGTGTGAAGGGTTAATGGCAAAAAGGCCTAATATCTTGGTTCATGGTGTGAAATGAATCAAATGGTGTTGGAGACACAAGGAGAGATTATTATGGTAATATTAAATATATATTTTAAGTTTTTTAAATCATTATAATATATTCAATATGGTCCAATGGTTCTAAGTGTAACATGTGCCTTAGAGAAGGCCTAATTCCTTTAGGTCTTTATTAGGCGTAATAGGGTTTTAGTCCTTAAGGTTTATGACAAACCTATGGAGTGGTTATATCACTAATTTAACTTGTTATTTTACCTATTAAAAGGATAATTAAATCATTTAAATTAAATTTTCCAATCATTATGGGTGAGAGGAAGAGTTGAGTATAAAAGCAAGGCCTAATTAGCCTATTTGTGTAAGCAAGAAGTTTGTGAACTTAAGTGAAGAAAAGGGCTCACTAAATGAGAATAATTAGGTCATTTATGACCATAAAATTTTGAATAGGATTATACATGTTTATATAACATTCTTTTTCATGTGGATGACAAATTCAATAGACCTAATGAGCCTAGAAGAAGCATGTTGAGAGAGTAAGCCTAAAAGATTGGTTGAGTGAGATTGAAGGGTAAAGAGTACAAACAAAGGAGGTCATCTTCAGTTTAATATTATAAATAGGTATTATAAGATGATAAAATATCATATGTGACTTATTTTGTGCTAATTTACCTAGGATGTTGGAGCCTCCTTGTAAGATAGAGCTTGTAGAATACAAATTGAGTGGGTGTTTAACTACGTAGGGATTGGAGCTCCTTGTGAAGTTGGTACTTAACAAAACTTTGTATCTTGACATTATAGGACTATAGTCCATGTGCATGTTTTAATTTTTTTAATCCACCAAGAGTTTTTCCCACATATGTATTGTGTTCTCTTGTGATATGATTGTGTAGCTGTTTGTTTATGCATTGATCTTTATGTGAATCACTGCTTCATGGAATGATGAATGGAATTGAATAAACATTTTTGTTTAGGAAACTGATTAGCCCCCCATATTAGTATCTACTTCCAAGAACTTACCCATCCAAGAGTTCCTAAAACATGTTTTCACTCAAGGTATCATCTTTTTATTTACTTTTTCCCTAACCAACAAGTGCCTCAAAGAGGTTTTCACCTAAAGATCTCAATGTTTTATCTTTTATGTGACCAAGAAAGTTTTCTTGCTCTCCAAAGTAGGCAACAATATTTAAGGAGAAGTAAAATCTTTGATTATGATCACCAATTAGTAATCCATATCTGAAGCCCATGTACTTGGTAATATACTCTTCATTCTAAAAATCATCCAAGGCTATGATCAAATTTTTCTAGTGCCAATCTATGAGGTTGGGATAGAAAAGGTTAAGTGAACAATAGGATGTAATGGTCATAATGGAATTAGAGCCATATAGGGCTGAGTCATCTAAATCATCATAAGTACTATAATTGGATGCTACATCACTATCAAGAGTCTTATCATCATTTAATTCAAAGGAATCATTGTCAAAATACATAAGGTCACCCCAAGCAGTATAAATCTGAGACCTTGACTCATAGTAGATTTACTAGTTGATAATGGTTCGAAGATTCCTCGCTCTCATGATCCTAGGCCTTTACTTATATAATTGAAGTTCCATAATTTGGTTGGGGATGGGGTACTTGGGATTTTGAGAATAATTAATAGGCCATCATAATATAATCAATATCCTTCTGTAAAATATTCCTTATCTTGATTTAGTGAAGTTGATTGTACAAATACAACTAGTGGTTTCTACGTGCTTTTCTTATTTTTCCAAATCATGTTAGGCCTGAAAGAGGCTTCATAAGGTTTAGGTATTCCATAATACTTAGGATACTTGGGTAATTTTTCAATATGAAAGGCATATTTGAGGTGGTATGTGGAAATGTTGGTATCCTTAATAATGACCTTGTTTGTGAAGTTTTTGAATGTTGTAGGGAATGGATTGATTGAAGTGGAAGAAAGATCACTTGGGTTGATATAATTAGACTTGGGTGGTTATTAAACTATTATTTCATTCTTCTTATCTATGAATTTAGAAATAGGGCTATAGTTATAAGTGTGAAATTCAACCTCTAGGTGTCTATAATATTAATAGGGCTACAATTTAACATGAATAATAACCTCAATTACAACATGGGAGAAATTGAGGCATTGGTGCAAGGTAGATGGGATAACCCTTTCTTCATGGATCTAAGTATGACTAACAAGTATATTATATGGAAATTAAATTTCCACAACATGGCATAATGTATCATGGGAACAAACCCTATAATGATTGGTAGATAGATAGTGATAGAAGATTCCCTTTCAATGTTATTGTAAGCCTTTATCATGATTATCTCAAGTTGGATGTCCTTATAAGTATAAACTAATCATTATATCAATATGAGTGACACTTTGTTTAGCCTTAAAATAATGTCTACAAATGCCCATTTAATTTTATGATATTCCATAATGACCTCAATGTACAAGGGGTTATTGTGGCTTAGACTGAGGGAAGACATATCTCTTTGATCAAATTTAATTTATTGGCTTAGAGATAAATGTCCTAAAAGAATATAAAATTGGTTTGGGTTGATATCTTTGGGAATAGTGGACTACTGAATGAAGTCATTTAATATAGTTCTATAGACTTATGATGTACACAAAAGATCTAGGATAGAAATTTACACAAGGGTTTTACTTAGTTCATCTTGAATTCTATATGGCTAGTATATTGTTTAAATTTAGATCAAAAGGCATAGTGTTTATATTTGGTCCAAAAGTATAAGAAGGAAAATGGCCTTGGAGACTAACTCATGTGCATCGAGTTATGATTGTGTAGTTTTGAGTTGACATGAAGTCATTATAATTAGAGGAAGAAGGCAAAGTGATTTATATTGTGACTCACGAGCATCTAGTTATGATTGTGAATTTTTAGTCAACATGGAATCATTATAATTAGAGGAAGGTGATAGAGGAAATTGAGGCATAATGGGATTTACTGAACCTAGTGTGGTATTACTCGAGGAAAAATGTGTAAACCCTATAATAAGGGGTCCAATACTTTGAGAAACATTATATGGTTCATGGTTTTTAATAATGATGGTGCTAATGTGATTTACAAAAACATGTCCCACAGTCTTATTATAATCATAAGGCATATTTTTGTAAACTAGGTTGTTAGTTTGAGCATTATGATCATGATTATGTGGTAGGCAATACTATTACTGAGGGGGGTGAATCATTATTATATAACCTTTTACTTTAAAACTAAAATCCACATATAAATCATTCGTAAAAAATAGATAACACAGTGACACCATATTTACATGGAAAATCCTTTCAAAAAAAACCACAAATGATGAGCTACTTGGATATACTATCCAAATCTAGCCAAAAATATAAATGAATAAAAAGTGTTTGTAGTCACCAACACACTAGAGACACCTATCCATAATACCAAGTACCAAATAATAAAATTTTAAGGCACCAACCTCCTAGAGACACCAATCCCCACACAAAATAAATCATCTTTCAAATAACACTCTGCTTTATTTTCTTCTTCTCTCAAATGATATGCATAAACAAAAAATTTCTCTTCCTCTCTTCCTTATCTCTCATAGTTATATGATCTTAAATCAAAATAAATGCTTGTAATACTGATGTAGGGACTTCTTAGGAATGCCCAAAAGTGGTCTTGAAGTCATGAATGTGAGATAAATTTGAATTAGAGGATTTCCTACCTTTTTTGTCATTTGAAATTTCAAACTTGAAAATGAGGGATTGAAGGTGTTCTAGTGTGTCTAGATGAGTGGAAAAAGGTATGTAATTGTTGAAACAAATTTTTAAATGACCTTGGTGGTCTTATAAAGGTCATAATTATGTTTTATAGTTAATAAGTCAGTTTGGGTATGAGGTGGCAATCTTGTTTACACCACCCTACATGGGTTTGAAAATGTAGAAGAGTTTCTTTATCAGGAAATAGTTATTGAGAATGTCTCTAGTATTTTAGCTCATATAGAAAAGATATATAGATGGTATGGTTAGTAGGAATGAGGAGATAGGGTAGACAGGGTCAAGGAAAATAAGATAGAGGTCTACCATAGCAAGGAAGAAGGATTGTATGTAAGCCCCAATTGAATGTATGAAAAGATACCAAGGAAGAAAGTCATTTTTTTGAATAATACTTCTTATGAATATTATGCGTGTTCATATTTATGAAATTCTTTATATGATCTTAATCTAAGCCATGCCATCTAATGTGGTTTAATGAAGGTTGTAGGCAAATCCAATTATGTGTGTTTACATTCTATATAGGCATAAGAGTGATAAAACCTATTTGATCATTGTGTAATATATGAAACATATTTCAAAATTTATTATATCCTTTGGTTGGGACATTTATATTGATTAAATATCTGACTCAAAGTAAGATTATTTACAGACCTGCATACCTTATTTCCTAAGTAAAACAAAATTGACTATGCACTTACAATAAGAAAGACTATCTAAAAATGGTGAGAAAAGGTTGATTATGACTTGGAGTTATTGTCTCAAGGTTATTGAAACATTGTGTGTGTTTAACCCATTAGGTCAGATGCTTCTTGGAATATAATTGTGAGAACCCTAATTTTGCTTTAAGTATACATATAGTAAGCATATTAAACAAGTGTTTTGTTCATGAATAGAGTTACATGGCATGCATTTATTTCCTGATATAAGTATAGGAAGGTGTATGAGTAATTTATGAGAAAATATAGGTATTAAAAATCATTGGAGGTTTATAAACCCTATATTCTTGGTCTACAGTTGGTTACAAGCCTTGATTGTGTATGAATGAGAGGGTAAGAATGTGAAAATAAGGTACTAAGGATTGAACGAGGTGGAATAATGATTGATAAAGGTTGGTATGAATTCATACACCCTAAACTAAGCATCAATTCTCTTTAAAACTTGTTTGGGAATGTTATAAAAGAAATTGATTGCTCTCAGGTTTATTAAGAACCTAGAAACCCTAAAAAATGGTAGTAAGCTTCAAATTTGATTTATGAGCAAATTGACCCCTATAAAACTCTAAAAATTGGTGGATAGATGTATAATAATTTTATTAAATATATTAAAGTGGTTTTAGATATTAAGGGTACATGTCCATACTTTATAGATGATTGTAACTAAATAGGGTGTTATAAGCCTAATAGACCTAATTGTAGAGTGAAGAAGGTCTAATTTAGTGATCAAAATAAGGAGGTTTGTCTTGAAACTTTGTAAAAAATTAAATGAGGATAGTGGGTGTTCAAATTGGTGGTTTTTTTACCATTAGTCCACCATACATATTTGTACAACAGAGGAAACCCTAATAATAGGGCTACAAGAAGTGGTCAAAGATAGGGCAAAGTTGTGTGGAATTGATTTAATGCATTATGTATGGTATGGAATGATTTTAAAGGTGAAAATGGGTTGTGATAAGAACCTATAAGGTGTCTAGAAGGATAATCATTTGTGAGGAAAAACCATATGACTATTATTGTATATTTTAAAGAATAAAGGGAAGAGTGAGTGAATGTAGAAATGAAAGAAAGTGAATAGAGAAACTGAATTAAAACCCATAAATAGGGTAGAAAGGAGTGTTAGAGGATAGAAATAGGTATAATTATGATTTAAACTATCTTTTAGTTTTAATTTCCCATGCAAATTATATTTTATCATTAATGTATTATGTGAGTGTCATGCAAGTGAAAGTGAATACATGCACAAAAGTGTTTTAGTTTATTGAAAATTATGGAATGATTTGTTGATAGTGTAAGTTAATATGAAACTAATAAATCATGATATCCTAAAAACATTGTGAAGGTGCATTATAACCATTATTACATGACTTCCAAAGGGACTATTGGGATGAATGAATGAAAGAAGTAATGAAGAATCTTGAATGGAAGGACATAGGCAGAGTTTGGCAAAGAAATGATTTAGATCTACATCATTTGGTATCAAATCCATATATATTATTCGAGAAGGTATATACAAGTATAGATATTGATGGATATATGGTGATTAATGCATTTTGCATGATTGATAGGAAATTATAGATAAGAGGCATAAAGGTGGTTACATGGAATCTTGTTGCAAGACAAAGTTGAGACAGTAGATGAGGAAAGGTATGATGTGTTTTGTGGTTGATTTCTTGATTTTAATATATGACTGATATTGAATAGTGAATGAAGTGGTGGCAGCCCTACAAAAAAGTGAGCTATTAACAAGCTCAAGTGAGAGAGAGACAAGCTCATAAAGAGAGTTTGATAGTGATAAGATAGTCCTAGTGCAAAGGACAATATTTGGAAAGCCCAAGTGTAGTCTAAAAGAGATAGGAAGGTTCCAAGTGTGAAATAAATAAGTTATCCAAGTGAGGCCAAATATGAGAGAGAACATGTACCCAAGTGAGGTACTTAAGAGGAAGATGAAGGGAGAAGTAGAGAGAAAATTGAGAGATAAGGTTGAATTTGAAAGCCACAAAGAGAGAATGATGTAAAAAGAGATTAAAGAGATGAAAGAGGCATTGGACAAGATGGAGAAATAATTGTTGCAGATATGGAGTGTATGTAGATTTTAATATGGAATCAAGATCAAGAAAAGGATTAAGTGCAACTTCATGGAAAGGTTGTAAGAGAGACAGAACCAACAAATGATGGAACATTTGGAGAGGTAGATGAAAGAGATGGAAACACAATTTTCCATGGAAAATGATGAGAGAGAGGCAATAAAGCCTCAAAAAAAATATTCTAACTTTGAATTATCATGGTTGAATGTAGGTAAAGAAGTGGATGGTGAAGTGCCTATTTGGCATGAAGAAGATGAATGTAAAAATGTCCATAAAGAAGAAAAGGATGATGCATTGAAGAGTGAATATGAAACTAAATATGAGGTGATTTGTCACCTTGAATATGGAGAGTTATTTGATGGAGATGAGTGGAGAAATGAAGAAAAGCAAATAGCAGATGATGTGGAAGACAAAGACATGATAGGTAATGAAATGTGTGTGGTTTTTGATGAATATTTTGAAGAGGATGATGATGTATTATACAAAAACACTATAGGATTATTTGAAAAATTTATTGGCTTGGCCAAGAAGTAGGAAGGACATGAAGTGCTTAAAGAAAGAGAATAATAGGTTATGGAATATGAGACTAAGTTAATAGTCCATGAAGAGAAGATACAAGGAGAAGAAGAAGATGGTTGGATAGTCAAGCAAGAAGGAGTAGTTGTGATAAAGGATATCAGGATAGAAGATGATGATAACTAGGTTATGCATCCGCAAGGGACCTTTGAGTGGTCAAAAGAAGAAGATAGCATGATATGGAGCATGTATGTTGATGAAGAGGAAATAATGGTAATGTTGGAGGCAAAAATAGAAAGGGAATGGAAATTCATGTTAAATGCCATGAATATTGAAGATAAGCATGAGAGAAAACAAAGGAAAAATATTAATGATAGAATCAATAGACATATGAATCAATTTATTGATAAAATCCCCTGTTTGATAACGGAAGAAGATAATCTAGAGATGTTAAAGCCTATATCCGAGGAAGAAGTCCATGTTATTTTATTCTCCATGGGTGCTTTTAAAGCCCTAGGTCCTGATGGCTTTCCTCCTATATTCTTTTAGGAATATTGGGAGATAGTAGGAGCAGACCTCACGGCTATTGTGTGTGATTTTTTCAAATCAGGTAAACTTTTGAAACAAGCTAATAATACCTTCATAGTACTTGTTCCTCAAAAATCACAACCTTCACACCTCATTGATTTTAGGCCCATTAGTCTATGCAACACTGTGTATAAGTTATGTACTAAAATTCCGGTCATGAGGATTCAACCTTTGCTAGACAAAATTATTTCTCCTACTCAAAAAGGTTTCATCCCAGGCAGGCAGATTCTTGATGCTGTGATCACCACACATGAGACTATTCACTCCATGGATAAGAGTAGAATCCCTGGGATGGCTCTCAAGCTTGATATTTCTAAAGCTTATGATAGATTCTCATGGACTTTTCTATTCCAAGTGATCAGAAAATTTGGGTTTAATGATAAAATGTCTCACTTTTTATGGAACGTGGTCTCTTCTACAAAATTCTCAGTGCTAGTTAATGGTGTTCCTAGAGGGTTTTTCTCATCCTCGAGAGGAATTCATCAGGGATACCCTCTCTCCCCATACTTATTCATCATTATGGCTGAGGCACTGGGAAGATGCATACAAGCAGATATAGCCTCAAAAAAGCTAGTGGGCATCAAACCTGCCTCCTCCCTTCATCCTATAGTGGTACAGCAGTTTGTGGATGATACCATCTTCTTTGACATCTCATTGGTGATTGAAACTAGAAGATGGAATAATATCTTAAATAATTATGCCAAAGAGTCGGGACAAAGGATAAATTTTTAGAAAAGCAATGTGTATTTCTTCAACACTCCTAATGAACTTAGACATATAATCATTGATATATTAGACTGTATTGAAGCTGGCCTACCAGCTACCTACCTAGGTCTCCCACTCTCGATCAAAGAGGTATCTCCTAGATTTTGGAATGGAATTGTGGAAAGAATGCTGAGGAAACTTCTTGGTTGGAAGGGGAAACTACTTAGCAGTGCTGGTAAACTACAACGTCTTCGGGCTTCATTACAAGGTATTCCTACATACTTCTTGTCTCTTTTTAAAATTCCTACATATTTTTTTGAGAAAATAGAATAGATCCAAAGGAAATTTTTATGGATGAGAGTGGAAGATAAACAAATAATGTCTTTAGTCAGATGGGAAAAAGTGTGTCTTTCAAAATCTCATGGTGGACTTAATATTAGGTCCATTAGGAACATGAACAAAGCCCTTCTCTCAAAAGTTAGTTGGAACCTGATCCATAAAAATAATGATTAGGGGGAAATAATGTATACCAAATAAATGCATAGCATTGATGATTCCAACTTTCTTCAACAGATGGGATTACCCCAGGGATCTGTGATGTGGAATAAAATGCTAAAAAGTAAAAGCCTTCTCAAATAGGGAATTAGATGGAAACTTGGAAATGGTTAGCATATTAAATTTTGGGATGATATCTGGTTAAAGGACAAGGCTCTCATCACACAGGGAAACTATGAAGAGATTATTGACTTGACTACCCAATTTTTTGGAGATAGGGTCAGTGATTATATGGAAAATAACAATGGGATGAGGAGCTAGAAAAATATTTTGGATTGTTGTGTGCACTGCCCTGAGCTTTTCTCAAGAGTTCAGGAGATCCAGTAGTGCATTCAAGAGATCAGAATCCCTCTCTTTCCCTAGGAGGATGAATAATACTGGTGGCTAGATAAGAATGGATCATTCTCTGTCAAATTTTCTTACCATCTGCTCATTCATGAAGCTCAGAATAAAGATGTATGGAAAAAGGTTTGGAATCATAAACTTATTCCAAAAATTAACATGTTTTAGTGGGCTACTACTCATAAAAAAATCCTTACTTAGGATAACCTTCAAAAGAGAGGGTTTACTTTGGTTAACAAATGTTTCCTATGTGGTTCAAAAGAGGAATCAGTTTCACACCTCTTTATCCACTGTGAGTTTGCCCAAGAATTATGGGGCACAATACTTAGCAACTTTAGTATTGAATGGGTTTGTAATTCTGACCTTAAAGAAGTAATTCTCAACTGAAACCCAACCTTCACACATCCCTAGCTTATGGAATTATGAAAGCAAGCTCTGCCATGTTTGAGTTGGACTTCATGGAAAGAGTGCAATCACAAAATTTTTAGGGACACTACTAGAAATGCTTCTCAAGTGTTTAACTCCTTTGCTAAGACCATTATGGAAAGTGTTACAACAGCTCATATTCATGTTGCGGAGAAACCCCTATCTCAAATTGAAAGCCAAATTGCAGCCAAATGGAAGGTTTTAAACTAGATCCCTAGGTATAATAATTCCAAAATACTACAGAGACTTAATACTAAATGGATCCCCCCTAAACCTAACTGGATGAAGCTTAACTTTGATGGGGCATCCAAGTTGGATGGTAAAGCTAGTGGAGGAGGAATTATAAGGAATGATAAAGGATGGATGTCTGCTATCTATGCTGGTGGAATTGGATGTCAAAGCAACAACTATGTTGAAGCAATGGCTTTACTATGGGGACTAAAGTTACCTATATCCCTAGGAATAAGGAACTTGAATATACAAGGAGACTCTAAGATGGTCATAGATGTCGTTAATAAATCTTCAAATGTGGGGATCAAGCTAAAAGACATCATTACTAATATCTAATTTCTTTTACAAAATTTTTTTGAAGTTGAGATTTTCCATACCTACAGAGAAGGCAACAGGGTCACTGATGCTTGTGCCAACCGTGGGCAGCAATTTTTAGGTTGGAGGGTGTAGCGACAAGGTGTTCATATTCCCTTAAACATTAGGGAGATCATTTAAAAGGAGATGACTTGTCAGGAATGAGGCATATTGATGACCCTAAAAAGACCCCTGTTGATACCCCTGGCTCCTTTACGAGCAAGAAGGGCAAAAAGAGAAAGGTTGATAAAGAGGAAGAAAATATTAAAGAGACTATGGAAGGGACCCACAAGAATTTGGGCAGGGCCACGGGGGGCCAAGGTGGCAAAGCTCACAAGCCTTCCAAAATTAATAAGGAAGGATTCCCCTCTAGAGTGCAAAGGTCAGGGCAGATTGCTAGTAAACCAGCCCCGAAGGCCAGACTGATTGATTATTTGAAAAGTGCTTCAAAAGAAGCAACCTAGGAGGAAGAGTCTGAGGAGCTAGAAATCCAAGAAATTTTGGAGGACACTAGAGGGAAGCAGGCTACTAGGGATTTTGAGGTTACTGAGGAGTAGGGTGATGACACTATGGGAACTACTGACAATAAGGGGAAAATGTATATTGAGGAAGCTGGTGAGGGAACTGAGAATGAGACTGATTGGAAAATTGAAATTGGGGCCCTGAAGGACCACATTCAGAACTTGGAGAAGGTCTTCGCCAAAGGGCTTTGTAATACAATTCTGTTGAACATGTCTATGCTAGAAGTGGTGGGTAATATTGGGTATGCTGACAACACAGAGAATGAGAAACTCAATGATATTATCAAATCAATAGTTATGTAAGGGGAGACCTCTCTAACTCTGGTCTTCCCGTGGCTTGTGTTTTGTTTTTATTTGTTGTTCTTGGCTATGCCATCGTCTCTCTGAAGGCATTTTTGGTTTGTTTACCTTCTTGTCTTTTTTGACTGTATAGGGTTCGGCCCCTGGTTTGCCACCTTACTTCATCAAAAATAAAGGAAAAATAATGACTGTAGGTACAAGCATTAATATGAGCAGCAAAAAAAGAAAAAACAAAGAAGCACATGGAAGAAGAAGCAGAGACATAGGTGTGGCAACAAAGAATAGACCCATTTGTATGTACACTTGAATGAAGAAGAGTTTGGGGGGTCAATTATTTTCTCCCTTGGGATTATGATATAGGGGCATCTTAGGAATGCCCAAAAGTGGTCTTAAATTCATGAATGTGAGAGAAATTTGAATTAGTGGATTTCCTACCTTTTTTGTAATTTGAAATTTCAAAATTGAAAATGAGGGATTGAAGGTGTTCTAGTGGGTCTAGATGAGTGAAAAAAGGTATGTAATTGTTTAAAAAAAGTTTTAAATGACCTTGGTGGTCTTATGAAGGTCATAAAAATGTTTTAGATTTAATAAGTCAGTTTAAGTATGAGGTGGCAATCTTGTTTACACCACCCTACAAGGGTTTGAAAATGTAGAAGAGTTTCATTATCAAGAAATAGTTATTGAGCATGTATCTAGGATTTTAGTTCATATAGAAAGGATATATTTATGGTATATCATGTAGGAATGAGGAGATAATGAAGAAGATAGGGTAGACAGGGTCAAGGAAAATAAGATAGAGGTCTGCCATAACAAGGAAGAAGGATTGTATGTAAGTCCCAATTGAAAGTATGCAAAGACATCAAGGAAGAAATTAATTTTCGAATAATAATTATGAATATTGTGCTTGTTCATATTTATGAAGTTATTTATATGATATTAATATAATCCACGCCATCTAATGTGGTTTAATGAAGGTTGCAAGTAAATCCAATCATGTGTGTTATTTTGAAGAACAAAATTATGTGTGTTTGTGTTCTATCTAGACATAAGAGTGATAAAACCTATTTGATTATTGTGTAATATGTGAAACATTTTTATAAATTTATTAAATACTTTGTTTGGGATATTTATGTTGATTGAATCCCTAACTCAAAATAAGACTGTTTGCAGACCTACATACCCTATTTCCTGAGTAGAATGAAATTGACTGTGCACTTACAATAAGAAAGACTATCTATAAATGGTGAGAAAAGGTTTTTGATGACTTTGATTTCATGTCTCAATGTTATTGAAACATTGTGTGTGTTTTACCCATTAGGTCAGATGTTTTTTGGAGTATAATTATGAGAACCCTGATTCTGCTCTAAGTATACATACAGTAAGCATATTAAACAAGTGTTTTATTCATAAACAGAGTTACATGGCATGAATTTATTTCCTAATATAGGTATAATAAGGTGTGTGAGTAATTTATGAGCAACTACAGGTATTTAAAATCATTGGAGGTTTATAAACCCCAAGTTTCTGGTCTATAGTTGGTATAGGCCTTGACTGTGTATGAATGAGAGGGTTAAAATGTGCAAAATGAGGTACGGAGGATTGAATAAGGTGAAATAATGATTGATAAAGGTTGGTATGAATTTATACACCCTAAAATAAACATCATTTCTCTTTAAAACTTGTTTTGGAACGTTAGAAAACAAATTGATTGCTCCTGGGTCTGTTAAGAACCTAGAAACCCTAAAAGTTGACAGTAAGCTTCAAATTTGATTTGTGAGAAAATTAACACATGAAAAACTCTAAAAATTTGTGGATAGATGAATAAGAATGATATTAAAGATATTAAATTTGTTTTATATCTTAAGGGTATGTGTCCATACTTTTATAGATGACTATAACTAAATAGGGTGCTATAAAGCCTAACAGATCTAATTATAGAGTGAAGAATGTCTAGTTTAGTGATTAAAAGGAGGTTTGTCTTGAAAATTTGTAGAAAAATAAATTAGAATAGTGGGTATTTAAATTGGTGTTTGGTTTACCATTATTCTGTCGTACATGTCCATACAATAGAGGAAACCCTATTAATAGGGTTATAAGAGGTGGTCAAAGACAAGGCAGAGTTGTGTGAAATTGATTTAATGCATTATGTAAGGTATGGAATGAGTTGAAAGGTTAAAATGGGTTGTGAGAAGCACCTATAAGGTTTTAAAAATTATAATCCTTTGTGAGGAAAAACCATATGATCATTATTGCATATTGTAAAGAACAAAGGGAAGAGTGCGTGAATGTAGAAGGAGCTTGTGTGAAAGAAAGTGAATAAAGGAACTAAATTAAAACCCATAAATAGGGTACAAAGGAGTGTTAGAGGACAAAAATAGGTCTAGATATTATTTAAACCATATTTAAGTTTTAATTTCCCATATAAAGGATATTTTAGCATTAATGTATTGTGTGAGTGTCATGCATGTGAAAGTGAATACATGCACAAGAATGTTTTAGTTTACTAAAACTTATGGAATGGTTTTTTGATGGTGTAAGTTCATATGAAACTAATATAGCATGATATCCTAAAAACATTGTGTAGGTACATTATAACCATTATTTCATGATTGCCAAAGGGACTATTAGGATGAATGAATAAAGGAAGCAAAGAAAAATCTTGAATGGAAGGATATAAGCATTGTTTGGCAAAAAAATGATTTATCTCTGCATCCAATACTTCCACATATCTTATTCCTTATATATCCTTTAAAAACTTCACCCAAGAGTGGCATCCTATCTAAGAGACACCCTTTCACCAAAAAGGTGTGTTTTAAAATTTTATTTTAATTAAATCACTATTAACCCTCCAAGAGGGGTGATTTTACCAAGGTGGACTCTTTAAAAAATAATCAATAAATGATATCATGTTTAGGGTTTTAAACCATCATAAAAATACTTTAGCTCATCCTCAATTGCTATAATACAAATATCTTTGTTTTTGGGCCCTTCATTAAAACATTTTTGCTGCAAATTAATCTTTTAATGTTGGTCCTTTATGAATAGTGATAGTCCCTTCCTTATGGATCATTTGAGTAGAAAATTTTTATCATAAAATGGGTAGGCATCCATTTTTGAAAATTCTATGTTTATGATGGGAAATTTCCATCCAAAAATTATGTTACTTTTTGATGGAATTGTTCACTTCTATCAGTAGTTTTGTTTGTCTTCAAAAAAAATTATGTTGACTATTCCCTTTGATATCAATGAAAATATTACAACAATCTCCCCCTTTGTCATTGATGGTAACCTTGTAAATATATAGTGAATGAACTCCCCCTTTCTTTAGTTCTCTTTATTTTCTCCCCCTATCTTCAATTATCCCTCTTTGACATCAATGACAAAAGGTTGTCCATGATTCTCCCCCTAAACTGATGATGCTTATTGAGACTTTATGATTTGATGAGATGGGTATCACACCCAAATTTTGTCTAAGGTACTCAAAAATACCTTTTGAGAGGGGCTTTGTGAAAATTTCTAGTATCTACTCTTTTATGGCAACATAATCCAACTTAACATTCTTTTCAATTACTTGCTCTCTTAAGTAATGATATTTGATCAGAATATGCTTAGTTTTAGAGTGCATAATTGATCCAAAACTCAAAAGT
This sequence comes from Torreya grandis, assembly GCA_037957365.1. Lineage (NCBI taxonomy): Eukaryota > Viridiplantae > Streptophyta > Pinopsida > Cupressales > Taxaceae > Torreya > Torreya grandis. Next base: position 502,653 of record JARHVA010001114.1, read on the forward strand.
TTTGGTTGATAAATATCTCAATAACAAAGAAATAACACAGTAACAATGAATTCTCTGAGAAGAGATGTAGTATTACTCAAGATCACAATACAAATATATGCTTATCTCTGGGATGAGATGTATGTCTTCACATTTCAGGTTACATCTTCATTTATACACAATTTTAAAGCATGGGGAGGATGTGGAAGGTCACCAATCTCAAGGGAGATGAAGTGGTATGACTTCCAATATTTAAAACAATACAAAATTCGAGGAATTACTATTTTTAGAAACTTACTATTTTTAGACTGCACTATTAAAAATGAAATTTGAGGCACTTCCGTTGGGTTTTCAGGGGTCAAAATTCATCAATCAAATCTTGATGCCATTTCACGATGTTCCCCTCATTATTAGCTTTCCAACGGTTCAAATAGTGAGTCAATTGGAGCTACGGTGCAAAAGTTATGGCTCCTGGAAGTTTCGTCATCAATTAGGGTGGAACTATCACCCAAATTGTCGCCTAAATTATTGCCTAGATCATTTCTCCCTCCTTGAAAAGCAATGGTTCCCATTGCGTCAATGTTCCCCATCAAATGTGGTAGTTGTTTCTTGATTTGATTCTCTGTGAGCCACTCACCTTGATGGCTAAGCTGGCCCCTTTTTACCACTCGATAGAGCGGAATAGAGCATCCTCTTGTTGTCTTCATCCAGGTATCCACAATCTGATCCTCTTCCACTGAAGCAAAACTTTGTGGATCAAGCTCATCAATGTCAAGTTGTTCTGCTACAATTGAAGTGTCCAAAAGAGGTGGATGATATGTTTTTAGGAGCTCCACATTGAATATTGGATGCAGACCAAAGTAGGCTGGTAGGTTCAACTCAAAAGCATTTTCTCCAACTCTTCTAATGATGGTGTAGGGACCATATCACAAAGGCTGAATCTTTCTGTGGGGGCCTGCAAGTCATTCCTTCTAAAGCTGTAACCAAACCTTGTCACCCATAGCAAAATGGTATGCAATCTTGTGTTTATCATGGCATTGCTTATACTTTTGATTCATCTTCTCTAGGATGTCATGAACTTGTTGCTAGAGGTGTTGCATTTGTTCAATAAACTTTGTAGCTTTTGCTACCTCAGATCTTCCATGTGGTGTGTATTCCATGGTGGAAAATGTAATAGCTATATCAACTGGTGCCATGGGTTGGAACCCAAAACATACTTGGAATGGACTGTGCTTGGTGGAGCTGTGCAGTGCCCGATTGTATCCATGTTGTATGAAAAGAAGTCCCTCATCCCATGTGCATGGATGTTTGGAGTGATACATCTAAATCATGTGAACAATCAAGTCGTTTACCACCTTTGTTTGACCATCAGTCTATGGATGGAAGGTTGTGGACTTCATCAGCTTAGTATCCATCTTCTTCCATAGAGTGGACCAGAGGATGCTCAAGAACCTGCTATCTCGATCTGAGACAATGGACTTGGGAAGACCAAAATGGAGCCATACATGACTAAAATATAGTTGAGTAGTTTCCTCTATAGATATATTTTTCTTACAGGCAATCATGATAGCCATTTTTGAAAAATGATCAACTACCACAAAAATACAGTCCTTACCATGTTTTGAAGTGGGCAAACCTAAGAGAAAATCCATTGAGACAGATTCCCAAGCCCTGGTTGGTTCTAGAAATGGTGTGTACAATCCTTGCTTCTTATTTGTTGGCTTGGCTATCGCACATGGGGTGCAAGATTTGAGATATCTTTCCACACCTTTCGCATATGGGGCCAGTAGAAGTGTTTTTGAAGAACTGCCAATGTCTTCTCAATACCAAAGTGTCCAGTTGTCCTACTGAATTGTGCTTCCCATATCATCTTTTGTTGTTCTGCAACTAGAACACAGATGTGCCCCATATGACAGAGGACATTATCTTGCAAATAGAAATTAGAAACGTGTGTACCTTTTTAAAGTTCTTGATATGTATCAGCAAAGGTAGGATCTGCTTCATACAAGGCACCCCAAGTAGTAGTCTCATGTCCACACAGGTCCAAAACTATTATGAGTGCAGTAATTGGTGGGAGGCTAAGACAATCTATAGTTGTGTTTGATCTCCCCTTTTTGTGTTTGATTATCAGGTGGAATTGCTGAAGATATGTGGCCCACTTTTGATGCCTCTCATTTTGGAGCTTGCTTTGTGTCTGGATGAATTCCAATGGTCTGTGGTCAGTGTGGATGACCATTTCTTTCCCCAAGATGTAGTGTTTCCATTGTTTGTAGGCTTACACAATGGCATAGATCTCCTTATCATATGTTGGATATTTCCTGACTATATCAATAAAAGTTTCACTATGATATGCAACAGGATGGCCTTGTTGCATGATGACAGCTCCCATGGCATATTCAGATGCATCTATCATCAACTCAAAAGGTTGATGCAAATCTGGCAAGGCAAGAATAGGGGCTGAGTAGAGTCTATTCTTCAAATTCTCAAATGCCTGTTGTTGTATTTCACCCCACTAAAATGTAGCTTTAGCTCCTCCTTTAGTTACTTGGGTTAGTGACCAAGCAACATGTGAAAATCCAAGAACAAACCTGCGGTAGAAATTTGCAAGACCCAAAAAGCTGTGAAGCTCTGTGAGGGTCCTTGGTGTGGGCCATTCTCAAATAACCCAAATCTTTTTTGGATCAACATGGACCCCTTCCTCATTCACAACGTACCTGAGGTACTAAATTATTGTCATCCCAAATGTGCATTTGTTAATATTTGCATACAACTTGTGCTCCCGAAGAGTTTGAAGCACCTTACGAACATGTTACAAATGTTCTTCCCATGTTCTGCTATAGATGAGTATGTCATCTAAGTAGACAACCACAAATGAGTTGGTGAAGGGTCGTAGGATGTCATCCATAATCCTCATGAAAGTTGCAGGTGCGTTAGTTAAGCCAAAAGGCATAACCAACCATTCAAAGAGCCCCTCCTTAGATTTGAATGCAGTCTTCTAGACATCACTGGGATCTATGGGAATTTGGTGATAACCAGATTTGAGATCAGTTTTGGTGAAGAAATTCACACCATGGAGCTGGTCCAGTAAGTCATCAATCCTGGGGAGAGGATAGCGATTCTTCACAAAGATTTTATTCAGGGCTCGATAGTCAATGCAAAGCCTCCATGTTCCATCTTTCTTTGGTGCCAAGACAATTGGGCTACCACAAGGTGAAGAGCTTGGCCTAGTGTGACCCTTTTGGATCAATTCTTGAATCTATCTTTTTATGTCATCATTCTCCAAAACTGATCTGCAATACACAGGACTGTTAGGCAAAGGTGACCCTGGGATCAAATTGATAGAATGTTTTACCTGGCAATGCAGTGGAACTCCTATGGGTGACTTGAATAAGTCATCATATTCTCCTATGATTCATCCTATCTACTTCTATTGTTGTGTTGATTGTGTATTCAGGACTACAACATCGGCCTTCTTGGATTTCTGTGGCTTGACCACCATGAGAACAAATTGCTTTGTTTTCTCCACTAATCTCTTGCATTGCTTCGCACTGATCAGGGAGACAGATGTGGGAGGTGGTACCTCTGGTACCCTATAGCACCATGTTCTAAGAGTGAGGGTGATCCTTTGGGTTCGTGATTCATAGATGCCATGTTGTTCATACATGAATGGCTGACTAAGGAGTACATCACAAACATCTAGGTTGACCACATCACACAAGACTTCATCTTGGAATGGTTTTATAGCATATGAAAGAAGACACTGATGGGTGACACGGAGGTATCTCCCTGGGCTCAACCATCCAATACTATAGGGCTTTGGATGAGGCTCCATGGATAGATTTAGACTTTTCACAACTTTAGCAGAGATTAAATTCTTTTGACTCCCACTATCAAGAATGAAATGTAAAGGCTTACCTTTTACCCATAATTTGGAGTGGAACAATCTTTCCTTGTCATCTGGTCTTTCCTCATGGTTTTGTGATGAAGCAACAATGGTGTCAGGCTCAGCATCTACAATTTCTTCTTCATCCTCTTCGACTGTGGGTTGTGTATGAGGCAGAGTAGTAGACATCGAGTATTGTGACTCAGAGAGCAATGACTTGATGGCTCAACATTTTTCTTTGGAGTGAGTTCTAGTTTTATGGTAATCACACCATTTTTTGGCCTTTCCTTTTTGGGATTTCTTATCCTGAAACTCCTTTTGCTTCCAATTTGGGCCTCATGTTTGACCTTCCTTGTCACCTTTCCATTTTGAGGGTTGACTCTTCGTATTCTTTCTGCCATGCTTTTGTTCAATCTTCACTGCAAACTTTTATGTCTCACCGAGGATTTCTAGATTGAAGAGTTTCATTTCCCCCCATGTGTACCATTATAGTCCACCATGATATTTGAGTCTTATGTTTCTCACTGTCTTAAATGCCCAATCTTACAGACAAAGAATGAAAAGTGTCTGTGTAATCTTGAACAGATTGGTCCTTACCTTGGCGATGTTGTTGCCACTGTATGTAGAGATCATCATATGCTCCGATGGGATAGTATTCTTCTTTCACTACTTCCACAAAATCATCCCAGTTAGGTTCCACCTCAAGGCCAATGTCATCTGCACTGAACCTCTTTTTGCATACTTCCCACCAATTTTTCACAGGCAATGTTGATTTCAAAAGAGCAAAAGTAATCTTTTCTCCATAGGTGAATTTATTTATAGAGAAGTAGGAAGACAGTTGATCCAACCAATTTTCTACTACATCAGCATTGATTTTTCCTTCAAATATAGGAATATCAAGTGTTGGGGCACTGAAAGGACGTTCCCTGGATGAGGAGCCAAGAAGTGGAGCCGCGGAGCCAGGATTTCCCATCGAAAGTGTTTAAAGAATTTGGGCAAATTGTTGTAGCATCTATGCTTGTTGCCATTGGAGGGCCTCATTCACCATTTCCTTAAAAGGATTAGATGTCTCGGTGTAATCCACCATTTGAAGTCATTTGGAGTGAACAAGTGGAAAATTAGGAAGCTTTGTTGTTTCCCACCCAAGCTTCTTATAGCCTGACCTCATCCTCGGGATCATACACTCTCAAGACAAATCGCTCTGATACCACTGATCCAAAACTCAAAAGTTTTGGTTGATAAATATCTCAATAACAAATAAATAACACAGTAAAAATGAATTCTTTGAGAAGAGATGTAGTATTACTCAAGATCGCAATACAAATATATGCTTATCTCTGGGAAGAGATGTATGTCTTCACATTTCAGGTTACATCTTCATTTATACACAATTTGAAAGCATGGGGAGGATGTGGAAGGTCACCAATATCTAGGGAGATGAAGTGGTATGACTTCCAATATTTAAAACAATACAAAATTTGAGGAATTATTATTTTTAGAAACTTACTATTTTTAGACTGCACTATTAAAATTGAAATTTGAGGCACTTCCATTGGGTTTTCAGGGGCCAAACTTCATTGATCAAAGCTTTATGCCATTTCATGATGTTCCCCTCATTCTTAGCTTTCCAACGGTTCAAACGGCGAGTCAATTGGAGCTACGGTGCAAAAGTTATGGCTCCTGGAAGTTCCGTCATCAATTGGGGTGGAACTGTCACCCGAATTGTCGCCTAAATTGTTGCCTGGATCAATAATTAGATTCTTCAAAATATTAATTGAATTAGTATTATCATAGAATATATAAATAGGATCATCATTTTATACCTTAATATATTGTAGAGTCTGCTTCATCCATAAAACCTGTGTGCAACACGCTACTACTACTATATATTCTGCCTCTGTTGTGGACAAGGAAATCAAAGGCTATTTTTTGCTCAACCAAGACACCAAATTTTCACCAAGAAAAAATTCCCCTCCACTTGTGATTTTCCTATCATCCATGTCACCTTCCAAATCTACATCTATATATACTATTAAGGTGAAATATTCACCTCTTGGATACCATAAACCATAATCCAAAGTCCATTTTAGATATCTAAATATCCTCTTAACTGCTTGCACATGCATTTATTTTGGGGCTGCTTGGAAATATGCAACTAAACCAAATTTTTGCATGATATCTTGCCTAAAGGTTATTGTGTACAATAAGTTGCAATTCATTAACATGTATAGAGTATGATTTGCTTTAGGAGACTCATCATCCTTACTCAACTTGCATCCTATAACCATGGGTGTGCTGACTGGTTTGAAATATTCCATTTCAAACTTATTTAATGTCTCCTTTACATACTTAATTTGAGAGATAAATATTCCCTTTTCAAATTGAGAAATTTTTAAACCAAGGAAAAATGACAACTCTCACAGCATTGACATCTCAAACTCATTTTGTATATTTTTGGAAAACTTGTGTCACATTTGTCTATCATCTTCTCCAAAAATAATATCATCTACATACACAACAACAATCAATTGATGAGTACCTTTTGTCTTAATGTAGATATTACTATCTGCTACTCCTCTTTTGAACCCTTGTTGAAAAAGATACATATCAAGTCTTGAGTACCATGCCCAAGGTGCTTATTTTAGCCTATATAGTGCCTTTTTCAATTTGCACACAAAATCCTTATTTTCTGACAATATAAAGCCTTCTAGTTGCTTAATGTAAAATTTTTCCTCTAGTTTTCCATTTAGAAACATATATTTGACATCCATTTGAAAACCTTAAAATTATTATAGCTAGCATATGCCAATAACATTTTAATGGATTCTAATCAAGCTACAATAGTGTTAGAGGTATAGATTGCACCCTAGCTGGGCAAGGGATTTTTCATGTCTTCTACCTAAATTTAGCTCAACATGGGACTTACCCTAGGCTATGGGTGTCCTATAATAGGTTTAGACCTCTAGGATTTTTAATGAGGCTAGCTCCTTAGATGCATCATTTTAGCTCATTTGCACTACTAAAAACTACTAATGACCAAGGAAAGAGAGAGAGAGAGAGAGAGAGAGAGAGAGAGAGGAGAGAGAGAGAGAGAGAGAGAGAGAGAGAGAGAGAGAGAGAGAGAGAGAGAGAGAGAGAGAGAGAGATAACTTGAAAGGGAACCCTAAGGTAAAAATCATGATGCACCAAAAATATGGTTGATCCACTCCATTTGATCTCTAATTAAATATTAATGAGACAACCAAAGACTAGATCCAGGACTCTAAGTATCTATCATGCATCAATATTTCATGTAGAGGTTCACTAAATGATCAAAATTTAAGGGAAGTGATGGGGAGGTCTAATGCAAAACACTAACCAATCAATGTCTCCACACATGATAACTTAGATCAAAATATATTTGAACACTAAATAGGACCTGCATAACAAGATCAACTAGTAACTAGGTGAGATTAGGACTTGACAAGAGAGAGGCTTCTACCACATATACAAATCAAAGTAACATGTACACACTATACTAGAACAATGAAATCTTAAATAGTCCTATATTCCTCTCAAAAGGTTACAAGCTCTATCTTGGTAGAGTTTAGTCATGCCTAAGAGAGGGATTCGAGGGATCTATTTTTTCACTCAAAAGCCTCTATATATAGAAGAAAGGGAGAGAGAGAGAGATGGGAACAATGTGTAGGAGAGTGAAGAAAGAGTCATCATGATCAAGAATTGAGGTGGTAATTCTTTGATTATTTTCCTTACGCATGCCTTCTAATTAGGATCAATTCTTATCAACAAGATAACCTCTTTTTATTCCAATAGTCCTTGAGTTCCTCTCATTTGCTAAGAGATCCCACTAGAAGACAAGGGTTTGTTCTGCATGATGACAATGTCTATTTGAATGGAATCAATGCCCTTAACTACTTCTCTAACTACCATCTCACCACCTTAGGACCCTAAGCCCACTTGATTTATTCATGAGGATCAAATCCTCAAATCTTGAAATTGATAGATTTATGCTATGAATGGTGGTTAGTACCTACTTTGTCAATAATGGAGCCACTTGAAAGATGTGACCCTTTGCATTAATCACATATCTATTCCATTTCCATGTTTATACCATAGGTCTATTCTATAGGCAAAAAACCAATCTAAGATTATTGCTTCTCCTAGATTCTTTACATCAATGCAGACCTATAGATTGCATATCCTCTTTCTTATCCAAATAGGTCCAAATAGACCCATTATGTCCCTATAGAGTCTTAATGACACCATTCAATCCCAAAATATCTAATTTTAGTCTAAATTGGATCTTTCTCAAGCTCAGTTCCATTCATACTTTCTCACCTTGGTCAAAACTTGTCCCTTCAACCTTCATTGAAAGTATCTTAGGCTTTCCTTTGTTTATTTAGCTATCGACCATGACTCAGATCATTGACTCATTAACCTTTGCTCATTCCATCTAATCTTAATGGTACAAGTTAACATGATCCCTTGGATCTATCCTTGACTTATCAATTCTATCTGAGTTGGTGCCACTTTATAGCCTCACATTTGCACTCATGATCCACTGACCTTTTGACTTGATAACATGCCATTAGATCTAAATCCATGATTGAACACAAGCCATTGATCTACCTAGGCCCATTAACCTATTAGTCACCACTCATCATTGGATCTTCTATATGATTGAATTTCAATCATTGGTCCTAATTTTTTATTCTAAATGGCTATTTCATGAGGCTTAAAATTAGCATTTGTGTGCCTATATTTGATGTTTGTGCAAATGTATTTGACATCCATGTGACTATCACTGCATATTTGAATTTTAACAGTTAATTGATGTGGCTTGAATTTGACACTTGCACAAATGTCTCTATCTGGTTCCCATACATTTTCCCCACAATAAATAATTCTTTTAGACATTGTGTTTTGAACCTTTTTTGTAGATGTTTTATCTTTGGATTTTATGTCCTTGGGAAAATTATTTCTATTTTTTCTCCTAAAACAATTCTATCTGTGGAAATTTTGTCTAAAATAATTTGTCTAATGGAAATGACTTGAAGAATTTTCCTTTGGGATAATTTCCCTGAAAAAAGTATGCCTTGTATTATTTATTGTAGGCTTTGTGCAAAACAACTTCCTTGAAAGAATTAGTCTTCAGAATTTTTATTTTGAGCACTTTGTTTGAAATAAATATGCCTTTGGAACTTATGTTATGGATAAAATGTATGATATAATGAGCCTTCAGAGTTTTTACTATGGACAAAATGTCTGAGAGAAATTGGGTCTTCAAGAACTTTGTTGTAGTCACTTTCCCTGAAAGAATTGGTCTTAGGGGAAATTATTTCAAAATAATCTCCCCAAAATAATTCATACTTAGCTTTTCACATGGACAAAATTTCCAAAAGAATTAAGTCAATGGGATTTTTGTATCAAAACAATCTTTAATACTTAGCCAAAAAAGCTAAAAAATGTCCCAAGTATCAAATAATCTTTTCAAACACACAAACTCTTCTAGACTTATTATTGAAACCTCTGCTTGATCTTTGAAGGCCCAAACAAACTCTAGAGGCATATCCAAACCCATTCCGTCTAGAACTTTGTTCATTTATTCAAACTAGGTAGAAGCTTGGTATGTGGGCCAAAATGGCCAACATTTATAGTGACTTACAGGGAAGTATGTCTGCTATGCTTAAAGAACCTAGAACATTAGTTGACTTGAATAGTCCATTGGGTGTGGAGTCTCTTCTTTGGTTTAATAAATTGACCTAGATCTAAAACTGGATAACAATCTTGCTCTAACCCTTCTTAAAACAAACATGGACCAAAAGAACAAAACAAAACAAAGTGCCCAAAACACTTATTGAAAGAAACTAACCTAGAACAAAATAGGAACAACAAAAAAATGTGCCAAAAATTGCACTTAGAGGAATATTAACAAAAATGCCCTAATATATATAGCTTAAAACTATTTGTACCCTTCTTCCTAGATCAAAAGGAAAGTTTGAAAACTTTCTTGCATCATGGTATGAGGATTTGAATGAGGCATATAGCTCCTTGTGTAGACACTCAAAAACTGCACATGATGGCTTTTGATGTCAAACTACCTTTTGACCCTCAACCAACCTCACACCTAGTGGACCATATATTCAAATAGACTCATTTAACAACTTGACCCCATCAAACCCCTAACTTAACACATTTGATTAAACCATTTAATTCACCCCTTTTAACTTGTTATGACACATTTTCTTTTGGCCCCTCAACTGTCAACAGTTAGCCTAATCATCAATAGTTGGCCTGACTGTCGATGGTCAAGTTTCTAAGCCTGCTTTAAAGTTTTAAAAAATCAATGACACCTTTGTTCAAAATAAGTATCTCCCTAAAATAATAACTTGCTTTTAAAACTTGATTTTAAAACTAGCTTTAAAACATCAAGAATTGGCAACTCTATCCCCCTATCAAATTAGTAACTTCCTCCATCCTAATTAGTAACTTCATCTTATAAAAGGAGAGGAGGACGAAGTGAAATGGATCTACAATTGACAATCCACAATCTTACATCTAAGATCTCTTGCATACAAGTATCTAGCATCCTTCAATAAGTAAGCAACATCATTAGAGGCTTGAAGCTCTGTCAGAATCACTTTCAAAAGCTGAAGTACTATCACTCTAGCCAAATTACTTCAGCCTTCCACCCATAAGTTTTAGGTATCTTTTGCTTGTTTTCATTGATTTATCTTATTTCTAACCTTTGTGCCCAATCAAACCCATCAGTATCTTAATCTCCACCCCTCATCCTGGTAATAAACCTCTATTTGCTCAAATACCCAATCTATACCTTCTTTTTTTATCATTCCTAGATTGGCATAGGTAACTACCAATGGTTAACATAACCATCGATGGTCACTTCAACTATCAATGGTTACCCAACCATAGACGGTCAGCCCAAACTGATGATGGTTTACCTAATTACCAATGGTCATTGTTGCATAAAAATATAACAAGTTATTTTTAGCCTCACAACTTTCATTCAAACCCAACTTTCTTTATTTTTTCTTGATTATAGTACCTTTTCTAATTTTTTGAACTAGACCTTGACCGTTTTAGCATAAGTATTGAACAGATTTGCTACTTTTGGTTACTTTTCTATTAACTAGCATTCTACTTTCTTTGAATTATAGTTCATTCATCTTATACAAGTAGATATTTACTTTATCATTTCCCACTTAATTTTTACAAAAGTGGATTGATAGCCTCCAAGCAAGTAACACGCTTCTTATATCTAGCTCATGTTAAGCAGTCCACTCATCTATTTACTAACAACCCCCTTTTTGAGTGTCCTTCTTATCTATAGGTTTTTCCTTCCTAGCCAAAAAGGAGTTCCCATCATCATCTAGATTCACGTGTGCACTTTACTAGGTATTATTCTACACACCCTATTACTAGTTTCATTATTTACTTTCAAAATTAAAAAATGAGTGAAAATTAACTGAAATAGTTTAGCACACCCAGTGGGACTAGTTCCCTTTTTCCTCCTTTATTGTTTGCTCATCAAATAAAATCTAAAAATTTCTTTTTGGGCTTAAAATAGACCCCTTGCATAGATTTATTACCTTCTTGTCTTCATCTATATAGAACCTTAGCAGGTAAATTAATTAATCATAGCTTTCACACTTACTAACACACACTTAAGCCAAACCACAAAACAATTAACACATCAAAACATACCTGAGATAAGGCCCGACTAGGATTTCATCACCTAGCAATAACCTTACCCCTGATTATATGATCATGGAGGTAATTGTAAATTTTTGGATACTAAATGGGATTGGGAATAACATTCTCACACACCATTTCAAATTCTAGATATGCAAAGATGTCTAAAAATTATGTAAGAGGGAAATGACATATCTTTGCTTCATGAGACTGAGAATAGTCCCAAGCTTAATGATTTTGGGTTTTCTTATGTTTTGATGTTGTTATCAATGGTGTCTTTGAAAAGATATTTGGATCCATCTTGAATTTATGTCAGTGTATGGGGGAGATTGAGTTCTTCATCCATTGGTGCCTTAAAAAAATTTTCACCAATAGACAAATATTGATTTTCTTGATTTTGACTTTTTTTGCCCAATAGCAACTCAAAGAGGTTTTCACTAGGGGACTTTGATTTTAGAGTTTTTATATTTTATTGGCTTTTTAATTTATTTTAATTGAATAAATATTCCGATTCCCCAAATTAGGTTGATGTGTTGAGTTTGATTTTGAATCCATTTTCATGCTCTTATGGTTTGATGTCATCTAAGAGTTCCATGAATTTTCTATGATAGTAGCATTATTTTGAAAGAGGTCCAATGGTACATGATCTTTTTGGTCCTGGTCAATGAGTTCAGGATAGTGGAGATCAATATGGATGAGAAGGCTAGTGGTGTCATCAAAAGTATTTATGGTAGCAATATCATCATAAAGGCTATGAATAGAAACTTTTTTTTATTTCAGATGAAGCTTCCACAAAAATCTTGAGAGTGTCACTAACACCATTACATTTATTACCTAGGGTTTATAGCTAATGTTGTGAGATTATTTATAAACATGTATATGGATAGGCTCTTGATTCCCTTTTTCATGAATTTCAAGTCCTTTTCCTTTATAATTCAAGATTTCACACATTTTATTTGTGATAGGATACTCTTTGCTTTAAAAAAAATGTTAGTTTGTCATTGTACAACCAAGAGTCATCAGAGCTTTCAATTTTTTCATCTTCAAGAAGACTAGAATTGATGAATGAGGTTATGCCAAATTGATAGGATGTGGGTTCCTTCTTCTTAGTCAAGGCCAACCTGCCACTACTTTTAGGATAAATAGGGAGTATCACTGCATGGAAGGCATTTTTAATTTCGATGTCTATGAGTACCTTATTAACTTTAGGCTTGGTATTGAAGGCTTTGATATGAAAGTGTATATTATGTGATGGGGATATTTTTTAATTTCATGAAGGAGGAATGTCATGTTAGTCAAATAGTGGTTCATTAAATATGGGATAATCAAATATGGGTTGTGTTGACCATTTTGACCACGCTATAGTCAAAATGGGTCAACCACCCTGATGCAGGAGCATCTTGGGAGTGCTTAGATGTGCTAGGAATATGGATAAAGATTTTTTTCAAAAATTATTGTAATTTAAAAATTCAAATCATGGACACTTGTCAAGAGGAGAAGGATAGGTTTATTTGAGTCAAATTTAGTTATTTTAGATTAAAAAGAGGTCGACAACCTTGTCACCATGTAAAATCAGGGGAATCAAGCCATAAGTGGTGTAGGTTAGGTGTTAGTTGCATAATACTATGTTTGACAACATATTGTTGAGCCTTTTTAAGAGTTGGTTGAGTGGTGTTAGTAATAAATTAGGACTATTTCAATATTGTGGGCAGTAGTGTAGGAAGTAGTGTAGGAGGTTGTGTAGGAGGAAGTGTAGGAGCAAGTCTGGGAAAAGGACTGCATATAGACAGATTGTAAAAACATTTTGAAGAAATAATGATTATGGCATGTTGTTAGATTGCATGGAATAAAAGTTATATTTGTTTACTGCAGTTCGTGTATTATTTATTTCACTGTGCTTCTGCTAAGTTATCTGCCGGTTAACTATTTGTAAGTTTGCAGAATGGTATAAAAATCAAAGAAAATCAAGATAGGTGCCATGTGTTGGTAATTGATCTGCATGCAAAGTTGTCTGGGAAAATTCATATAATTAAAGAATTTGAAGAGCATTTGTTTTATCGAGAGTCAAAGAAGAGAAGGAGCTCAATATAATGTATTTCAACACGTTGTTCTAGATCTATTGAAATGACAGTGAAGGGGAATTATATGATCGTGTAAAAGATTTATGGATTCGAATGAATTTTGGTCTACGTCGAGGACTTGCTCGAGGTCTTCTAGCAAAAATAAGTTGGCTTGTTGATCACAGAGATAAGCTCTATGGGCTTACAAGTAATATTAAAGTAGACCCATATAATCATCTTGTCATATCAGATAGTCTTGATAGAGTCTGGCAGCTTGATCTGGAAGAAAAGAGTGGATTTGATAGAAAAGATTGGCTTGAATCTATGATGAGAAGAAATTGCTAAGTTACATCGAAGCAATCGAGTGCAGCAGAAAGGATTCCCTTTGTTAGGGAAATGATGGAGACTCTCGTGAAGTTGATCAATGATACTTTCACTATAGCTGACCTACTCGAGCAACCAGATCATCTTTGAACATAGAGCCCACATGAGGGAAGGGCGAAAGGGATATGTACTTGTAGATTGAACCAATTAAAGGGAGTTGAGGAGAATTCCAACGCTTCTCAGATAGAAGAGAATTATCATCGACAAAACATTGGCGAGAGTGCTGGCCAGTTTGAGTCAGAGGACTTGTAGAAATCCAATGGAGGAATTCATCAAGCATCGGTTGGAGATTATGTACCAGAAGGTGTTGTAAGGAAGACGATGATAAGAATCTATGGACTATGTAGGAGAAGGAGAAATCTATAGACTCTGCAGGTGTAAATCTACCGACTTTGCAAGGTTGCATCTATGGACTCTGCAGGTGTAAATCTACGGACTATGCAAGAGAGGGAGAAATCTATGGACTTTATAGGCATAAATCTATGGACTCTGCAGAGTATGAAAATTGAGTCCCAGAGCCTTGTGCAGAAGGTGAGCGCATCATTTGGTGGCAGAGAAGTCTCAGAGCTAGTCATCATTTGGGAATAGAGTCCCCAGAGCTCGTCTAGCTCAGCTAGTAGAGCGGTTGCAGTATTTTGGATCAGAGTTTTATTTTGTTGAATGGTGATTTTTCATCATTTGGTATCAGAGCCAGGTTTGAATTCTTAGATAAGTAGCTACATTAAAGAATTAGGTATTGATGTTTTGTGAAAATATTATTCTAAAGAAATTGTATGTTGGCAAATTGTGTTGAGAAAGTGGTATGCAACAAAATCCATCCAAGTAAAGGTGAATTGAAGCTTGATAGTAAAAAAAGGTTCTTGAAGACCTTGAAAGAGAGGATTAGTGATAAGAAGAAGATCTTCCTAGACAAGATGGAGGTATAAATAGCCTTGAAAGGTAGATGGTTTGATTTGTTGTACCTTATTTGCATTTGTAAAGTTGGAAAAGGTAGAGATTTTTCAATTTTGATGAAGAATAGATATAGCAGTAAGGCTTGAAAGGTTTGAGAGAGAAGTGAAAAACCTTGAAGTGGAAAGAAAAGAGTGAGTGACAAGAGAGAGTCCAAAAGCCATAGAGGCTTGAAGAACAAAGGAAGAGAGCTAGTAAGCTCTTGGAAAAAGGAAAATGTTGTACTCTTCTAATCAGTTTTTGTAGACATAATGTATTTTGTGAGGTTGCAGGTTCAAGGTAGTCAAGCCATTAAGGCTTAAGAGGAGAAGAAGCCAAGGGAGGTTTAGTGAAGAGCCAAGAGAAGCTCTAGAAGAAGAGCATAGTGAATTGCTCGAGAAGAAGAAGAAGATCCAAGAAGAAGCTTGGATAGTTTGCCAAAAGACTAAGGTGAAACAGACTTAGGTGAGGTAAAAGATGGAGTTTGAAGAGTTGAGAAGACTGATAGAGGGACTGTCTTGAAGAAAAATGAATCAGATAAAGAGAGAGAAACAAGAAAGAGACAAAAAGAGGAAGAGTACCAAAGAGAAGTGAATGAGATAAAAGCAAGGATAGCCATGATAAAATTTATGGTAGAAAATATGCAGAACCCATGGCAAGGATGGGTAATGAAGAAGAAAAGAGTAAGATGGCCAATTAGATTAGTGATGGAAAGAAGAAGAAGAAGAAGAATAAGGCTAAGAGTTGCCTTAAGGAGAGAGATGAAGAAGTATAACAAAAAGGATAAGCTCAAGAATGAAGAGCTTGGAGAGGAATTTCAGTATGAAGAGGATCAATACTTGGTAGAGGAGATAGATATCATCATTAAAGAAATAGACCAACAGCAAGCAATCACTCAAAAGATCATGTGGCCAAATGTTTTTGTGTCTGACATTTCATTTGATGTTTTGTTTACAGGAAAGCAAGTTGAGGAGGAAGGAGAAACATATGATCCAATGAAGATACTCATGGATCAAGGAGGTGAAGTACCTCATGAGAGAGTTCTTAGACAAGAAGAAGAGGCTTGTTGTAATGCCTCAAGTGATGAAGACATGAAAAAGGATCAGTTGGAACTCCAACATAAAGAATTGATCAAGCAGGAAGAAGAAGTCCTTACTCAAGAGAACAAAAGAAATGAAGAGTTGCATGTTGATGAAGAACAAAGGTATAATGATCAAAATTCAGAATTGGAAAAGATTGAAGATGACAATTTTTAGTTGCATAACATTGATATAGTTGATTTTGATCAAAATGTACTAATCGCTAAGGAGGAACATCTCTTAAAAGAAATATGGCAGTTTGATCAAGAATTTGCAGATGAAGGAGAGTTGCTTGATAAGAAACAAGAAGGGGTAGAACAACTGCAAGAAGAAGATGGAGAGAAGGTTAAATTCTTAGCCTTGACAATTGAAGAAGATATCCTGAAGGAGATAGAAAACCTTGATAGAGAGTTTCTAATTGAACAACCAAACAAGCTTTTTGTCTATCAAAACAAAGAGCAGTTGTTGGAAGAGTTGGCAGTCTTAGAATATGCCATTAACCATGAAGAGAAGAACAAAACTTGTCCTATAACAGTGTTTGAGGAGGTAGAACATTGCTGTGAAGAAGAAATGAAGATAAAGGACCAAGAAGTTATATTTGAGCAGCAAGTATGGGTTCAAAAATTTGGAGAGACCCAAGGGTCTCAAATTTTTGCTTCTAATTTTGCTTTGAATGGTGATTGTACAGGTTTGCTTGATAAGGAGGTCAAGTACTTGGAGAAGAGAGCTCTTCTAAGAGCTCAAGAAGAGAGAATAGAAGTTGATATCCTCATTCAAGAGGATGAATATGTAAAGAAGAAGACTGCAAAGAAGATGAAGAGGTAGCAAGATATACATTGGAAGGAAAAGACAGCAAGCAAAACAAGACACAAGTGTGGTAGTCAAGAACATGCACATTTGTATGAAAAATTTAATGAAGAAGACATTTGTTTTGTAAAATTTTTATGTTTTGTAAATGGGCAAACAAATGAAATTCATGAGCAGGAGCTCATGAAACTTTTTAAGCCCAGGAATCTGATGCAGGAGCATCTTGGGAGTGCTTACATGTGCTAGGAATATGGATAAAGATTTCTTTCAAAAATTATTGTAATTTAAAAATTCAAATCATGGACACTTGTCAAGAGGAAAAGGATAGGTTTATTTGAGTCAAATTTAGTTATTTTAGATTAAAAAGAGGTCGACAACCTTGTCACCATGTAAAATCAGGAGAATCAAGCCATAAGTGGCGTAGGTTAGGTGTTAGTTGCATAATACTATGTTTGACAGCATATTGTTGAGCCTTTTTAGGAGTTGGTTGAGTGGTGTTAGTAATAAATTAGGACTATTTCAATATTGTGGGCAATAGTGTAGGAAGTAGTGTAGGAGGTTGTGTAGGAGGAAGTGTAGGAGCAAGTCCAAGAAAAGGACTGCATATATACAGATTGTAAAAACATTTTGAAGAAATAATGATTATGGCATGTTGTTAGATTGCATGGAATAAAAGTTATATTTGTTTACTACAGTTCATGTATTATTTATTTCGCTATGCTTCTGCTAAGCTATCTGCCGATTAACTATTTGTAAGTTTGCAAAAGGATAGAAAAATCAAAGAAAATCAAGATAGGTGCCATGTATTGGTAATTAATCTACATGCAAAGTTGTCTGGGAAAATTCATATAATAAAGAATTTGAAGAGCATTTTTTTTATTGAGAGTCAAAGAAGAGAAGGAGCTCAATATAATGTATTTCAACACGCTGTTCTAGATCTATTGAAATGACAGTGAAGGGGAATTATATGATCGTGTAAAAGATTTATGGATTCGAATGAATTCTAGTCTACGTCAAGGACTTGCCCGAGGTCTTCCAGCAAAAATAAGTCAGCTTGTTGATCACAAAGATAAGCTCTACGGGCTTACAAGTAAGATTAAAGTAGACCCATATAATCATCTTGTCATATCAGATAGTCCTAATAGAGTCTGGCAGCTTGATCTGGAAGAAAAGAGTGGATTTGATAGAAAATATTGGCTTGAATCTATGATGAGAAGAAATTGCTGAGTAACATCGAAGCAATCGAGTGCAGCAGAAAGGATTCCCTTTGTTAGGGAAATGACAAAGACTCTCGTGAAGTTGATCAGTGATACTTTCGCTATAGCTGACCTGCTCGAGCAACCGATTCATCTTTGAACATAGAGCCTGCATGAGGGAAGGGCGAAAGGGATATGTACTTGTAGACCGAACCAATTAAAGGGAGTTGAGGAGAATTCCAACGCTTCTTAGATATAAGAGAATTATCATCAGCAAAATGTTGGCGAGAGTGTTGGCCGCTCTGAGTCAGAGGACTTGCAGAAATCCAATGGAGGAATTCATAAAGCATTGATTGGAGATTATGTAATAGAAGGTGTTGTAAGGAGGGCAATGATAAGAATCTATGGACTGTGTAGGAGAAGGAGAAATCTACAAACTCTGTAGGAGTAAATCTATGGACTCTGCAAGGTTGCATCTATGGACTCTGCAGGTGTAAATCTACAAACTGTGCAAGAGAGGGAGAAATCTACGGACTCTATAGGTGTAAATCTACAGACTCTGTAGGGTATGAAAATTGAGTCCCAGAGCCTTGTGCAAAAGGTGAGTGCATCATTTGGTGGCAAATCAGTCTCAGAGCTAGTCATCATTTGGGAATAGAGTCCCCAGAGCCCATCTAGCTCAGCTGGTAGAGCGGTTGCAGCATTTTGGATCAAAGTTTTATTTTGTTGAATGGTGATTTTTCATCACACCCTATAGTCAAAAACTTATATATGGGTCTAATATAGTATCATAGGCTATTTAGTTACTCATTTGATGTAATTTTATGCCATTTTTGCCTTGTTTATGGTTTAATTAAGTCTTATGTCAACTTAAGTCACTTAATAATCATTTTTGCGTCTTATATGAAAGTGACATGGTTTTAAAGGTGTATAAGTGTCCTAGTTTTCTTCCCAACATCTAATTTTTTAGATTCCCTATCAGGAATGTTAGTCCACTTGAAACTTGTAGGTTCTCTAACTGATAATCAAGAAACTAATTGAAAAAGGAGGATTTTGGCACTTGTATGGCCTCTAAGGGAGTGTGACACATGTGAAAAAATTGTGGTATGACTATTAAACGTACATGGACTCATCTCATCATTTTATCATCTTTGTAAATGCAAAAAATGGTCAAAAACTATTATACTCCATCAACCTTATAGACATGCAAACCCAGTCAGTAGGTTTATGCTTGGTATGGTCAGTTGGAGAAGTTTCAAACCAAACCCCTTTGGTGGGTCATATTAAACTTATAGAGATTAATTTTCATAATAATAGTTGAATTATTGGTCAACTTTGCTTTAGGATCCATCTATAACAAGTTGACTATGTTTTTTATTCACTATTTCCCATGCCTTATAGGTTTTACTCTTGTTTGGACAATTACATACAATATATTTGATGGGAGTGAATATAGAGGACATGTAAATATTCACTTCATGTTCTAAATTCTTGGTTTCATGTTTTAAATTTTTTTTATAGGCCAAGTATCTCAAGTTGTAAATGAAGGCACCATTTTATGTTGTAGGTAGGTTTCCACTATCTACAAAATCTTCATGGTTTGGTAATGAATTCAAAGGGTATTGATAGGTTAATTATCATGTTTCCAATGCCTTATTGGTCCCTTAATGTTTTAATCTCATTCTCCAAATAAATC
Organism: Torreya grandis; assembly: GCA_037957365.1. NCBI lineage: Eukaryota > Viridiplantae > Streptophyta > Pinopsida > Cupressales > Taxaceae > Torreya > Torreya grandis. The sequence continues at coordinate 522,380 of JARHVA010001114.1, forward strand.
ATCATATAATTACAATTATTTAGTGACACATAGTCAATTTGTCTCATGACTATCATGTATAGTCAACTGAGTGAACTGTGTTAGGGTATTTATCACATTCATGGAGTCATATATTTTTAATGGGTTTATCCTCTCATTTAATCATGAAAAATTAATGTATCCCTCTATATGGTGCATCATAAAGAGTATAATAAGATAATTTATAATATACACATAGCCTTCCACCATTGATGAATATGCATAAGAGTCTCTCAAGATGACATCATGTTGAAATGGGAGCCTTGGTAGTTGTTTCAAATTATTTGTAGTGATAAGAGTGAATTTAAATCCTTTTTGAGGGCTTATATTTTATCACTATCATGTATATCTTGAACACTACCTATAGTACTACTCACTATCTATACACATGAAAATGTTCATCTACAGGTGCTACCACAGAAAGTTGAGGTGTCATATAGAAGTGTTGAAACAAGTGGTTAAACACTTATTGAGATCTTATTTTGTTTATTATATCATTTCATACCTATTTGGAATGATATATGGGTAGGCGAGATGGGAGATTACCTTCAAAGGTGAAATAGCTGTATTCAGGGACCATATCCCTAAAACATGAAAACAAAGCACTTTACCATTTGGTGGAGATCATATAAAAAGGCTATCAAGAGATTTGAAGAACATAAATTACTATGAATTTTAGCCTCCACATATGATAAGAGATATGAAAAATATGGAGGGTATATGATTATTGGATGGTGGTTTTTGAAAGGCCTAAAGATGCACTTTTATTCACTAAACTCAAACAGTGAGATCTACAGTATTGAACATCAAAAGACCTTCATACCTAAAAGTTTAAATAAGGCATATATCCATGTGGGGTGGAAAAATTGAGTTGATGATCACATTTTTAGTCTATATCCATCAAATAATTTTTTGAGGGAAGGTTGGAATTATGTTTTTTGAGCCCCATCCACACCTACAAGGGTCTCTCGTTTGGGATGTTAATATACATTGGACTATGAAGTCCTAAAATTGCATAGTACAAGATTGGACATGGAACATATAGAAACCTATTATCTCACATTACTTAATAATACCTTAGATGGTTCCCATGGATTATATTACAAAGGTTTTAAGGATAAAATCCACCTATAAGACCCTACATAGCCAATTGTAGCTGACTGTGAGGGGTAGAGAGAAAATGGGTTAGGGTTCTTGATGTGGGAATAACCCAATCATGAAATGAGTGAGTCAAAATAATTTATAAATTATCATGGAAGGATTAAATTAGGATTATTCAATTTTTTAAAAGCCTAAACTATATAGGACTACCTACAGGTGCCCCTCCAAAGTAAGAAACATAGTCAAAAATTACACTTAGTCTTGACTAAGCAAGGAGTATGTGGGGGATTTGGAGTGATGAATGGAGGTTATAATAGCTTCATAATTATAATTATAGTCTCATTTCACTCTAATTTTTGATATATAACATAGAAAGGACTCTAATTATGTAACACACATTCCATATGATGAAACCTTACACACAGTCTACCTTCCCAAGGGTTTGTCTTGGATTTTGAAAGAGTTAGAAGGTCTAATGACCTAATAAAGGGGAAAAAATATTGTATATATAATATTAACCACTTGTAAAATACCATAAAATATATTTTTTTTTATTAAAGAGGCGAAGTGCCCTCTATTTTATCTCAAATAGAGGGTACCTCCCTAGAACACAAACTCTGCAATCTTCGAGAGTGCAGATGATCAAGTGAATTAAGGGCTGATAATACAATTAAATGACTTATGGAAAGTTTAATAACACCTAGGAAAACATGAAAAATATCTCACATAATGAATAATCTCAATAGGGTGGTCTAGACCTTCAGGGTTACAGTCAGGCCTATTAGGCAAGGTTTTGGCCTAAAGCCTAAATGGTAAGTCAGTATCACTTCCAACTTTAGGAAATCATTAAAATGTATTATAAAATGTTCATGTGGGCATAATTTATGTTTATAATAATTTTTAATGTAGATAATACCCTAATAAATCCACTTTTATCTCAAAGACTATTTAGTCCTATGTAAAATGAGGAATCAGGCTCGATAGGGTGACTTTAAATGCTCACATATTCTTGGATGGTATGCATGGAGGCCCAAGGAGTTTCGGGAAGTTGAAAAGGGCCTTGAAAATTGATCTTATAGAATTTTTTTCAATTCCAATGTCATATCTCTATGAACAAAGCTTAAAATCAAAAAGGACCTAAAACCCTACAAAACCCTAAATAAGGACCCGATGAAGGAAATGAAGGAGAAGGGATATCCTAATGGACTATAATAGGTATGAAAGTGTGTGAACCTTTTATGGGAATTTCTATATACCCTTCCTATTCACTTGAGTTTCACCGTATCTCTATGGATAGGGTATAAATTGGTTTATTTGATAATTGTGCATGTTTTATAGGATCAAGGAGATTTAAAGAGATGCCACCAACTTTGGGGAAGAGATTAGGAATTAATATAAATCTCTATGATAATTTAATTTAGCATAAAATCTCTTAAGTATGTCTAACATCACCTTCATCTCAGCCAATCAAAACTAGGAAAGTGAGTAAGATAGTGAGAAGGGTGAGAACTTCAAGTGGATAGCCTTTTAAGGTGCACATAAAGAATATAAGGCCATGGAGGGTCATTCCAAGTTTCATTCACCCTATTATATGGATTTTCATGAGAAATTTAATCCAATTTTTATTACAATTGTGAGGGGTGAGTGGAAGAGGAGTTTTTTTTATTGTAGGTAGTGATGGCTCATCTCTAGAAGATTTTAGATGATTAGGTATGAATTCAATGCATGGTGGAGTATGTATACAATCCCTCCCTCTCAGTTAAATCATGAGATCTATCCATATTTAGTTTTTGGATGTTTAAAATGGACTAAATGATGAAGGTAGTTTTATTATACAGAATGAGAAGTTTCACACCACATTTCATGAGTTGTATAACTTGAACATCCATTTGTCCTATTAGACATTACATGGGTTTTATCCTACTCCATTCTAATGTATATTTAACTCCTCCTCTCATCATGACAAGTGTTATAGTGACCTTTGAACTTCATTTCCTCTTCTCTTTTAATTTCTATAAGTAGTTACCATTTTGGCCTTTGTAATCTAATACCACACCATGTATGTTGAAGCCCTACTAGAATGACATTGTGTTTTACCTTTAAATATTAATGAAAGTATAGTTTTGAGTTCATGAATAATTTTCTAAGTATGAAAGTGATGTATGGTGATGTAGACTGATAATTCTCTATCTTTTCTTCCCTTATCCTTTCATGTTTATGCAAGAGTTCCTATTCTAATAGGTCATATAGAGTGTAGTCAAGTGTGTTAGGATCCTTTCAAGTGTATTATTATCCTTGGAGTGTGTGAAAATCATACACTTGAATGTGGCTAATACTCGAAGAGATAGATATTTGAAGAAGACTCCATGTCTTATCATGAATTTGTGGATGACCATCTCAAGCATGAAGTGGTAAAGTCACTCCTCAATAAGTTGCAGTCCTAAAAAAGTCCCATGAAACCAAGGTGGAAATTATTATTCTTGAATATTGCTCAATACTTCAGCCTAATTTTGAATCACCCTAAGATAAACTGGAGCATGAAAAACACCATCTTGATGACCTCATGCATCAAGAAGAGAAGAATTAAGAGGTAGTGGTTCTAAATGACAAGGAGGACAAGATAATTGGTAGCTACAAATGGAGCTCTTTAAAGAAATTGAAGATATTTTCCAAGTTGAAGGACAAGTACATGACAAGGTGGGGGAAAGATTTTCCATGGAAGATAATGACTAGGATTGGGTAGACTATGTAGAGCTCCTTGATGAGCTTGAAGAACTTGTAGCTAAATAAAAACCCAATATTAATGAGAGAACTATGGAAATAAAGAAGGAAAGCCTTGTTGAACCACTATTGGAGGTTGTATTTAAGGAATATTATGGAAAATTTGACTCTATTTAGATGCAAAAAGTGTTCATTTCCATAGCTAGTTTATCTAGAGTTGTTTGGTCCTCATTAAATATCATGCCAATGAAGTTGGCAAACACCATGAAGAATATGGAGGCATCAATGTCAAGGGTCAAAAGGATACATGTCTCATTCAATCATTCAAGTCATGAAACAATATATGATTCAAACTTTCCCTTTGTCTTAGGAATAAGTGTTCATCTCAGGTTGGTTAGTGTTTGATTAGTTAGATTGGTTGTTTTGTTTGTATGTTCCATAAGTTGTCATGAAGCACAAGTGTGTGTGGCTTAGTTCCTAGTCTTATGTGTTGTTTTTATTAGTTTTCCATTGTTTGTTGTGTTTTTAAAGTCAATTTTTGTGTCAAACATATGTACATATGACTCCATGGCCCAATGGACCCAATAGACAAGATTAGGCAACTAGTCCATGGCATAGCAAGCATACCACCCTCTGGAAATTAACAAAGATGTTGACCATTTTTACCATAAGTAAAAATGGGTCAACCCCCCTATAATTAAAAACTTATATAGGGCTCTAATATAGTGTCATAGGGTGTTTTGTTTCTTATTTTATGTCATTTGTGCCTTGGTTATGTTTAATCAAGCCTTATGTCAACATAAGTCACTTAGGGGTCATTTTGGGGTCTTATATGAGAGTGGAATGGTTTTAAAGGTGTCCAAGTGTTATATTTTTCTTACCAATTTATAATTTATTATATTCTCTATCACTAATATTAGTCTTCTTGAAACTTATAGGTTCTCTAATTGATAATCAAGAAAACAACTGAAAAAGGAGTTTGGCACTTGTATAGCCTATATGGGAGTGTGACATGTGTGTAAACCTTATGGGATGACTATTCAACTTCCATATACTCATATCATCATTTTATAAACTTTGGAAAATCAAAAAATGGTCAAAAACCAATATGTTCCTTCATCACCCTTCCAGACATGTAGAACCAGTCAGTAGGTTTATACTTGGTACGACTAGTTGGAGATGTTTCAAACAAAACACCTTTTATGGGTGATATTAAAATAAAATATATTAATTTTAATAACAATATTTAAAGGATAATTTAAATTTTATTTATTAATCATCGCTAACAAGTTGATTGTGTTTTTATGTTCACTATTTCCCATGCCCTATAGGTTTTGCTCTTGTTTTGACAAGTTCATACAATCCATCTAATTGGATTGACTCCAAATGACATGGAAATATTCACATCATGTTCTAGATTTTTGGTTTCATGTTCCAAAGTGTTTTTATAGGCCAAGTATCTCACGTTGTAAATGAAGGCACCATTTTGTGTTGCAGGAAGGTTTCCACTATTTATAGAATCTTAATGTTTTGGTAGTGACTTTAAAGGGTGGTGATAGGTTAATTATCATGTTTACAATGTCCTCTTTGTCCCTTAATCTTTAAATCTCATTATACAAATAAATCTTCATGTTATTATAGTCATTTAGTGACACACAATCAATTTATCCTATGACTATCATGTACAGTCAACTGAATGTATTATGTTAGGGTCTTTAACATGTTCATGGATTAATAAAGAGTGTTAGTGGGTTGAGCCTCTCCTTACAATATGAACAAATAACTGAGCCATCCATATGGTGCATCATGAGATCATGAGAAGACAAGTTTCAATATATACACAGCCTTCCACCATTGATGAACATGCATAGGAGTCTCTCAGAATGACATCATGTTGAAATTGGAGCATTATTAGTTGTTTCAAATACTTTAGAGTGATAAGAGTGAATTTGAAGACTTTTTTAGTGCCTAGATTTGATCACAAGCATGTATATCTCGCACACTACTTACAATACTACTCACTATCTATACACATGAAAATGTTCATCTACAAGTGGTACTATATAAATTTGAGGTGTCATATAGAAGTGGTGAAACAAGTGGTGAAACCCTTATTTAAATATTAGTGTGTTTATTATATCATTTTATACATATTTTGAATGATATATGGGTAGGCAATATGGGAGATCACCTTCAAAGGTGAATAGTTATATTCAAGGACCATATCTTTAAAACATGAAAATAGATCACTTTGCCATTTGGTGGAGATTATATAATAAGGCTATAAAGATATTTTAAGTATATAAATGACTATTCCTTGTATCCTCCACATAGGATAAGATATCTTAAAAAGAGGGAGGGTAGATGATTAGTGGAAGGTGGTTTTTGAAAGGCCTATAGTTGCACTTTTATTCACTAAACTCAGACAATGAGATCTACAGTATTAAACATCAAAAGACCTTCATACCCAAAATTTTAAATAAGGAATTTATATATGTGGGGTGAAAAAATTTATTTGATTATCAAATTTTTAGTCTAGATCTATCAAATAATTTTTGGATGGAAGGTTGGAATTCTGTGTTTTGAGTCCCATCCACACTTATAGGTATCTCTCACCTGGGATGTTAATATACAGTGGACTATGAAGTCCTACAAATTAATATTACAAGATTGGACATGGAAACATATGAAAATATAGGCATGTATCATCTCACATTTATTCCTAAGACCTCATATGGTTCATATGGATTATGTGGCATAGGTTTCAAGAATAAAATCCACCTACAGGACCTTACACAGCCAATTATAACTGATTATGAGGGGAAGAGAGCAAAAGGGTTAGGGTTATTGATGTGGAAATAACCCAAGAATGAAATGAGTAAGTCCAAATAATTTATAAAATATCATGTAAGGATTTAATGATGCTTATTAAATGTTTTAAAATCCTAAACTATACAGGAGTACCTATAGGTGCCCCTCAAAAGCAAGAAACACAGTCAGGAATTGCAATCAGTCTTGACTAAGTAAGTAGTATGTGTGGAGTTGGAGTGATGAATGTAGGTTTAAATACCTTAATAATTATTATTATAGTCTCATTTCACTCTCATGTTGGATATATAATAGATAAAGGACTCTAATGATGCAACACATAGTCCATATTATGAAACCTTGCACATAGTCTACCTTTCTAGGGGTCTATCTTGAATTTTGAAAGAGTTAGAAGGTATAATGACATAATAAATGGATAAAATATTATAAAAATCATCTCAAAAACTTATATAATCCCATACAATCTATATTTTGTTTTTGTAAATAGGGGAAGTACCCTTTGCTTTGTCTTAGATAGAAGGTACTTCCCTAGAACACAAACTCTATAATCTTAGAGAGTGGAGATGATCAGGAGAAATAAGGCATGATAATACAATGTAAGGAGGTGTGTAAATTTTAATTACACCTAGGAAAAAATGAAAAATCTTTTATATAAGTAACACTATCAACAAGGTGGTCTAGACTTCAGGGCTACAGTCAAGCTTATTAGGCAGGGTTTTGGCCTAAAGCTCAAATGGTAAGTCAGTATCACTTCTAACTTTAGGAGAGAATTAAAATGGATTATAAAATGTTGATTTTGGAATAATATATGTGGCCAATATTTTTTAATGTAGACAAAACCCTAATAAATCCACTTTTAGCTTAAAGATAATCAAGGCTATGCAAAAGAAGGAATCAAGCTCGATAGGGTGACTTTGAATGCTCACATCTTCTTGGAGGGAGTGCATGGAGGTCCAAGGAGTTTTGGGAAGTTTATATGGGTCCTGATCATTGATCTTGTATAATTTTTTTGTAATTACAATTTCATATCTCTATTAATAAAGCTTAAGAGAAAAAAGGCCCTAAAACTCTAAAAACCCTTAAATAAGGACCTGATGAAGGAAATGAAGGAGAAGGGCTATCCTAATGGACCATAATGGAAATTAAAGTGTTTAAACCTTTTAAGATACTCTTTATATACCCTTCCCATCCACTTTAGTTGTTTATTTAACTTTTTTAAGAATAATGGAGTTTTATTCCTATTTTAGTTAAGGGTCTAGATTAATAAACTAGTACAGAATATAACACTAATTACACTCCTAATTTATCTAATTTGTTTATATTTTTCACCTTTTTAAAAATATAAATAAATAAGGATAAATATAAATTATCTTTAAACTAGACTAAAATGGTTGATACAGATGGTGAAACTAGTTATGCAGGACTAAGATAGTATCATGAATCTAGATTTGGCTTTCATTCGGTGAAATGATAAGAGCACAAAAAATAGGACACCTTGGGGTCCAACACTATATTCCACTCCTACCACTATTTTCAAAATTAGTCACAGAGACCTAAAACTTTCTAGGTTTTTCCTTTTTCATGTGTTAGTCTACCTGTGAAATATTGAGTGTTGATTGTTGATAGAACTCACTATATAGTTGATTTAATATTCAAAACTCTAACCCTCCATCATGTTTGATAAAATAATGTTTAAATCACTTGATAAATAATGGGTTAGTGTTTACGATGCACTAAACATGTAATCCATACCCTTTATGTGGTCATGTTACTTACATACCAATACTCTGAAGAGGGATCAAGCCATATGTAGTTCTACCACCTAATGTGCTTTGAGAAATAGTGTGGTGCAGAAGAAAAAATGAAAAATTGAGAGTGCTTGAGGTGGTTATGGAATATTATGAGGGTTTTAGTATGTTTTTGGTTGTGTTGGATTATTGTATGCAGAGAATAGGGAAGTTTGCCTTGGTGCTTTGTTTGTATTCTTTTTTGATTTGTAAGTTTTATCACCTCTTTTGTATATGAACTTTGAGTAGGATTTTATAAGGAACTATTGGTCATGGGTCAGATGTATTCATGATAAGTTTACCTAATTAAAGATAAGGATCAGATGAAAATAACTATTGGGGCTCAAAGTGCAAAAATATGAGCACTAAAAATGGGATACTTTGGTGTTGATGCTATAGTCCAATTCTATTACTCATGTCTAATAGCTTGGGACCTAGGGGAATAAGATTAGCATAGGGAATGATACCTAGTTGAGGTGAAATTAATTTTCAAAAGGTTTTAGATGATTGGTAATGAGTAAAAATGTGTCTAGAAGGCTCATAAGAGCATGCAAAAAAGAACTATGAATGGGGTCTCGCAAGCCACACTCAAACAACCAATTTAGACATTTATATGACTATATTTTTCTTGCTTTATTTTAGTGATGCAACAAAGTAAAATAATAGGATAAAGGAAAAATATAAAGTGTCCCTAAACTTACCTATAAGGGTTAAGCCCATAAAGATATGTGATGTTGAGTGTGCGTATAGAGAGCACAACATGAAGTGTAAATCTACAAGAGAAAACAAGGAATAGATCAGTTCTTACTAGAAATATTATGTCTAAATTAAGAACATACAAAGGCTAGGTAAAAGAGAGAGGAAGAGAAAGGAATGAATATACCTCATCGATTATGTGAACCAATATAAAATATGTTGTGATGTTGAGTGATGTTGGGTATGTATTGTACCAAGAGTAATATCATGAATGGAGTTGTGTGCTCAATTCCCTGAGGGTGGATCAAGAATACAAAGGCTATCCCTTTGGTTCCATCATCACCTACTAATTGAAGCTATGTGATCATGCATCTATTAATCTATGTTTGGACTATGTGTCTAAACCCTCTACGTAGGTGGCTCAAGAATATAAAGCTTAGCTAGTCCATTTGCTCTATCATTGCCCATTATATAGTGAAATATGAACTGATACTAATATGAATGTGTGTCATATGACATGGCTCATGAAGTCCATAAATGTTATATAATCTAACAATGTGGCATGGATATCTGAATGTGTATTAAAAACTAGGCCAATCTTGGCCACTCTAAAAGGTGGAGATTAAGCTTGTATGAAAGCCACTCTGAAACTGAGAACTAGGCTTATATGAAAGCCACTCTGAAATGATGTCAACCATCTAAGATGGAATAAGGCATGCAATTACTGAGAATATATGGGTAATACAATGAATTGTAAAGAAAATAAGGCAAATGTGTCAGACATATTTCCCCCAATCATTGGTGTCTGTAACATGGATTTTGATCTAGAAGTTATACTAACTACCCAATCTAAAACTAGAAGTGAGGGCCATCATGTTGCACATGATTCCCCTTATATCTAGATATTTTGAGTAAAATTATACTAAAACTACCCAATCTAGACTAAATTGTAGCTAACAAAATTATAATTGACCTTACCTTTCTATCTATTTCTAAAAATTCTAGGTTTTTGGCTATTTAGATAAGAGTGCCAAAAAGTGGACACTATGGTGTCTGACACTGTTGTCCAATTTTGGCACTCTTGTTCTTTACTATTTTTTATGACAATTCTATATTCATCACTATTTTTTTGGTCTATTATGCATGTTTTAAACTCTGATTGTTGTTTGTGAGTGTTCTAAAAATTGATTTTTGATCGATAGAGAGCTCTAATCTCTATGATAAAACCCCTATTTATTGCTTCGTCTTTTGACTATAGGAATGAAGACCCTACAATGACTTCCCTCAGAATAAATATCCTTAAAAGTGTGTTATTTTTTGAAATACATGATATAGAAATGATAATCCAAAAGATGTCTCAAGATATAGCATAGTTTATATTGAAGATTATTAGATCAACAGGGGTATGCCTAGATAGATATAACAATGTAATAGCATGTGCAGTATATTGAACTAAAACTAGAAATTTAGTTAATTTTTAAGGATGGATGGAGCATGATATCTATCATGGCATCTAATAAGGAAATATAATGCATGATGTGGATCATGGCATTGCAAACAACTGAGAAGCAAATAAGCACATAAGGCAAGGAATAAGAAGCATACAAAAAGAGGCCAAGGGTCTAAGAAAAAAAAGGGCATAAGCACATGTCACTCAAAATGGGAAAATGAATCATATAAGGAATTTTCAAATTCCCATATACACATACAATTGCAAACAATAAATATTGGCACAAGGGCCATAGACACATATAAGAGTACAAGCAAAGGACATTGGCAAATGTCCTAAGGCAAACACAAGTAATGAAATAGGAACTGATAAATGCAATCATATGTAGCTACTCAAAGAAATAAATGAAGGTGTGTAAATGTTGTAAATACTATCACATATAAATGATCAAATTAATAAGTGAAATTATGCAAGATATGTATTAGAAGACTAAGTATATGCTAAGAAATACACAAGTGCTATATGCTAGTGAGTGTTGATAGAATAATCTATGTAAGTTAATAAGTAATGTACATCAACATGATAACTATAGTGTGTGGTGTAGCAATGACATAAATTGGATGGTGTAGTCATGTAGAATATGCCCCTGGTAGGTAGATATGTCGATGTATGTCTTAAATGTAGAAAAAGGATGCCCCCTCAATGGGTAGAGTAAAGCAATCAAAAATCTGCGTATCACTACACACACTCAAAAAAGATCAAGTGAATCATGGTAATGTATATAAATCAACAAAAAATAACATAAAACAACAAAACATAAGTCTAGCATGGTGGTATAAATGTAAAGCATGGATAATGCATGCAATTGAAAAGTGTTTTGAGTTATTTGAATGTTTTTATATTTTGAGTTATTTGAATGTTTTTGTATTTTAACTCATTGTATTATTTTTGGTATTTTGAAATAATCTAGGTACAAGTAAGCAAAAAGACACTATGTACAAGTAAGCTAAGAAAATATGTACAAATAGAAAGAAACTACGTACAAGTAAGCTAAGAAAAATGATATTAACTAATGACTCTCAAAAGAGATTCCCTGTCATGGTGTCCTGTAACAAATGAATGAATCATGTGTGATTATGAAGCATGAGGGAATGGCTATGAATATGACTCTAAATATTTGGATTCATTGTTGATATCTTGGAAATCATAATAACATGTATTGTTCCACTCATCATTATCATTTTGATTTTGAACCAAAGGAATGCTAGTGTTGACTTTTGTTGTATCTAGATCATTTTCTTTGATAAATTGTGTCTATGAATGATTTTCCTTAAGATGTTTAATAAATCCCAAACCTTCATGATAAACATTATCAACTACTAGAAAAGGAATAGTGATGCCTTGAGCATGTTTTCCCAACCCTTGACCTTGATAATCAAATTGTTGTAGATATTTTTTACCAAACCCATAATGCTTTGAAAGTTGAGCCTCATTTTGGAGAGGTGGATTTTCATATTTTTTGTGATTTACTTATGCTTTTGGTACTATTTCTTGCTCTAATTTTGCTTTTTGATCCCTTTGTTGTTCTAAGTTATGCTTTGGTAACCACTTTTGTACTATTCCTAAATTTAACCCTTTATGAATGTGTTCATGTGTCATGATGGATTGCTTGACTGATTTACCCTATATAGGATCCTCATTATCAATTATTGGTTGTATTTGTTTTTTTAATGCCAAACATGAATCTATGTGATACCCATGCATATTATGATATGCACAATAATATCTGGATCTTCTCACTGGATATAAAGGAGGTAGTTTTATCAACTTAGATTTAATCATTTTCTTAGTACCTCACCTAAACTAATATTTGATCTTTAAATGCTTTTTGAATCACTAGTTGTAGAGTTAATTTATTGTGATTTCTTGTTTTGATATGTAACATTTCTTGGAACCAATTGACTAAGTGAAGGTGTATATACATGATTGGCTATAGGGTGCCTTTCAAGATTTTATGTTATAATCTGATTTTCCAATGTTGTAATATTTTCATGTAATTGGTGATTCTACATTTGTAAATTTAAAATTAACTTGCTCATACTGGTGATTTCATCTCTTAGAGTCACACAAGTGCAAACCCTAGTTGCTTCTGACAGAACATATAATCACATATGTTGAAGAGGGTTTGAAGAAGCTATAGGCTAAATGAATGCATTAAGAATAATAGTATAGGATACCTTACCTTTTAGAGGGGTGATAGCATGGACCTGGTAGAGGGAAATTATATATCACCCTCTTGGGGGGGAGGAGGAGATGGAAATTCTTTTTTGTGCATAAGATACGACATTAAAAATTGGTAGGTGGTTGTTAGCTTATGTAATGGATCCTCTTAGTATGTAAGCATTTTATTCTTAATTGAATTCCACATAATAGAGAGATAACATGTTAAATAAGTAATGAAATATGGCATATATTTGAACTGGTCTTAAAATAATAAGTGCATATGTATTTATGTCATTTTTGAATTCATGCCAAATGAAAGGAAACAAGAATGCAATAGAAACTAGAAAACTTTGAATAAGTAAATCATGATTAATAAAATTGGAATATTTATCCCAATGTGCAAAAATCAAAATTTTAATTTCAAAACCCTAGGTTAGGGTTTGAAAATACCAGTTCCCAGTATAGGCAACTAGGGTCTGAAATAAATAATTTTTAAAATTACTATGGTAAATTTTATAATTAAATGTGAAATTATGATTTATATATGTATAAAAAATAAAAAAAATACTTCTAAATCAATAAAGAATTTTCCCTAGGGTTTTTAGGTTTTTGTGTGTAAATGAAGTAAGTTGAGTTCACCAAATGATTTAACTTTTTTGGGAAAATGGAGTTTTATTCCTATTTTAATTAATGGTCTACATTAATAAATTAATACAAAATATAGCAATAATTACGATCTTAATTTGTGCAATTTTTTTTATCTTTTTCACCTTTCTAAAAATAGCAATAAATAAGTAGAAATATAACTTAGAATGAAACTAAACTAAAATAGTTGATATACAAGTTGAAACTAGTTGTGCAAGACTGGGACAATGTCATGAATCTAGATCTAGCTTTCATTCAGTGAAAGGATAGGAGCACCAAAAATAAGACACCTTGGGGTCCAGCACTATAGTCCACTCCTACCGCTGTTGTCCAAACTAATCATAGAGACTTGAAACTTTTTTTTTGTGTGTTGTTCTTGTGTTAGTCAACCTATGAAATCTTGAGTGTTGATTGTCAACAGAACTTGCTATATAGATGATTTAATCTTCAAAACCCTAACCATCCATCATACTTAATAAAAATATTTGAATCACTTAAGAAAGGGAGGTTAGTATGTAAGATGCACTGAATGTGTAATCCACACCCCTTATGTGGGCACACTGCATACATACCAATACTCTAAAGATGGATCAAGCCATATGTAGTTCTCCCACCTAATCTGCTTTGAGTAATAGTGTGATGCAAATGTAAAAATAATAAATTGAGAGTGCTTGAGGTGGTTACGGATCGGTATGATGGTTTTAGTATGTTTATAGCTATGTTGGGTGATTGTATGTAGATAATAGGTCAGTTTGCCTTTGTGCTTTGCTTGTATCCTTATTTGTTTTGTAAGTTTTGTCACTTATTTTGTAAATGAATTTTGAGTGGGATTTTACAGGGAACTATTGGTCATGGGTCAAATGTATTCACGCTAAGTTGACCTAATTAAAGATAAGGAATAGATGAATATAACCATTTGGGCTCAAAGTGAAAAATTATAGGAGCACTAAAAATTGGGCACTTTGGTGCTTGGCACTATAGTCCAATTTTGTTGTTCTCGTCCTACAGGATCAAGACTTGGGGGAATAGGATTGGCATGAGGAATGTTGTTTGGTTGAGGTGAAATCAAGGTTTAAAAGGTTTTAGATGAATGGTAATGAGAAAGGTGTCTATAATGGTCATAAGAGCATGCAAAAAAGACCTATGGATGGGGTCTCACTAGCCAGACTCAAACTACCAATTTAGATATTGTATATGACTACAGTTGTACCCTATCTATACAGACAGGGTACAAAATTGGTTTCTTTGATAGTTTTTCATGTTTTATAGGATATATGAGGTTTCAATATATTCCACCAACTTTTGGAAAGATCTTAGGACTTAATCTAACTCTCTATGATAATTTCATTCAACAAAAAACACCCTAAGTGTGTCTATAAACACCTTCATCTCAGCCAATAAAAAATGACACAATAAGCAAGATAGTGAAAAGGGTGAGAACTTCAAGTGGATGGGATTTTAAGGTGGACCTAAATAATCTAAGTCCATGGAGGATATTTCCAAGTGTCATCCACCCTCTTGTATGGATTTGCATGAAAAACTAAAGCCAATTTCAAGGCTAAGTATGAGGGGTGAGTGGAAGAGGAGTTTCTTTGACATTAGGCAATGATGGCTCACTTATAGAATATTATAGATAATTAGTGATCTAGATAATTCATGGTGTAATGTGTATACAACCCTTCTCTCTCATTTCAATCATTAGATCTATCCCTAGTTATTTGTGGGATGTTCCAAAGGGGCTAAATGATGAAGATAGTTTTCTTGTGTAGAATGAGAAGTTTCACACCACATTTCATGAGTTTCATAACTTGAAAAGCCATTTGTCCTATCAAAAATTTCATGGTATCTATCCTACTCTATTTTAATATATATTTAACTCCTCCTCTTAGCATGACAAGTGTTTTAGTGACCTTTAGACTTCATTCTCTTATATTCTCTTAAGTTCTATAAGTAGCTGCCATTTTGGCCTTTGTAATCTAATATCACACCATGTATAGCAAAGCCCTACTAGAATGACATTGTATTTTATCTTTGAATATTAATGTGAGTCTATTTTTGATTTCATGAACAATTGTCTAAGTATGCAAGTGATGTATGGTGATGTAAAGTGATAATTCTCTATCCTTTCTTCCTTTATCCTTTCATATTTGTGCAAGAGTTCATATTCTAATAGGTCATATAGAGTTTATTAAAGTGTGTTAGTCTCCTTTCAAGTGCTTGATTTTCCTTGGAATGTGAAATCTACCCTCTAGTTTATTTTCCTTATGTTTCTTCACACATATCACCTCTGTATTGAAACACTCATGCTAGAAACAATCTAGGACTTAGAAGTTAGTTCATATGCCTAAAATTATTAGTGAATGAAATATGACGGTCATGTGTAAAACATCCCGTTGTATCATCCCCTTTAGTATAGTTTCAATTCATTCAATTTCTAACTCTTTTCCCACAATCAAGCACTATCATAGGTGAAATTACTTCAAGACACATTTAGGGAGCTAGCCCTTAAATATAGAGGCTCATTTCCATCATAGGTACACTCACATACTTGGAAGTTTTCCCATGTTACCTAAATATGGAAGAGGCTTGAACACCCTCTTCTAGGGTACAGTATTTGGTGACAATTGGTTGGTCAAAAAGAGATTGAACTTGGTTTCTTTGTTAAGGAGATTGATTGTGCTTTGGAAAGGGATCATTGTATATCTCTAGTTGTTTTTTTATACATGGATGCACTCAACTCTTGAGTAAGCACACCACTATGTTATTGAAACAAAAAACAAATCACCCAAAATGGTAATAATGTAAGAGATAAATCAAAGTGGAGAAAACCAATATTCCATATCAATAAAGCTTATAAAATGATGTACATATAGGTAGAATTTAGGATAATCCCAATAATACCATGCATGTGGGACTAACTCCCTCTAAAATAGGTGTAAGAAAGGCATCAAACCAACATATTAGTACATGTGGGATAAAATTCCCAAATTTACAAACACAACTAAACAAGATAAATGATAGGAAAATAAATATCCTACACCAACATCCCCTCTCAAGTGTAGCTTAGATGGGTAGAATAAATAAAAATGGGTCCCAAAAACTAGGCCTAATCAAATACCCACGTATAAATCAATTTCTCATAAAGTAGATAAAATTAGAAAACCCATAGGAAAATAACACCCCCTCCCCCGAAAAAGAGAGACATATAATAAGTAAAGAGGATATAATCCCCCCTAAAGATGATGTTGTTGATGATGTGAATCTCACCACAAGAAAAGATCATAGATGAATTAACTTGCTCTTAATGAAGGGTTTGGTAAAGATATCTGTAACCTACTCTGAAGATAGGCAAAATCTCAATTCAATGACTTGACCATGAATAATCTCCTAGATAAAATACATGTAAAACTCTTTGTGTTTAGTTTGATAGTGTTGAACTAGATTCTTCCATATTTGTAGAGTACTCTAGTTGTCACAATAGATGATGGTAGGTTACCTGATAGGAATACTTTAGATATAATCCCATGAAGCCAAATATCCTTAGTAGTTATGTTAATATCTCCCCGGTACTCTACCTCTATGGATGGTATATTAATAACATTTTAATTTTTGCTAGACTAACTGATACGATCATAACCTAAATAAAAACTATAACTTGAAGTGGACTTATGACTCTAAATATCACTAGCCCAATATGAATATATAAAACCAACCAAGTCAACCTCTACGCTAAATTTGTAAAGAATCTAGAATCTATAAAAGCCTTGAACGTAGTGAAATATACTCTTAGTTTATTTCTAGTGTAGCTCATGGGGTTCCTACATGAATCTATAAATGAGTCCCATTACATATAAAATATCAAGCTTGGTATGAGTCAAATAAATGAGGTTGTCAACAAGTTATCGATACTGAGTGGAATTGACCAAAAGTGTAGAATATTCAGCCACAAGCTTGACTCTTGATAGAAATGGAATCAAATATGGATTAAAATCTATGATCTAGTAATTTGACTCAAGAGAGGATGGTTAGTATGGTGTTAGTTCTAAAATAAAAACAAAATGAAATAAACACACTAATAGCATAACATTTCTAGGCCTAGACACTAGGGAGAGCTTAGTTAACAAAAGCAAATGACAAACACAACTAAAAAGAAAGGAATGAAAACACAAGAGTTACTTCACCTTCTTTGGATGATCTAAATGGATTTATAGTTGTGGCTTGCTCGGCTTATGCTCATGAAGTCCTTGGTAATGGAAGTTTGGCTACCTCTATCTCTCCTTGGCACTTTTGGCTTGTGGCTTGGCTTGGCTTGGAATAAATTTGGCATGGTAACACTAGTTGTAATGGATTCTTGAAGATATTTGTGCATTATAACTTTGTACCAAAATAGCTTAGAAATGATGTTGTGAGGCCTCCTACTTTTAAATTTTTGGTTTTGATCATAATCAACCTCAACCATCCATCTCAATATTTGAGTTGTGTATTTGAGGATTAATTCAATTTTTGGAATTAAGTTTTTAATTATCATCATCATGACATTGGAAAAAGGAGAAATTAAGAGTCATGGAGAGCATCATGGAAGGTATCGATGAGGCATGGTAGGAATGAATCTTGATATTTGTGGCATTTATATCCTAGGGATGTCTTTCCAATAAATGAGGTCACTTGATGATGTAGATATGCAATATTAATTTCTAAAAACAATTATTCAACAAGTTTCCATGGAATTTTTTATTAGGCCTTGATTTGGGTTAATTAGCTCTTAAGCATGATTCAGCACTTTGTGCACAAATTACTCAAATTGATCAAAATGCCTTGTTATTGGTCTAAAATTTAACTAGATTGGAATTAGAAGTCCATGTTAGATGAATTAGATTTTTATTCACATTTAAGATTTTACTAACAATAAATAACAAAGGCACATGTCTCATACAAGAGGTTTGGTAGAAAAAAGCAATCTAGAGCACCAAGGTGCAAAATTGACATTTTGACTTGAAATGATCTAATCAAAGTTAGTTGGCCCATGAATTGCATTACCCCATCTAGGGATACCCTAGCCAAAGTCTACACTTTAATATGTCAATTTCACATCATGTAGCATGTTTTAGTGTTTTTAGGCTAAATTATGCATTTTGGGTGGAAATTGGCCAAAAACTTGGTTAAAGGTTATCGGTGGCCAGTTTTAGGTGTCTATAGTTTCCCCCTATTTGGAAAGTCATTGTAAGCTATAATCATAGTAACATATTCTCAAAGAATGAAAATGTCCTATATGCCTACGATTACAATGATGATAAACTAGATGTATGATGCCCCCTCAAGGGAATGGTTGGCACAAGTAGATCGACAAATGATCCCTTAAAAAGAATCAAAATGAGGGGACCAAAGAAAGGAAATATGATGGGGTGAAAACACAATAATAGTGAAAAAGTATTCAAAATTATTGATAATGCAAGTGGGATGGTGTACAATGGTTTCCCAAAGGTGGTTATAAGCATTGTACCCCAATAGTGGCAACGTGGTATGATAACACAAAAATTTACCCAAAGGTGGTTATAATCATTGAGAAGATGGAGTTTCCCCAATTAAGATAGATAAATAATGTAATAGCATGCCCTTGTCTGGGTAGAAAAATTAAAGAAGTGATAACACAATGATTTTCCCAAAGGTGGTTATAATCATTAAGAAATGTAGGTGGGATGATGTGCAATGATTTGCCCATAGGTAGGTATAATCATTGGACCCCAATTATGGCAAACATGATAAACTTGGTCAAGGATGATAATAAATAAACATAGAGGGTAATGATGAATTAGAACAACCTACTAGTAGGGAGATTCTCATCTGAACTAATAAAGGTTGAAATTATTTCATGGTTAATTACTCTATTTGGGATATGATTAGGATGGAATTAAGGTGTCAGTGCCGAAGAGATGCTACCATTTATGAATAAACTTCTTAAAGTTGAGATTTATTGTATCATGCATCTATAGGCATCATGGTATAACATCATGAAGACTTGGCTAAAATATGCATGAGGACTGACTCTCATAATCCAATACTAAATATAAAAAAATGCTCAAATGAGAGAAACCATGATGACAATGTAAATATATGAATATGGATGGATTCAAGTGTAAGTGTGGACAAGGAATCACCTAGTGAACACACATAAACTGAATCAAGGCAATAGTATTGAAAGTAAACAAATAGATAAATAAAAAAACAAAATAAATAGAAATAAACAAATGAACAATGTAATAGAAACCATACAAACATTACCCCTAAAAAATAGGTGAAAATTTAATAAATGAACAAAATGGAGGAAGAAAAGAAAGGGAAGGGGGTGGTCAAGTTGTTTCTATATGTACTAGGCAAGTGGATGTTGCCTACATAGTTCCATGGATGTAATATCCAATAAAAAACTTCAGGCCAAATGTAGTTCTCCTAGGGAATGGGAAGAATGTGATAACTAAAGAAAACAAATAGAATGGATGTGATAAAAGAATAGGAATGGTCTTATAAATTGACAAGTGTGTGAGATAAAAAGGCCAAAAAAATGGGGAAACTAAATGACAAATGAGTTGCTTGTAACTTAGTAAGGGTTCCTAGAATCCTTAAGGAAAAGAAGTGGTCAATGTTTTTATTCTTTTCTAATGATTTTGGAAATATTTTTAGAATTTTTTGAAGTGTCTCAACTTGATCAAGAATGATGACACTAAATGGTTCAAGCTCACAAAATGATGAAAGCATGGCTTAGGTTGCTCATAAAATGGCAAGAGCATGGGAAAAAGGGTGACTAAGTTAACCTCAACAAGTATTGAGCACTACCTACATAGTCCCAGAGTAATACCTCAAGTCACTATAGTTCCACCCTTACAATAGAGGAAATCGACTATTGTAGCAATCAATTCAAATAAAATAGGCACAATTGGTAAAAAGACACAACATGGCATCAAAAGTGGCAAGTTGGTATGTCAAGGCTTAATGTTGCCCCTATTTTACCCATAGGTGATTATAACTAAGACACAATAGCATATATCAATGGTACTAATTTGTCTAAAGGTGGTTATAATTAGTAGTAAGACCGGTGGTAAGAAAGGACTAACAAATAAAAGATACAATTGCCAAAACTTTTGTCACATTATCCTAAAATATGCTATCTATCTAAAGTACTTAAACTAACTAATGAAATGATCAGATACATCGATGCTAAAACTACGTTACAAATGACAAAAACCAAGGTCAAATGGGCTAGGCTTTAGAAGACATTGGGTTAATAGAATGGAAGTAGAAAGTGGATATGGTGAAGAGATAGATGAGGATGGTATTTGTATAGAGAAGAATAATGGTAAAATGGCATAACTAAAATGGTCCTTATAGACAATAAACCTTCGCATTCAAGCATAGTACCACTTGAGATGAATAATATTTATTAGCTCTGGAAGATTATCACCATCTGGTGTAGCAAGCTTGTATACTCCTGATCCATAATCTACAATGATGATGAAAGGCCCTATCCAATTTGGTTTGAATTTCCCTTTATGTTTCTTCATATCCATGGTATTCTTTTGGTTTTCTTTATGAATAATATCACCAAGTTCAAATGTTCTATACTTCACATATTGATTATAGTGGCCTTGAAGATTGTTGAGTGTGGTTATGTATTTTTCATCAAGTAGATCTAGCTCTTATAGGTGAGCTACTCGATAGGCATGATCATCCAAGACATAATTGAAAGAGATGTGTAAACCTTAATGGGAAGGATGGCTTCAATACTATAAACAAGTGAGTATGGAGTGGATCCTATGGGGGTACGATGATTGGTATGGTATTCCCAAAAGGTAGGTAATATCTAGAGATACCAATCACGACCGACATCATTGACAATATTTTTGAGAATGTTGACAAGGGTTTTCTTGGATGCCTCAGCTTAGCCATTAACTTGAGGGTAATATGCTATATAAAAATGTTGTGTGATGTTATATTTAGTACATAACTAGTCTACATCCTTTTGCTTAAATGATCTTCCATTATCAAATATAATGTTAGAGGGGATACCATAGTGGCAAATGAGGTGGTTGAAAATGAATTTGGAAATTTTCTTTCCAGTCACGTAAGTGAGGGATATAGCTTCAACCCACTTAGTGAAATACTCAGTGGTGGTAAGGATATGTTTATAGCCATCAGATGAAGTGGGGTTGATCTTCTTAATGAGGTCAAGTCCCCATGTAGAAAATGGTCATGGTGTTAACATAAATTTTAGATTTTTTGTTAGGGCATGAATCAAATTAGCATGCCATTGAGATTCATCACACTTAATTACATATTTAGTGGCATCTACATCCATTATGAGTCAATAATAACTATTACACAAAAGCTTTTTGGATAGGACTAGCCCACTAGAATGGGCTCTACATACTCCTTCGTGAATTTCTCTTAACGCTAATGTAGACTCTACTAAAGTTAAACAATGAAGTAGAGTTTTATCAAAACTATGATGATAAAAGGTGGATCCAAGTAAAGTATAATGAATGGAATGATGAATGAAGGCTTTGGTTTATTTTTGAGATAGGTTAGGTGGTAGAACTTGGTCATGAAGGTAGTTATAAAGGTCTAAGTACTAGATATAATTAGGACCAACAATATCACAAATCATGGAAATGATTGAAGGTTCATGAGTTGGTGTTAATAAATTCTTGACAAAGAATTGATACTCTCTAGCTATATCTATTTGTTGAATCAGAGAGCCAATAGTAGCCATGGTATCTATAGTTCTATTACTAGCCCTTGGTATGTGTTCAAACTAAATATTGGTAATTTTTTGCTTAAGAGTGTTGACCATGGCTTTATATGGAACAAACTTATCATCTTTGGTCTAAAAATGATTTATAACTTGATTGATGATTAACTAAAAATCACCATAAACTTGAAGATGAGATATATTCCAAAGCACTACTTGTCAAAATCCTACAATAAGTGTTTCATACTTGGCCATGTTGTTTGTAAAAGGAAAGTTGATTCTCAATGATTTAGGGATTAGATCCCCTGTGGTGTAATACATAATAGGCCTACCCTCAATCCATGTGCAAAAAATGAACCATCAAAATATAGATTCTAAGGCTACTCCTCAAGGGGTGGGTCAATGATGGTCATTATGGATTCATCAAGAAATTGAAACATGAGTGGTTGTGTGTCTATGAGAGGTGCTTCAACAAGTTGATTTGTAAGAAATTGTCCCTTAATTTCTTTTTGATTGGCATACTCTATGTCAAACTCACTTAGAAGCATGATCCATTTATCCATTCTTCCTTGAAAGGTTGTTTTAGATAGTAGATACTTGATTGGATCTACTTTTGAAATGACCATGGTCTTATTATTCAACATGTAGTGGCATAATTTTTGAGCTACGAAGACCATGGCTAGACAAGCTTTTTCAAAAGGTGCATAGTTATGTTCATATGTAACCAAGGTACAACTTAGGTAGTATACAACATGCTCCTTTCCTTTGTCATAATGTTAATCTAAGATTGCCCTTAGAGCATGATCAATAGCTGATAGATATATCAAAAATGGCTTTCCTAACATAGAAGGTAATAAAATAGGCAAATAAATAAGATAGTCTTTGAGTTGTTGAAAAGTTGTTTGGTAGTGATCATCCTAGTGAAATGCAACTCCCTTCTTCAAAATGTGTGTGAATAGGTGGCACTTTTCTACTAACTAAGAGATGAAGCATTGGATTGACTGGATCTTACCCTACAAATTATAAAGTTGCTTCAAATTTGTTGGTAGCGACATCTTGGTTATAACATGGACTTTAGCTAGATCAACTTCAATACCTCTATGAGACACAATGAAGCCAAGTAGTTTTCTTAAAGTTACATTGAACACATATTTCTTTAGATTTAGTCTAACTTTTTACTCTTGTAATCTTTTAAATATCTTACACAATATTGTTGGATGGTCGGCCCTAGCTTTAGAATTTCCTAATATGTCATCAACATAGTCTTCAATAATATCATGAATCATATCATGGAATATGACAGTCATGACCCTTTGATATGTACATCCAAAATTATTAAGTCCAAATGACATCACTTGATAATAAAATGTTCCCCATGGAGTGGTGAATATTATTTTATGATGATCTTCTAGTGTGATTATGATATGATTGTATCCTAAAAAGCCATCCATGAGTGAAAGCATTTCATAACCTACCATGGAATCTATGATAATTTTTATGTTAGGTAATGGAAAATCATCTTTAGGAAAAGCTTTGTTGATGTCTTGAAAATTGATACAAATTCTAATTCTTTCAAGTTTTTACTAATGGGTAGAACATTAGAGATCCATTCTGAGTAGTCAATGGATCGAATACATTATGCTTCTAAAAGTTTTACCAACTCTTTATTTACCAATAGAAAAATGTGAGGATGCATCTTATATAGCTTTTGTTTTACCAGTTTGGCATTATAAGTAATCGTAAGGTGATGCAAAACCAAGGTGGGGTTTAAACCTAGCATGTTAGAATAGGCCCATGCAAAGATATGTACAAACTCTCTCAACAGAGCTATAAAGATGTCATGTTTCTCCTCAGTGAGGGATGCACCTAATTTTGTTCATTTCAAGTCTGATGGAGCCTTGATATTTACCTTTTTTATATCTTCGACTAGAAAGGTCAAACCATCTTCTAGGATAGTAGGTAGTGACTTGAACTATTGGATTATGTAAGCATCCTCTATTAGGACTTGCTCTTCAACTTCTCCTAGGCATGATGAATTTGAATCCCCTAAAGGGAGATCTGGACATGTAACAAAAATAGTTGGAAATTCTTCAAGAATTTGATCAAATGCTTGTTATTGCTCAAAGATAAACTCAGATTCATAGGTAAGTTCATCATTGGTGGTCTCCTAGTCTAAATTCAAATAAGAATGAATACCCCCATCTAAAAACACTTAAAATAGGTTTTAACCACTAGACACGCCTTTATCTTTACTTTTTTCCTACTCAAAAAGTGCCTCAAAGAGGCTTTCACTTTAGGACCTTAATGTTTTAATTATTATTTTTTGGCTAAGGGTGTTCACTTGCTCTCCAAAATAGGTTACAAGATCCAATGTGATTGAGAATCTTGATTTGTGATCTCCTAACAGAACATTGTCTCTAAGGCCTAAGAAATCATAGAATGCCTCATCATTCTAGAACTCATCAATTGATAGACTGGATTCTTGTTGGTCCCAATCTATCAATTAGAGATAATATAATGGTATTATATTGTGATGAATGTCTTGGGTAAGGGTACAAATGGCATTGTTATCAAACAAGTTAGTTTTAGCTAGGTTATCAAATGTAAGGCTATGATCAGTCTCTGTTTCACTATCATCATCATCATCATCATCATCATCATCATCACTAGTCGCTAGTGATGGATTTTGAATAAGATATGTGGGGTCACCCCCAGATGGTTTAAATCCAATTCCATAAGGCCTTTCATATTTAGTCATGAAAATTGGCTCGATGGTTCCTTGTTGATTCAGTCTAAGGCCTCTTCCTTCAGAATTATGATGCTCCATGATCCTATTAGGAATAGGATACTTTAAACTTTTATAAAAATTAGCTTAGTTGTCATTGTATAACCATCAGTCATCACCTTCAAGACGGTTAGGTTCTAGGCTAGATGTTGGCACAAATGTGATAGGTCCCTTATCTTTGTTCTTTTGTTACCAATGCATATGTGGGGTGACTTTAGGTCACCCAAAGGTTTTCAGATTCTGAGGAATATTGGCAATATGAAATGTATCATGGGTCACATACTCTCTCAGTCCATTATCTAAAATGATGAAATCATTAGAAGCTTTAGGAGGTGGTATGTGGGAAAGGGAATCCAAGGTATTAGGATCTATGCAATTATCTCGTGAAGGATAAATAAGTATAACCTTTCCTTTATCCTACTTGGAACTTGGTTTCATACCATACTAATAATTATAGATTTGAAATTTGGCCTCAAGATGCTTGTAGTGTTCATATGAGTGTAAATCTCCTAGAATATTCACTTCCATCCCTGAGTGGGAAAACTTGATACATTGGTGCAGTGTTGATGGGAATGCATGAATCTCATGTAACCAAGGCCTACCTAGAAGCATGTTGTGTGATAACTTAAGATCAAGCACATGGTAAAGTGTATCATGGGTCAAAGGCCTAATGATAACTAGCAAACTAATGGTGCCTTGTGATTCTCTTTTCTGATTATCATAGGCTTTAATAGTTATTGTTTCTAGTTGGAGATCTACCATTATGTAACCAAGAAGCTTGATGAGATTTAGAGGCACTATGTTGAGGCCGGATCCATTATCGATAAGGACACATTTCACTTTATGTCATTTGATACAAACTTCTATGTATAATGGGTTATTATGGAGTGGGCCAAGGGAAGACATATCTCTTTGGTTGAATGTGACTTATTGGGTTGGAGCTAGGTGTCCAACCAAAGCTTGAAAGTTATCAGGGGATATGTTATGATCAATAGTGGATTGGGTCAAAAACTCATTCAAGATGTTCTTATGGATTATTGACGTTCATAACAAATCTAAAATAGAAATTTGTGCTAGTGTCTTCTACAATTGTTCCACAATATCAAACTTCTTATCTTGGTTAGTAGTGAATGGTTTATTTCAAGGTTAAATGGTTGGTTGGATGACAGGCAAAGTGGTGGATGGTTGTGGGCTTGGGATAGTAATCTTTGACCTTTGAGTTGTGATTGCACAATTAAGATTAAATACTAGATCATTGTTGCTAACCAATGTTTCGAATGGTGTGGGAGTAGACAGGATAAGTCTCAGTTGCCAGTGCACTTACATGTGGTCACATGGTAACAATGAGTTATTGATATAAGGTCAAAAATGGGAATTCCTAGTTTATTGGTTTACCTATATGCACTCCTAAGTCAAAGAAGGATTATCCATGTAATTTGGTTGAATATTGTTGTTTATCAATGTTCTAGGCTAATTAGTGTTTGGTCTAGGATTAATGGAGATGGTATTAACACTACCCCCTTCAATATGACCTACAACCCTATTGTAGTCATGTGCAACTACATGATAGGTTTTTTGGTTTTTACCATTCTAACCTCTATTTTATCCATTGTTCAGTCATTATGGGTTCTGCTACTAATTTTTTTGGTTTAGCCTTTAATTTTGATTTTGTTGTTGCACTAGTCATTGTTGTTGTTGTTGATTATTTTGTTGTTATTGATTGTTATGTCAAGGAAAGGGTTTTTGATAAATACCAAGAGTTTGATTAGAATTGGAAGCACCATTATCCAATTTTATATCCCCATTATCCAACATATTCTCAATTAAATACTTGATCTAGACACATCTTCGTAGATTATGCACATTGACTTGATGATAGTCACAAAATTCATTTTTATAGTACCAAATAGGATAAGGAATGTTTTGCAAATAATGCTTTGGTATATGCCAACTAATTAGATTAGTGGTAGTAATCTTGTGAAATATAGATTCAATAGCTTCCCCTAGGTCACCAAAAACATGACATGTAGGCATGGTTCTTCTAGGAGGAGGGGTTTGCAATGGTAAAGGTTGTTGTATTTGTTGTGTAGGTCTTGGTTGTTGTGTCTATGGCATTAGTTGGAGAGGTTGTTGGGTAGGAGTAAGCTGAAAAGGTGGTGCAAATGATATTTTCACCATTTAGACATGATGAGACTCAGTTACTCTATTTCCCACAACATTTCTATTTTAGTTGAATTGCCTCAGTCTTTCATGGTTATTGGCCTATGTTAGTTGTGATGCTTGCACTTGATTAGGATGTTGCTCATTTCCATTTGGTACTTTGATTTTGACTAGTTAAATTAATCTTGATGACTCCTTTATTGATGAATGCTCACTCAATCAACAAGCCTTTATTAATGATCTCCTTAAACATATGTGCACATTGTAGTTCTAGATGATAGGTTATCTCACTATGCAAATTTTTGGTAAACACAATAGCTAATTTTTTATTTGGTAAACTATGGATGAAATGACTTTCAAGGGCTCTCCATCATTGTAAATAAGTTTCAAAACTCTCCCTAGTTTTTTGCTTTGCTTGTGTCATGTCCACTAATGAAATCTCATGCTCGAGATTATAGGAAAAGTGTTGCACAAATTTATCAAAAAGATCATCAAAGTCCATTATTGAATTATTGGGAAACTTCAAAAACCACTCCAAGGATTGTTCATCCAAGCTCCTTGGAAACAACAACAAAGGTATATGTCATTATATACCACTGGTTGACATGCAACTATATGTCAAATGAACCATAGAATCACCTTTCCCTTCATATTTATCAAATTTCAGTGGTTTATATCCCAAAGTAAATGGTATCCAAAAATACTCCATGTTGAATGGATAGGAACATATGTCATCCAATTTGAACTTTTTGGTCTATTTCCCAGCCTAAATGGCAGCAATTACATCCTTCATCTGTTACAATTCTTCGGATAGGAAACTAGATGGACTATTGGTTTGAGGGAAAATTTGGGTTTAGATAGATGGTTGGGAGGTCACAAGTGGAATACTTTGACCAAGGTATGATGGATATATCTATTGGAGTATATTGGCTAGGTTGGGGAATGGACCAAGAATACGTATACATGGATTAGGATGTACATGAAATTACACACTTGGTTGTGCAATATTTTGGTTTGGGTTAGTGATAAAGGTTTGACTTAGAATATTTTGTGGTTGGGACAGAGGGATATAACTATATGGTTCCTATTGTAGTTGAAAAGGGACATGTTGCTAACTAATTGAACCTTGTTGTTGAGGGGGAACTTATGGACCAAGACCCTATCTCTAGATTTGTGGCATATTTTGAACCAACAATTATCTAGTAGGTACTTGAGAATCATGGGGACCTCTTTATTTCATGAATCCCTATGTGGAAGTGAAAGCAAGTTTTAGATTCAACATCTATCATTGACCAATATTTGCACATTATTAACTAGTCATTACTTGTTTTTGGATTGGCATATTAGTCTGTGACTAAAGAGGTATGTTTGTTGTTACCTAGCGAGGTGTGACATTTGTTGTCCATGATTGAGGTGGAAATGGATTTGTCCTCTATTGTATTGATATACTAGATTGTGCCTTTTGATGTGGAACACTACTCGTTAATTGTTGAGGAGGATTAGGATTCATCACATTTTGTTATTGAGGCATGATATTAGCCATTGTTTGATTACCTAATCCCATAGGTTGTACACTTGAGGAACTAGCTGGTTGAGTACCACTTTGATCAAGATTGGATGTTATTTGCAAATTAGCCACTATGTTTGGCTCACTATTCAGTGTAGAAGCTAAAGACACTACTTCAATAATGGGTATATGCATCAAGTTATCTATTGAATTAGTTTGTAAAAATGGGTTGGAATTTGGATTCTCTTGTCCAATTAACTCTATCAATACACCTATTAAAGGAACCAAGTCAATAAGAGGCTTACTTACCATGTTCATCTGATTAAAATTGCATGCTAGATTTGGATATGTTTGATATGTTTACAGCATTTGTTTAAAGTGCTCTTCCATTATGTTTTTGCCTTGATCAGATATATTGGGGTCTTGATACGTTATTTGGACTAGAGCCATAGGATTACTAGAAGAAGCCTATTGATCATAAATAATACTATGGGGCACTCGAACTAGACTTCATAAATTTTCATGGGGGAAGTATAATGGAAACTTAGCCCCTACCTCGATGGCTCTAACTAAAATCTCATCTTTGTTCTCTAACAAATGTCACTCAAAAAAAAATATGGATCATACGTAGAAGCCATATTAGTGGAATATGATTATTGAGGAACTAACTCATCTACTATGGGTATTGTAGCTAGGTATTGCATGGTTTGCTCTTGGTCCTATTTTGTGTAAGGTGGTGTGTTAACCAAATAGTTATCCAATGGATCTTGGCTTTGTTTCCTTAATTGAGTATTATAAGAGGGATAAGAATCCATCTCATAAGCAATATCATCCACGTAGGGTTCTTACACCAATTCTTCCTATGCAACTACATTAGTAATCCTTGGATTGTACATGAGTCCACTATGAGTGTAGGAATACCTGTTGGGATTCATATTCAATGATTTTTGATAATAGGTCAAAGAGTTCTCCAAACTCTAAAAAATATAATGTCTAAAATAGATGGCATTTCAACTTGGTCTCGATTTGTCAAAAGGATCAACAGGTTTATGCAAAGGTTTGTGACAAAATAAGATAGCATGAAGTATCTAATGTTTCATTGTTCACACAAAGATAAGCAAATAAATGGACCAAAAATCAAAATGCCAAACACTAAAGTCAAAGTGTTTCAAATTAGTCTAATCTAGGAATTTAAAAGTTTCTAGGTCTTTTGGCCTAACACGACGTCAAAATCTAAGCTCAAACAAGGCATGTGCTAGGACTCTCAGCCAAATGGCATCAAAAGCTAGACTTTGAAAATAAATGAAAGTTTTTTATCTAACATATTTGAAACACTTCTAACAAACACTAGGCATTTGATTCTTGGACATGAACTTGATCAACTAGGTATAAGATATGAAACAAAAGGCACTTTAGCAATATTTTATTTCCTCATAAATAATGGTATAAAAATTGGTTCTTTTTTACAAACAAGCTAGAAAAAAGTGAATGGTATCACTGTGTTTTAGATAAAGGATCACAAAAGTACACTTGGATTAGCCTAAAAATGTAGGAACAAATTTGGAACTCTATGCA
This sequence comes from Torreya grandis, assembly GCA_037957365.1. Lineage (NCBI taxonomy): Eukaryota > Viridiplantae > Streptophyta > Pinopsida > Cupressales > Taxaceae > Torreya > Torreya grandis. The sequence continues at coordinate 552,617 of JARHVA010001114.1, forward strand.
AGAGGATCTATGAAACAATATTCAAAATATTTTGGGTAGTGTAACAATGATATATTACCCAAAAAGGTGTGATAAAAAGTTTTATTTCAAAAAACTCTAAGGAAAAAGATGCTTTCATATAATTTTGATAGCATAACACTACCCTTTTTTTACTCAAAATGTTGTGGTGTATAGACCCAAAGTGCAAGTGTTTATCACAAAATGGCTTAAATATATCAAGTGATGATAATGATTATGATTTTTAAATAGCATTCAACCCAAATTGGAAATTAAACCTAAGTTCCCTCAAGTTTAGTGCAAATGGCGAACCCACTTAACACATCAACCCTATGAAATTGTAAAGGTGTAATTCTAAATTTAGATTATAAGTGAAGGACTTAAACAATGTTGGTAAAGGTCTAGACTCAATTGGGCAGCATAACTATGCCAAAGTGGATGATATGACTTTCAAGCTTTTGATGAACTTTTTAACAAGGCATATTGATGATCTCACATAGACAGCATAACACCTCTTTGTTCAAATGAAAATTTGGACTATGTGTTTGGTTTGGATTAATTGTTTACACCAAGTTTTGACTCCAAATAAGACTTTAATCTAGGACAAGACCAACTAATTAACCGTTCTTAGATCCTAAACTGACAAGGTTTCTTGGTATTATTGGAATCCATCAATATACGTCATTTGAGAGGATTTTAAGTGTTCATCCAAAAGTAAATGTGCATTATATAGTAGGGTTTTTACACCCCCATTCTCTCAAATGATAGTACTGCAATATACCTTGAGGTGCACCTTGAACAAATAATACTTCCACAGTAAGTGGGGATTTATCTAAGATCTAACAAGTTTCTAAACAATCTAGGGGAATCAATTGCACAATGAATTTCATGCCAGACAATGCAAAAAAAATCATAGATTTTGGGTCTGTATCACTTGGCTTGTTACAAAAAGGTCTAGTTCTTTTTGCAACCACTACATCATACTATTCACTTAGTGCTACTACGTCCTGTGTGTAACTCTAAAGGAGCCAAATGAAGTCAATGTCAGGAGATGAAAGCTCAAGTCAAAGCTTCCCTAAATAACTTTTGGGAGGTGATGCAGTGCCCCTCGCAAGCCAAGATGCATAAATAAATAAAGCATGAAAGTAGAAAGACTTTAGGGTCATTTTCAAAATCACCCAAACTTTGACAAGTGTTTGGGGAGTGCCTTAGATGACTTTCTTTCTAAGCCTTGTATGACCTTCTTTCTAATCTTTGGACTAGGCTACTTGCAATAAGAATGGCACTTTTGATTCCAAGGGTTCCCTATAGGGGACAAATAGAAGAGCATACATGCAACATTCCTCTTTTTTCCAAAAAAAAATTGATTAAACAACTATTGCAAATAACAATTGACAAGTATGTTCAATTTTATACCCAAATGAAAAGTTTGGTGGTTTTCATTTGACCCCTTGGTCTTAGTTGCAAAATTTGAAAACATTCACCAAAAACATATAAATTATTTGTTAAATACCCAAAATAAGATTCCTAGTTTATTTTTAAGCATGAAAAGGTGATTTAAACATGTTTTGAGCAAATATAAAGCTTGGTCCTACAGCAAAATTGTTAGAATGTCATTTAGCTTTGAAGCTCTTTTTAGTTGGAAACAATGAACTTTGAAAAATTAGCTCTTGGGTCTGTGTTTTTGGAAAAACACAGTGACTGATGTTAGTTATTACCATTGATGTTGGTTACTCTAGCTAACTTATATTTAACTAATGTTAGTTTTGTTAACTGATGTCGATTAAGATAGGTAAATGATGTCAATATTACTTATCAACGTTGATTACTGTGTAAAACCGTGGTAAATAAAAATAGCAAAATAAAGTTAGAAAATCAATTTGAAAGAGTTTTAAAAGGATCAAATAAATATTTTAGAGTTTTAAAATGATCTCCTTCATGTGTAAGATGCATCTAGTCCCACCGGGTATGCCATAATGTGATCTAGGAATTTGACTCAAGAGAAGATGGTTAGTATGGCATTAGTTCCAAAATGAAAATAAAATAAAATAAACACACTAATAGCATAACATTTGTAGGCCTAGACACTAGGGAGATCATAGTTAACAAAATAAAATGACAAACACAACTAAAAATCAAGGAATGAAAACACAAAAGTTCCTTCACCTTCCTTGGATACTCCAAATGCCTTTGTAGTGGTGGCTTGCACAGCTTGTGCTCATGAAGTCCTTGGCAATAGAAGCTTGGAGACCTCCATATCTCCTTGGCACCTTTGGCTTGTGGCTTGGCTTAGATTTGAATCAATTTGGCATGCTAACACTAGTGGCAGTGGCTTCTTAAAGATATTTATGCATTATAACTTTGCACCAAAATAGCTTTAAAATGATGTTGTGAGGCCTCCTATTTATAAATTTTTGGATTTCATCAGAATCAACCTCAACCATTAATATTAAGAATGAGATGTGTGGTTGAGGATTAATTCAATTTTTGGAATTAAGTTTTTAGTTATTGTCATCATGACATTGGAAAAAGGGGAAATTAAGAGGCATGGAGAGCATCATGGAAGGCATTAATGAGGCATGGGAGGCATGAATCTTGATATTTATGGCATTTATGTCCTAGGGATGTCTTCCCAATAATTGAGGTCACTTGATGATGTAGATATCCAATATTCATTTTTAAAAACAAGTATTCAACAAGTTTCTATGGAATTTTTTATTAAACCTTGATTTGGGTTAATTAGATCTTAAGCATGATTAAACACTTTGTGCACAAATTACTCAAATTGATCAGAATGCCTTATTATTAGTCCAAAATTTGACTAGATTGGAATTGAAAGTCCACATCAGATGCATTGGATTTATATTCACATTTAAGATGTTACCAACAAAACATAACAAAGGCATATGTCCTATGCAAGAAGTTTGATAGAAAAGATCAATCCAAAGCACCTAAGGGCAAAATTGACATTTTGACTTGAAATGATCTGATCAAAGTTAGTTGGCCCATAAATTACCTTACCCCATTTAGGGATACCCTGGCCAAAATCAGCGCTTGAATATGTCAGTTTCACATCATTTAGTGTGTTTTAGTGTTTTTAGGCCAAATTGTGTATTTTGGGTGGAAATTGGCCAAAAGCCTAGTTTGAGGTTATCGATGGCTAGTTTAGGTGTCTACACAATCAGCCATGTGAAATCAAGCCAAAATATGAAGAGCATACTTAGGTTGTACAAGTGAAATCCTTGAATTAGACTATGAAATCTCAATGCTGAGAAAGTAATGCAAAATACCCAAGTCTATCATGTAAAATATGTCTTGTAGAATGGTCTTCACTACTAAAATAGATGATGAGGAACTCCTATTGATCAAAAGATCATCAACATAAAGGACCAACATCAGTAAAGAATCATCCTATCACAAGAAGTATTTATTAGGGTCTGAATGACACTTGGTGAAACCTAAAGTAAGGAGTAAGGAATCCATCTTGGTGTACCAACACTGAGGGGACTATTTTAGTCCATAAATAGATTTGTTAAGTTTTTCAACTAAGGATGAATTCTAAACAAACCTAGGTGGTTGCTCCATGTATATCTCCTCCTCAAGGTCTATGTGAAGAAAGGTACTCTTCACATCCATTCGATCTACATCCCAACCATGTGTTGTGGTTATAGTTAGTGTGATTCGGTTAAAATTCATCTTTGCAATAGGTGAAAAGGTCTCTGATTAGTCAATGCCAAACACCTATTAAATACCCTCAGTGACCAATCATGCCTTAAACTTATTGACCAACCCATCTACTAAAAACTTGGTTCGATATATCCACCTACATCAAACCAAATTACTTCCCTTAGGAAGTGAAGTCAAATCCCAAGTGTCATTTTTTATTATGGAAGAATATTCTTCTTGCATAGCACTATCCCACTCAAGTATGCCTAAAGCCTCTTGAAATTTATGTGGATTTGAATCTGAAGCAAAGATATCATGTGAACCACTTTGATAATCGACCTAAGTTTGTATGTCATCTATTAGATCCCCTATCCAAGTGTCTACACTCTAAAGTGTTTGCCTAGCCCAAAGAGGCCTAGAAGCGGGTGAGTCTGGTGTTATTTCCTCATCCTCTAAAATATGACTAGATGTGGATGTCTAAGACTCCACATCACCATCCTTAATTTTAGAACTAAAAGAAGAAAAAGAAGACCCTAGCTTAGGAACCTACTCTGGATGATCTAAGTCAGAATAAGAATCATCAATTCTAAGAGAATCCAATGAGAAGAAGTGGCATGTGTTGAGTCTTAGGGACTCTCTTAAAATTGAACACTTATTACTATGAACAACTCATGTGTGGTCAGATGTAGAAGGAAATACCCCTTGATTCCATTTGGATAACCTACAAATATGCAAGGCTTGGACTAGGGTTCCATAGCTTCATGTATCTTATTCGATATGCATGCCATATTTAGATATCTAAAAACCCTAAAGTGCTCAATATTAAGCTTCCTTCTATTTCAAGCTTCAAAGGGAGGTACACCCTTCAAATCTTTATGAGGAACCTTATTCTAAATATAACAAGCATAATTGATGGCTTCAGCCCAATATTGAGGTACTAAGGACTTAAAGTGAATCACACAACTAGCCATCTTTGTAAAGGGTCTATTATTGTATTTTATAACTATATTTTTTGAAGGACTGTAAGTGACTATTCATTGAAAATCAATCTCCTTTATGGTGCAAAACTAGTCAAATCTAATGCTGACATATTCTCCTCCATTATCAGTTAAAATAACCTTGATGGACTTCTCAAATTGTTTCTCAACAAGTGCCTTTAAGTCTTGAAAATATTCAAACACTTCAGACTTTTGTTTAAGGAAGTAGACCCATGTATATCTTGAGAAATCATCAATGAAAGTGAGAATGTACTCACCCCTTATAAAATATAGACTAGAAAAAAGCCTAGATATATTAGTGTGTACTAACTCCATTGCTTGTGAATCCCTCTAAGCTTTTCCTTTGTCAAATTTTGCTTTGAGATGCTTTCTAAGAGATAAACCCTCACAAATTCCCTTAAATAATTAGACTCTATGTAAGCCTATGACCATATAATTTTTTTTAAGTTGTTTAAGGTAATAATATTTAAGGTGGACAAACCACTCATGCCATAGTTTGTTAACTCCATCTAAATGAGTTAGTAATGTAGTCGAAGAAGAATTAAGTGAAACATGTGAGAAGGTGTATAACCTAGCTTGGTTATCTTCCATACCCATTGCCACTATAGATTCACTATGCAACTCCCTAATGATAACTAAATCTAGTAAAAACTCAACCCTCATGTCTTTATTGATATGTAGAATTGATATAGTGATAAGAGATTGGTTGAAAGAGAAAGACACTTAGAACAGTATTGAATGTTCCTCTTTCCATTTCAATAGAACCTCTTCCTAAAATTGGTATAGAAGTGTCATCACCTAAACTCAAAGAAGACATGTTATAAGGCTCTAAGGAAGAAAACTCAAGTAGTAAATATCCCATGTGGTGAGAATCACTCAAGTCAATAACCTATGAAGATGTTGAATTTGAAATTGCTACAAGAGCCATGATCTTTTCTTTCTCTTTCCCCTTACCCTTTACCTTGGAAGAATTTTGAGTTGATGAATCTTGCTTGATAGACTCAAGAACACCTATGTTGTTCTTCTACAAGATATGAGTTATGTGATTTATTTTCTTCTTCGTGCACTTGTGTTCATCATGCCCATTTTTATTATAATAGGCACATTTAACCTTCTCTTTCTTAGGTTTATCATTAGAAGAGGAGGCTTCAGTGTTGGTTTTATTAGAGGTGGATTATTTCTTCTTATCTTGGTTCTTATTATTCTCATTGTTTGAATTCTTTACTTTCCCATTCCCAACAATTGAGGTTTGAGGTTTTGTGGACTTAAATGTGCCTATTTGCATCAACTTGTATTGTTCCCTAGTTAAGTCAGCAATGAAAGTATATAAATAAGACATTTTTTATGTAGCATCTAAAATACTTTTAGTGGCATGTAAAGTAGAGATAAAGACTAAGTAGTGAAGACCTAGCTTAAAGAGTATAGAAAGAATAAGTTTGTCATCTTGTTTCTTTATCCCATATTCTTTCAACTACAATCTCACAGACTCAAACTTAGTGAAGAAATCCTGAATTGTGTCAAAGTTGATAAGACTTAGGCCAATGAGTTCATTCTTAATTTTTTGACCTCTCATCACATATTATTTTCCAATTAACTTTCCTAAAATGGTCTATACATTATTGGGTGATTTGACAAGCTCTAAGTGAAATAGGAGATCAAGAGCTAAAAAAAGACATAATAGCCTGTAGGCTTCATCACTATGGTTATACCATTTAACTTTCTCATCATCTATGTTAGGTTCAATTTCATCACCCATAGCTATCCTATATGAACCCTTACTCCTTAGAATGATTGTCATTTTGATTTTCTATTCGTGATAGTTAAAGGGAGTTAGTGGGTTGATTAAACTTGAATCCATTTTAGTGTTGAGTTGATTAGTTGTAGTAGTGCAAGTTGCAGTTGTTGAAAATTTTGAAAGTGCAATCAAAAATGAAAGAGGGACACATAAAAATTATACCTCCTTGAAATATGAAATGGTGAACCCCCACCCGCCACCCCCCCCCCCCCGAAATATTATAAATGCATGCTCAAAAGACATCAGACTCAACCAATAGTACATCAAGAGAAATTAGAGTATGTTTCAAAATAGATATTTTTTACAAACAAGATGAGGATGTCAGTCTCAATCGATAATGCATTAAAGAGTGTATAGTGCAAAAAGTGAGCCAATTAGTGAAACTCCAAAAATATGGTACTTTATAATTTTAATGAATTTACAAAACAAATTAGATCAATGGAAAGAGGATGAAAAAATGTAAACTTTTGAAAAATACAACACTCAATTATGATTTGTCGTTTAAAATTTATAGAAAATTACATTTCCCATCATTAATGGCCTATTTAATGAATTTGCTCTAAAAGTTTAAATGCTCAAGTGGAAAGGCAGAAAACATAGACTTCCAACTAGTCAATAAATATAGAATTAAATTCTAGACCTCCTCAATCAAATTGCAAGTATTATCCAATCCTTCTATAATATATATTATTTTTTATTTAAAAAACAATGAAAACTTTTAGTAACAATCTCCAAACTATAAGATTTTTTTCCATTCTCAGTAGTAGTTACTAAAAATGTTATAAATTTTTAATTTCTCAACAAAATTAAAAAATTCAAAATGATTTGGAAATCTAAAAATAAGACACACCAAACCCAAAATAAATTTTGCATAATTCTATATAGTTGGAGAGCAGTATGCAAAAGAACAGTCAAATTTTAAACTAGTTAGCAAGAGACCAAAATCAATGTCTTTCATGTTAGAATAATTAATTAATCTTAGCCTATTGTAATAAATGTCTCAATGTATTACACCTTGGTTGACCTAAGTTAGTTAGATGGGGTATTTCCTAGATGTGTTATTAGTTATTGTGAGTCATAATTTATTACATATTAGGATATCTAATCGCACTTAGTATTGTATCAATAAACACCTCTTGTAGTGCTTTTGTTAATTTAGTTAATTCAATTCCATTATGGATTTCATTTGGTACCAAAGCAAGAAAATTTTTAGGAGTCTTTTTGAAGCATTAGAGATTTTATGGAGATTGAGAGCAAGATTTGTGTGATCCTTAGATGCATCACATAGTTCTAATTTTAGCCATCCCAAGCCGAAATGCTGTCAAAATTTTGGCCAATTTATGGAAGGAGAAAATTTTAGGTTTTTGAAAACTTTATTTGACTTCATTCTGTCATGCTATTTAAGATATGATATTTGAGGGTTTGTCAGTATATTTTTAGATTTGGTATTTAAAATTTTTTTTTTCAAATCTTGCATGTAATTTCAAGTAGGAGAGGGTTTGAAATAATTTGTTTTCTTTAGATTAGAATTCATATTTAGTATTGATCAATTTGTAATATTGGCAATATTAAACATCTTCTTGAAGCCATATAGTTGAATTTCCCACCCTTGTAAGTGCTACAAGAAAGCGAAAAATCCCTCCAATGGCATCGCCTAGCCCTTAGTAGGCTACCAACAAATCTAAAAATTCTATTTTGTTTCAGATAGATTCAGATCTAAATGGATTTCATTTGGTAACAGTAAATGATAGTCTTTTTTTGAAGCAATTTGTTTATAAAATCACTCTAGCATGAGCTTGGCATCATTCTATGTGGGTTGCCATACAAATCTGAATACTCATTTAATTATTTCAATCTGAGCAGTTAATGGCTTTCAACAAATTTGTATAACAGCCACGTCCAAGGGCACGTGGGCATCCATTTATTTTGGATTTTATTTGGTCATTATTTTACATATCTTCATTTGGTCACATATTAGCAGCCATATTTTGATCCTAAGTCACCATATCTAAGCATCAACTTCTAAGCCCTGAGTAGCCATGGCTCTGCTAAACGTCAGATCTAAGATCCACTTCAGAGATTGGAGACTTTGTTTTCACCAAAAAAAAGATCCGCGCCTAGCATAATGGTATCTTAACAGATCTGACCAGATCGTGCCATCTTTGGTATCTGCATCCCTCCCAAGCATTGAATCTACTATAGACATAGTTACATGGAGAAGAAAACCAGCATTGTAATCCTTTATTTTTTCTAGCAAAGTATTTGTTGCAAAGAATGGTGTTAAAATTGTGAACTTGGCATCCTTTTCTACCTTTGTTACTATAAGATCAAGCTTTGGAGTTTGTTTTCTTTTTTACACGATCTATGTTTGTATCTTCCTTAAGGGATCTAAGAAAAATAACTATAATACTCTCCATTTTCTCCTCTTTACTTAGCTATATATTAATTCATTGTCTTAAAGATGGAGTAAAACTTGTTTGCACGCCTCTAGAGATAATTAGAAGGAATTTTTTTCACTTTTGCTAGCTTTTCTAAGTCTGTAATAAAATTTTGGTTCCAACAAGTGGTTGCATGAATATATTTTTTTCTAATTTGGCTTCAAAAATCAATTTTTAGTCTTTTTTAATTGATTTGACCCATTTTTATGGGAAATCAAAATACTTATAACTTTTGAACCATAATTCAGATTTGAATTCTACTTTTTTCAAAAGTGCATATTTTTTAATTTTATATCTATTAGAGTCCTTAAAGTGTAAAAACACAATAGGAAAAATTGTGACCTCATTTGCTCCTTGGATGCATTTTTGGTTGAAACGGACGTCTATTTTTCCATTACTTTTTTGCATGCATTTTTGGTAGAGTCTAATGTCCATTGTGTAATTGTGTGTGATTTTTTATCTTTGTGTATGCATTTTTTGTATTTTCTTTATATTTTGTGAATGCACATTTTATTTTCACACTTAAAAACACACTTCTACATTGTCATTTGAAACTTGTAAAATGTCTAGTTCAAGACCATGTTTTGTGCTCCCCAACACATAATTGCTTCATGGTGATAATTATGTAGCTTAAAAGACAAAAATACAAACACATCTAGAGTTTGAAGATATTTGGTCAGTATTTGAAGGCACATAGGTCAGATATGCAATAAATGTTGATCAGCAATAGAAATATGACAAGGCTAATAAGAAGGCTAAGTTGATAATCATGTTTGGTGTTTCAAATAAGGTACAACCTCATATCCATAGTGTTAAAATTGCAAAATATGCATGGGATAAGCTTTAAATTATATATGAAGCTAAGAATCAAAATCAAATCTTGCATTTATAGAGCTAATTGTACACTCTCAACCTCAAATTAGATAAAAAATTAGAAGCATTCCTTAGAAGGGTTGCAACTTTATGGGCTTCGCTTCAATCTTTGGGTGAACTAGTGATAGATGATTCTTTGGTCCCTATAGTCCTTAGATCAGTGCCCCCAACATATAGGATCTTTGTGACCATTTTGAATGTCACAGGATAAAAACCAACCTTTGATGTGTTGGTAAATTTATTGCAACAAAAGGAAGATATGCATAATTCAGAGGAAGCAGACGATGAGCATGCACTCACATCAAATCAAAAAGGAAAAAAACCTATGAAGGGTCAAAATCAATCTTCAAATCAAAATAAACAATAAAACCAACAAGGGAATAATTCACGTTCTCTTAAGGCATGTCAAATTTATGAAAAATAAGGACATGACCTGAAACATTATTGGTACAACACATTTCAATAGAGTTCATCAATCAAGAAGCCCTCCTTCAACAAGTCATCACAAATAGAAAAGAAGCAACCACAACAATAAAATAGGTAGAAATAGAAAAAATCCAAGCCTAAACAAAATGTCAATGTTGCTAAAGATAAAGATTCTTTAAATGAGTAATATGGTTTAGCTACTCAAACACATGATTCTACTAATCATCCAAGTGTAGTTTGGTATGTTTATTTGAGAGCAACCAGACACATGATAGGTAGAAAAGATTGGTTTTTTACCTTAACCAAAATAGAATCAAATGGAAATGTATCACTTGGAGATGATACCTCATATACAATTCAAGGTAGTGGTGACATCAAACTTTAATTTGGAAATAGAAATTGCAACATTTCAAATGTTATATATGTTTTAGGACTTACAAAACTTCTGTTATTTGTTAATCAACTACTTGACCACAACCTCGTGGTTGAATTTGATCACCAAAATGGTCAAAAGTTTTGCCACATCGAAGATAAGTCTAGGCATTTCAAAGTTATTTCCAAGGCTTCCAACATTGGCAAAATGTTTCAGCTTGATTTTGTTCTAAATGATCATCAAGCACTTGTGGTCAAAGATACAAAACTAGGTAATTTGTGGCACAGAAGATATGGTCACTTGAGTTATGGTTATTTGGTTCAATTGAGCAAATAGGATATTGTTTGTGGCCTTCCCAAACTCAAGTAATCTTCTTATATATGTACTAGTTGCTTAGTAGGAAAATAATGAAGAGCCCCCTTTGGAAAGACTAAGTATCGTTCACTTGGTAATTTGGACTTGGTGCACATTGATCATTGTAAACATTTTTATCCTAATCTCAGAGGGTATAAATACTTTTAGCTTTTTGTGGATGATTACTCATTGAAAATGTGGGTATATTTATTGAAGACTAAGGATTAAGCTTTTCAAGTCTTCAAATAATTTAAGGCTATAGTTGAAAATGAAATTAGTAGGAAAATTAAGACCCTCCACTTAGATCATGAGGGGATACACCAGTAAACAATTCTCAGCCTATCTCAATGTGAATGGAATCAATCAGTAATTGACAGCTCCATATTCACCTCAGTAGAATAGAGTTGCAAAATGGCATAACAGAGTCATTTTGGAAATATTTTTTAGCATGGTTGAGGATACAAAATTACCTAATACATATTGGGCAAAAGCTTGTCACACTATAGTCTACTTGTTGAATAGATCACCCACCAAAGCTCTTGATGGAATCACACCACATGAAGCTTGGATAGGGAATAAACCAAATGTAACTCACCTTAAAGTTTTTAGTTTTAAAGCATATGTGCATGTTCCTAAGAAAAAAATAAAGAAGTTAGATAAGAAAAAAAAAGGAATGTATTTTTGTGGGATACAATGTACAATCAAAGGCACACAGGCTACTTTATATCAAAATAAAGAAGGTACTAATTAGCAGAGATGTAGCGTTTGATGAAAAGAGTAGAATCAATCCACCTTCTACATAAGCAAATGATATAGGCAAAAGTCTTGTGATATTTTTAGATAGTGATGGTGAAAGTGAATAGGAATATATCCAAACAAGACTTCCAACACCACCACCTATAGCTTAGTGTATGCCCAAGTGGTATACAAGTACTATACAAGATGTTAACTTGAATAGAGTACTAGATACATCCACTTCAAGACCAAGGACTCAAATCATAGCTCAAGAATAGGTTAATATAACCCTTATGAGTATTATGCAAGAAACATATGAGCCCTCTATAGTAATAGAATACGTATAGTCTAGACCTTGAAAAGATGCCATGGATGTAGCCAGTCATTGATAAAGAATAATAATTGGTAGCTTGTTGATCTTCCCCTAGGGAAGAAGCCTATTGGATGTAAATGGGTCTTTAAGACCAAGTACAAAGTAGATAGTAGTATTAATAAGTACAAGGCAAGGCTTATTTCAAAAGGGTATGCTCAGAAAGAAGGCATTGGCTATGAGGAGACTTTTCCTTCCATAGCTAAGATAAAGACTATCATAATGGTTTTTTTTATGGCTACATAGTTTGGATGGAAATTCTATCAAATGAACATAAAAAGTGCCTTTCTCAATGGATATTTGAAAGAGGAATTCTACATGACTTAACCTAAAGGATTTTTGGTACCTAATCAAGATCAAAAAGTGTGTAGGATTATCAAATCTCTATATGGGCTAAAATAGGGTCCCCGAGCCTGGTACATTAAGATTGATGAGCATCTCATACAACATGGATTCAACAAGAGTCCATATGATCTTAACCTCTACCTCAAATAGTATGGGGGGAGGTTATTATAGTGATTTTTTATGTCAATGATCTATTCATCACTAGAAACACAGTAAAGATGATCGATGAAACTAAGAATGATCTCAAGTGATCATTCAACATGACAGATCTCGGGCTACTACACTATTGTCTTGGTTTAGAGGTATGGAAAAAGGAACATTACATTTTTGTTTCAAAGATGAAGTATACAAAGACATTACTCAATAAATTTAGGATGATAGACTGCAATCCTATTTTAACACCTATGGATACAAGACTTCACTTGTCTCATACAAATCCATCACCAAAATTAAATTCAACTCTCTATTGGTAGTTGATTGGGAGTCTCATTTAATTCACATATACTAGGCTAGATATTAGCTATGTTATCATCTATCTTTCTCAATTCATGTAGTAACCAAAGGTGGCACATTAAAAAGTGATAAAGTGGGTATTGAAATACACCAAAGGTATAGTTGAGTATGGCCTAGAGTACAAGAATAATGATAAGTTCTTGATAGGATACATAAATTCAGATCATGCATAATCTATTGATGACAAGAAATCCACTTTTGGATTTGTGTTTTTTCTAGGATCTGGTCCAATATCATGGGGAAGTAAGAAGCAAAATTGTGTTTCTAGATCTTCCATAAAGGCTGAATATCTCACTGTAATAGGATATGTCTATGAAATGATATGGATACATCGTATTCTTTCAAGACTTGGAGTTACACAGACTAAGCCTATAGTTCTAAATTGTGACAATCAAGGTATTCTACATCTTGTTCACAATCTAGTGTTTCATGAGAGAACCAAGCACGTAGAGGTTCAAATTATTTTCATATGTTAACATGTTTAACAGCACAACACATAGCTCTAGTAGTAACCCACTAAGGATCAATGTGTAGATGTCTTCATGAAGTCACTTGCACATGATAAGTTTGAGGCATTCAAAAATGATCTCTTCTTATCTTCAGGCTATGATTAATTAAAGGGGGGAATGTTAGAATAATTAATTAATCTTAGACTATTGTAATAAATGTCTCAAGGTATTACACCTTGGTTGACCTAGGTTAGTTAGATGGAGTGTTTCCTAGACGTGTGATTAGTTCTTGTGAGTCATAATCTTCTACAAATTAGGAGATCTAATCTCACTTAGTATTGTATATATAAGCACCTTTTGTAGTTATTTTTTTTAATTCAGTTAATTTAATTTCATTTTGGATTTCATTTCTTACAAATATTCAAGAGCACAAAGCCAAAAATAGAACCATACAACAAGCTTAATGTAGATAACCAATTCAGAAGCATGAAATATTTTTATTTGACCTTCAAACAGATTTAGTAGAACCAATCCATGAAACCAAAAGAGAAAATAACAAAATAGTCTGAACAATCTAGCAAAGAATTTATGATTTTGAATTAAAGATTAACAACAATTAAATTTAAACAAACATTTACCATGGGTAGGCTCTGATACTATATTGTAGATGTCACTAAATATGGATAATGTGAAAATAAATATTGAGATCACATGAGATGAAGCTTGTGCATACCACTATGTTGATGAAGCAAAAATAAATCACCCAAAATGAGAATAATGCAAGAGACAAAGCAAAGTGGAGAAAACCAATATTCCATATCAATAAGGATATATATATACATAGGTGGAAGATATGAGAATCCCAACAATACCATGCATGTGAGACTAACTCCCCATAAAATAGGTGCAATAAAGGCATCAAGCCAACATCCCAATACATGTGGGATAAACTTCCCAAACGTACAAACACATAAAAAAGCTAAATGGTAGGAAAAGAAATATCCTACACTGATAGGTAGGACATAGTTGGATTTTTATGGCTCAAGGGCCTGATTGGTGTTGGATTTCCAATGGTTTGATTGTTATAGCTTAGAGGCATGATTGGTAGGATATTTTTTAGGTGATTATTGATTATGTTATATTTGATTGGATTCTAGTTTATTTTAAGATTGTTGTTCATTAAATTTTTACAATGTTGGGAAAGTGTAGTTTTCACGGATCATGAGCTAGACTGGTATGGGATGATTGATGGTTAAATCATAAATGTTAGATTTTTGGTTGTTTGGATTTTATTAATAAGGGTATTATTGAGTGGTGTTTGTATAGCTTAGGGGCTTGATGGGTATCGTACCTTTGAATGGGTTTATTTTTATGGGATTTATCAGGCAATGAATGTCCTGATGTCAAAGGATAGATATGGGATTCTAAGGTTTCCAACTATTAGCTTATCTATTGGATTTGGTCAAGTATGATCTAATTTTAAAATGGCGACGCTGGAACTAGTTTCCTTTTGCATTTGGCATTTGGGGATATTGTGGCTAGGATTTCAACTAGTAAATGGGAGGTTTGCTTGGATGGTCCATGGATTTTGATTGAAAGGGTTGTTAGTGTTAATATCTTGATTTAGTTGGGTTTGAAACCTCGGGTAAAATTCCATTGGTCTAGATTGGGTTTTGTTTTGAATTTAGGTTTAGACAGGTTTTTCACAAATGGAAATACAATGACATGCATATAAGAAAAACCTACGCTATCTAAGTGATATTACAAATTAATATTGGAACACATATAATACTTTGAAGTGTACATTGTGAGTGATCTTGGGGAATTTTTTATTTTATTTTTTGGCACCACTACTCATCTAGGTCTAGATGGATTTTATTCTAGGTTATACTTGATGATTAGGGGAGTCCTCTATATACCTTACAATATGATGAGGCCCAACTCCATGATGCAAGGGTGTTGTCTAGAGCCTGGGCATTGGTGGATGAAATCACCTCACTTCATGATGCCAATAAAATAGGTGACCACTTAGCCAATAATGATAGCTTCTCCTTGAATATTTAGAGTCTATCAAAACATGGATGTTATTTAACACTTGATGATGAAATCTAAGTCACTAAACCCTAGAAAAAAAGGCATAAATTATTTTTGATTTCTAAGATTTATTTACATCTTGATGAAAGAGCATATGTAGTCATCCTTGGGAAACACAAATGACTTAGACAGTTTTTGATTCCCAAGGTTGCATTTTGGTACAATGAAAGATCATATGTGGTCATCAGTCGAAGGCACATAAGCAAATTGGAAAATAAGATACAAAAATATTCTTTGATTAATATTAAAAGATTATACACAAGGTTGTTTTATCTTAAGCCTTTGACTAGAAGACCTATAAGAGAAGCATTAGTATTTTGATTTCATTTGGTTCTTGAACACATAATTCATTCTACATAAGAGAAATGTGATAATGCAAAACTACAAATTCCAAACTTGCACATCAAAAAATTAAGGATTAGAGTTAAAAAAACTTTAAATATGGATGCATGCATATTTATGAGATCTTTGCTTTAACGTGAATGAGAGATAAAATGGGTTCTAGAGTCAAAAGTATGTTCTCTATAAGATGGACATTAAAGGTGCATAAATGACATTCCTCAGTGTAGAAATGTCATTCCTCAATGTAGAAACATCACTTTAAATATAGAAATGTCACTCATTTAAAAGTGTCATTCCTCAGTATGGAAACATCAATTTGTAATGTGAAATATCACTCAAAAATAGAAATGTCACTCTTTCATAAATTTCATTCCTCAATGTGGAAATTTCATTTAACAATGTAAAAATGTCATTTGGTAGTGCAAAAACACCAATGATCAAACTATTGGTCAAATCCCACCCCTAGTTTTGTACATTTCAAATTTGACAAATCCAATACTTAGTTTTCCTTCAGAATAAATGTTCTTTGACAAAACCTGTAACAAATGCACAAGTCTTTTCCTTTTTTAAATTTCATTTTGGTCTTTGTTTAAGCCTTTAAGGACTTCTTTCAGGTTTTTTGTTTTAAGCTTTGCCAAATTCTTTTGGACTTTTTGTCCTAGGCTTTTCCTTAAGAGTATTTTTTCAAGTTTTCTTCTGGTCAAGTGATGAATTCTTTTAGATAATTTATCCGAGACAAATATCCCGAAGACCAAGTGCCAAATTCTTTCTAATAAATTGTCTGCATAATTTTTTT
This sequence comes from Torreya grandis, assembly GCA_037957365.1. Classification (NCBI taxonomy): domain Eukaryota; kingdom Viridiplantae; phylum Streptophyta; class Pinopsida; order Cupressales; family Taxaceae; genus Torreya; species Torreya grandis. The sequence goes on from JARHVA010001114.1 coordinate 569,181, forward strand.
GAAGGTATTATACAATTTCTCTGAAAGATATCTTCAAGCCAAAAGTGACCCTTGCAAATTTTTTGAAGGGTATGTTTGGAATTTTTATGAAGGGCACTTTCATTTTTTTAAAGGGTATATGTTTTGAGAAAAGGTTCACTTCAATTTTTCTGAAGGATCATTTGCAACTTTATAGAAGGGTATTTTCTTTGGAAAGTGGTCAGTTTCATTTTTCTAAAAGGGCACTTTCATTTTCAAAGGATCATTTCATTTCTCTTGAAAGGACCAATTCCGAAAGATGAAGGACCATTACAACTTCTTCAAAGGGCATTTTAGTTTCTCTGAAGAGACCAATCAAAAAGCCATAGGAAAGGATGAGAAGTGACTAAAGAGAAACTCTGAAATAATTCCTTCAAACTTTTTGTCCAAAGGAAATGAAGGGAATGAACTCTAAAAGAATTCCTTCAAACTTTTTGTTTGAAAGAAATAAATAGGAAGAATTCCTTTGGACTTTTTGTCTGAAGGAAATGAACAAGCAATTATCTCGAAGGAAAAGACTCAACAAAAGGTTTGAGGAAATAAATAGAAACAAATAGCTATAGATAAATTATCTAAAAAAAAGGTCCAAAAATAAAATATCAAAGAAAATACCCAAAAGACTGATGGCCTACAAGAAGTCAATTTCAAACAGTGGAGAATAGTCACTTCTAGTCAAAAGACTTGATAAGAAAATGAGAACAGACATGGAGGAAACAAATGGTTGAACCCTAAAAATCTGGATTAGACTAAGTGAGAAAAACGGACAAGTTGACAGAGTGAGTCATTATTGGTAGATGACAAAGTCAAGGAGCTTCTATGAAATTGACAAATACTTGTGTCTAGAGGATAACTAGTAGTTAGAAAGAGCATTTTCTAATTGTCATCATGAGTTATAGTAGTGTAATGTGTTAGCTTCTCTATTTTTAGTTTTGAAAGCTCATGGATGATCTTTGATAGAAGCAATTTCTTGTGCCACTCCTAAAGGTTTTATGCTACTTGTCACCATTCTCATAATTGGTTTTGGACAATTAAGACTCTTGACATGGCATGGCTCACTCATCCATCTCTCTCATGTATCTGTAACTAAATTTCATGTCAATGACACATGTCCTTATGCCTCTTCAGCTTCTCTTCTCTCTCTCTTCCCAAAGTTCTATAAATTGACCCATTTCATCCATTATAGATGACCACATTTTTGGTATGGTGAAGCCCTATTGAAATGACATTACACTTTGCTTTTAAACATTGAATACAAGACCAATTTTGAGTTGTGAATTTAAGTTTGAGTATGTGAGAGATGTATAGTGGAGCTAAGTGATAGCATCATCCTTACTCCCTTTATCCTTCATGTTTGAACAAAGGTTTTGATGTTAAAAATTCATGTGAAGTGTGTTAAATGCATTAAACTCACTTTCAAGTATGAAATTGTATCTATGGTGTGAAATCTTCCTGTTAGGTTGAGTGTCTTGTTGATTATCTCAAACATGTTACCTTCACATTGAAACACTATGTTAGTATATTTAAAATCATGTTATTAGTATTGAAAAAAATTATTATTCAATATAAATGTGATAGTTGGTGGGATAAATCCTTGATGGATCACCTCTTTAGCATAGTTTTCTATTTTATGTAAACTCTTGACTCTTTTCATGAACAAGAATTAGAATAGGTGATAGAACTCAGAGAAGAATTTAGGGAGCTAGCCCTTTTCAATCCTAGAGACTCATCTCTATTACAAGTTCCCAAAAACTTGAGGGATGATTCAATGTTACATAAAATTGAATGAATTTCATAGAACATCCTAGGGTGCATAATTTGATGACAACAATTCTGGCACACCCAATGGGATATCTAGTCCTAATTGTTTCCATGTCAAGGTGAATGTTAGCATTAACAAGTTCAAGGTTGCAGGAGTGTTCTAATCCAAAATTTGGTGACTCTAAAAGGTGAGAATCTCTATTTTTAGATCATTTTTTCCATATTATACTTCATGGTCCTCACTACATCATCTTCTAGTAGGATTTTCAATCAAGCTCCTCAACTTGAAACTCCTCTTGAAGAACAACATCCTAAACCATTCTTAACCTTTAGAGATGTTAAAAAAGAAGGTTTTGAAGAGGAAGAAGAGGAAATTATAGAAATAATAGATCAAGAGGAAGAATAAATGGCTAGAATACATCCTTTCCCAGCCTTCAACACCCAAAATCTAATTAACCTTCTTGTGTATGATTTTATTCCTCCTAATGCTACCAAAATTCTCCCCAATTTCAATGGAGAGGGTCCTATTACCCCATCTGAGCATATTAAGGACATTTCAAACTTTTGTAATTTCTAAAATATCACCCAAGCTAACATAACTATTAGACTACTTGCCATGTCTCTAAAGGGGAAAGCACTTGATTGGCATAGTACATTGTAAGGTGGTTGTATTACTAATTGTGATGGTTTTGGAGATTTGTTGGTAAATAGGTTCAAATATAAGAGTAACCATACTTCACTAATTCACTAGTTGAATGTGATAAAAAGAGGTCCTAATGAATCCATTGGAGATTTCAATGAGAGATTTCAAAGAACATGGCATAGGCTACCACATATTATGAGTCCTCTTCCATGCTTTATAATCCCCACCTATCTTAAGGCTATTGGCACTAATGTAGTATTAATGTTGCAATTAATGGGAGGATTTACTTTACCTGAGGCATATGAGATAGCCATTGAAGCTGAGAATAGTTTGATACAAGCTGGTAAATTACCTCCAAGAGTCTCCATGTCTTTTTGTCTCATATTTAATTCAAAGACCTAAGCATAGCACAAATTCCCAATACTAATTTCAAACCTAGAACTTCTCCCAAGAAGGAGGATGATGTTATGGATAAGGATGAGATGATTCAATTTTTGCAAGCCTAGCTCAAGCAAGCACAAATGTATGTAAGTGCTCCACTCAATCCTCAATATTATCCTCAACAAGGACATAGACTTCCACTCTAATACACTAAGGACAAGGCCAACAAGGTTTCAATAGGCAGCCCAATGCCTATAATCCTAATTCCATTCCATTAATAAAGGTTGTTGCTCCATTCCATACCAATCTAGTTCAAAGAGAGGAGAATTTGGATCATTGGGGTAAATATCAAGGTTAGTTCATGCATAATGGTGGAGAAGGTAATCAAGCTTTGGTAACTTAAGAAGGAGCTACTCCTTATGTTACATCAAAAGAACCAAATCTCATGTAAAGAGATGTTCAAGGAGAAAGTAGCAGCTAGAGTACTAGTTTTATGAACTTCTAAGTAGAAGATGATTATGTGTTGAATCAAAATACATCAGTTTCAACCAAAATAAATGCTAAAAGGAGGGATTTATGAGATATTATAGAAGCATAAGTGACTCCAAGTAGTGCCTCTCCAAGGTCTCAAAATTCAAGTACCAATGTAATAGATCCTACTAGTCACACTACTCCTCAAAGTCAGAATGTGAGCAAGACTACCAAACCTCCAGTAAAAAAATTTCAAGTTCTCTCATTTCCTTCAAAAATTAAAGATAAGGTGAATACTTCCTCTCTAAATATTATTGACTCTTTGAAGAATACCAAAACTAGTATTTCTCTTTGGGAAGTATTGCATATGCCTGACCAAAAGAAGCCTTTGCAAGAACAACTCTCAAGCATTCATGTATCCCCTCAATTTCTAAGATAAAATGGTGTAGCCCTTACCAACACACATAATTATGTTTTATAACCATCTACCATATAAAAAATGCCTCCACCTTTCTATCTCACACTCATTGTGGGAGACAAATTGGTTCACAACTGCATTGTGGACAATGGAGCCAGTACCACATTTATGCCTAAAGTGGTTGCTGATAAATTGGGAATGAAATATGAGCCTCATAGCAAGGGTGTGTTGTAGTTTGATGTAAATCCATCCAATATAATGGATTTGGTTAAAGGCTTAAAATTTTTCTTGCATTATTGTCCAAGTTTCCCCATCCTACAAGACATTGTGGTGGTTGATCTTCCAACTCATTTTGCTATTTGTTTGTCAAGAGACTTCATGGATAAGATTAGAGGGTACCTTGTAGCTAATTGGTCTTTTTTAGATTTTAGAACAAGATATGGAGATAAATTAACCATAATAACACATCCCTTGGCAAGGTTCCACATTGTACCATTTATGGAGACAAGTTCAAATCAGAATTGTATGACTAGTGAGCAAGAAGAAGGTGTTATTAGTGGTGAAACATATTTTACCATTGAAGGTATTTCTTACCTCTTTCTTGATGAGTATGGTACTAAAACTTATGAGCATGATCCATATGCATTCATAGAAGAAATTTAATTAGGAGTATATTGTATGCATGAGAAGAACATTTCTATACAATCACTCACTAATGAGGATCATGAACTTGAAGGGATATGGGAAATGTTTTTTTATGGCTCTAGAAGAAAGGTAGGGGTCAGATTTGGTGTCATGTTGGTTTATCCTTCAAATAAATAGTATTATTCTTCATATATATTCTTTTTATTTGTACTTGTAATGTAGTAAAATATGAAGGCTTGGTTCATGGCCTCTAATGGGCAAAGTGAAAGGGAATCAAGAATTTGAAGGTATATGAAGCTAGTGAATTTATTATACATTAAGTGAGAAATCAAGATATAGCCAAGAAGCCTTTACTTAAATCCTATAGTCATAGGGTGTGGGATCTAATTGAGGACTTTGATGCTTTCAATATTCAATCCATACCAAGAGACTCAAATAAACATGTTGATAGGTTGGCCATGATAGGAACACACTTTGATATAATTGTTGATGTAAATATAAATAAGGACCAAAATCACATCAAAGTCATTGTGAGACCTTATATTCCAGATAATGAAGTGTCTTGGCAAGTGTTTGAGAGTGATAAACATATTGTACACTTCATTTAAAATGAAGCAGAATTTTCTTCAAAGAATTAAAAGAAGCTTCACAATCAATATGAAGAGCAAGTTATCCAGCTGAAGACAAACAAGATACCAAAGGGGTTGGTTACTTTGGAGAGTGTGTTCAATGAAGATGATCAAAGAATAAAATAAAGGGTAAGTATGTCTACAAAGGAAGAGAACTATTAAAGAATCTTTATATTTAAGGATAAACTTCTAAAAATTGGTAAGATATGTTCTCTTTTTGAAAGACAAGCCTTCATTGAATTGTGTAAATAATTTCATGATATATTTGCTTGGGAATACAAGGATTTGAAAGGGTTTGATCTAGGTCTATCTCATCAAACCATTGAGTTAGAACCTATAGCTAAGCCAATTAAGTAAAAGCAAAGGCCTATTAATCCCAAGACAGAGGAACTAATGAAAAAAGAGATTTCCAAATTGATTGAGTCTAGGATTATTTTTCCTATCGAACATTTAACATGGGTAACTAACCTTGTACCTATTCAAAAAAAGAGTGGATAGATTAGGCTCTGCGTGGACATTAGGGATATGAATAGAGATTCACCTAAAGATCAGTACCCACTACCTTCTATGGACTAGATTTTGTAAGCAGATTCAGGTTCTCAATGCTTTTCCCTACTTGATGGCTATTCAGGTTATAACCAAATATTGGTGAATGAGGAGGATCAATCCAAGACAACATTCACCACAAAATGGGGAAAATTTTCATATATAAAGATGCCTTTTGTTTTGTCTAATGTTATTACTACCTTCCAAAGAGCAATAGGCATGGCCTTTAAAGGTTTGATCAATGAGTTTTTGCTTGTATACCTTGATGATATAACTTTTTTTTCCAAGGATGTTAATGACCACATGAAACATCTAAAGCAAGTCTTTGAGAAGTGTAGAGTGTTTGAAGTTTCTATTAATCCAAAAAAATGTATCTTTGTTGTTCATGAAGGTAAATTATTGGGTCATGTTGTGTCAAAGGAAGGCCTATCTATTGATCTTGAAAGGATTGAAGCCATTCTAGGCCTATCTTTGCCTCTACACAAGAAAGGTTTACAAAGTTTCTTAGGCAAGATCAAATTTGTAAGGAGGTTTATTCTAGGATTTGCTACTTTGGTTAAGCCTATCATAAATATGTTCAAGAAGAACCAAGCTTTTGCTTGGAAAAAGGAAGGGAAGAATAGTTTTGAGGCAATCAAACAAGCAATTGCACAATCTCCTACTCTCTTGAACCAAAAATTTTCCAAGGATTTCATACTCTATACTTTTGCTAACCTTGACACAATCTTATCTATGCTTATGCAAAAGAATGATGAGGAAATTGATCAACCCATTACATTCTTTAGTCAAGGATAGAAAATTATGAGGTCATGTACACATTTGTTGATAAGTAGGCTCTAGCTATGATAAGAGGTTTGAAAAATTTTAGGCACATAGTTTTAAATAACAAATATATGTTATGGTCTCTCATTTTATCACCAAATATTTTCTCCTAAGCAAAGAACTCAATGAGAAGAGAGTTGGGTGGATCACAAAGGTAACAAAATATATCAAAGGAGAGGGGCTGTGTGAACATCTAGCTTCAAATCTTCAAGGGCCAAGGGAAGAAGTTTTGGTCAATCAATCTCATCCCCAACTAGCTGGTCATATACCAATTCAAAGTTGGATATGATACATCATTAGTTTATTCCAAAATGGCGATTGTCCTAATGGTTTAAACAAGTCACAAAGAAGGTATTTTAGATTACAAACCATTCTTTATCATCTTGTAGATGGTATTCTCTTTTGAAAGGATGTGAATGGTGTACTAATAAGGTGTGTTGAAAATGATTAGTTTGGCATCTTGATGGAAAATTTTCACAATGGTGTAGATGGATGTCATTTCTCCCCAAAGACAATAGCTACAAAGATAATGAGGGTAGGGTATTATTGGCTTAGCCTTTTCAAAGATTGATACTCTTGGGTTAGGAAGTGTCCTCAATATGCCTTCTTTTTATGAAAATAAAAACTTGTATCCCTTCCATTGAATTTTATCCAGGTGGACCAGCCTTTCATGCAATGGGGCCTTGATTTCATTAGTATGATCAACCCTCCATCAAGTACTAGACACAAATGGATATTGACTATTACTGACTACTTCACAAGGTGAGTAGAAGTTGTTGCATTGAAAGAGGCAAATATAAATGTAATTTTAGAGTTTTATGAGAGTATCACAATAAGATTTGGGGTTCCTTATACTATCATTTCTGATAATGCACTTACTTTCATGAGTGCTAAAAATTTTGAGAGATAAAATAGGAATGGAGTTTACTTGAGCACCTTAACCAACTATTACCCTTGATGTAATGGATTAGCTAAGTCTACTAATAATAACCTCATCAAGATCATGAAGAGGACATTAGAAAACAATCAAAGAGCATGGCATACCAAGTTTAAGATAGCCTTATGGGCTGATAGGATCACTCTTAAGAGATCAATTGGTAACTCTCCCTTTGTGCTTGTTTATGGGAAAGAAGCTAGGTTGTCCATCTCTCAAGAGCTTCCTAGTCTATGACTCTCACATCAACTGGAACTATTGGAAAATACTCTAATGGAAGTCAAATTGATGAAATGAATGCAACTACAAGAAGGGACAATGCACATAAGACCATGAAACACAACCAAGTACTCATGAAGAAGTCCTTTGACAAAAGAGCAAGTATAAGAGTGTTCAAGGAAGGTGGCTTGGTTCTGAAATGGTATGAGGACAGAGTAAAACTAGGTAAACATACAAAGTTTGATGTTTTGCGGAGTGGCCCTTACATCATCAGCAAGTGCAAGTAAAGCAACTCCTTTCAGATGACTAAGATGAATGGAGAAGAATTGCCTATCCTTGTGAATGGGATACATCTGAAGTTATACTATTAGTCCTTGTAGGTCTATCTTGTGAATAGTATCATAGGTGTGTGTGTTTGTTCTAGTTTTGTTTTAGTTTTTATGTTCCCTAAGTGTCCTAGTTGACACATGTGTGTTTCCTTTATTTTGCTTTGTGTTCCCTAAGTGCTTAGTAGCACAGGTGTGTCTTTAAATTGTGTTTTGTTTTTGTATTGTGTAATGTTAATTATCTTTTGGCCAATCCAAGGTTTGTTCATGAAAATCTGAGTGCTCATTTTCATCACTCCATGCTAAATGGAAGGATTTAGGAAACTAGTCTTAGGCATAGCATGCATACCATACCCAATAATTACCAAGAATGTTGGTCAAATCCCACCCCCAGGTTTGCACCTTTAAAATTTGGCCAATCTAGTACTTAGTTTTCCTTCGAAAGAAATGTTCTTTGACAAAAATTGTAACAAATGTAAAAGTGTTTTTTTTTTTGAAAAGTTCATTTTAGTCTTTGTTTAAGCCTTTAAGGAATTATTTCAAACTTTTTGTTTTAATATTTGTTGAATTATTTTGAAATTTTTGTCTAAGGCTTTTCCTTAATAGTATTTCTTCAAGTTTTTTCTGGCCAACTAATGAATTCTTTTAGATAATTTGTCTGAGACAAATATCCCAAAGATGAAGTGCCAAATTCTTTCAAACAAATTTTTTGCACAATTTTTTTGAAGGTACTTTACAGTTTATCTGAAAGATATCTTCAAGCTAAAAGGGACCCTTGAAATTTTTTTGAATGGCATGTTTATAATTTTTCCGAAGGGCACTTCCATTTTTTTTAGGGTATCTTTTGTCGAGAAAAGGTCCACTTCATTTTTTTGAAGGATCATTTGCAACTTTCTTGAAGGGTATTTTATTTGGAAAGTGGTCACTTTCATAATTTTGAAAGGGCACTTGAATTTTAAAAGGATCATTTCATTTCTCCGTAAAGGACCATTTCCAAAAGCTGAAGGACCATTATAACTTCACTAAAGGGCATTTCAATTTCTCTGAAGGAACCAATCAAAAAGCTATAGGAAAGGATGAGGAGAAGTGACTAAAGCAAAACCCTGAAATAATTCCTTCAAACTTTTTGTCTAAAGGAAATGAAGAGAAGGAACTCTAAAAGAATTCCCTCAAAAAAAAATTTAAGGAAATAAACAAGAATAATTAATTCATAATTTTTGTCCAAAGGAAATGAACAAGCAATGAGCTCGAAGGAAAAGACTAGACAAAAGTTTTGAGGAAATAAACAAAAACAAATAGCCACGAATAATTTATCTGAAGAAAAGGTCCAAAAATAAAATTTTGAATAGAATACCCAAAGGAGTAATGGCATATATGAAGTCAATTTTAAACTATGGAGAATAGCCATTACTATTCAAAATACTTGATAGGAAAATGAGAATAGACATGGAGGTAAAAAATGGTCAAACCCTGAGCATCTGGAGCAGACTAAGTGAGCAAAATGGATAGGTTGATGGAGTGAGTCATTGTTGATAGCTAACCAATTCAAGGATCTTCTAAAAAATCAACAAATATAGGTGTCTAGAGGATAACTAGTAGTTAGAAAGAGCATTTTCTAACTATCATCATGAGTTTTAGTAGTGCAATGTGTTAGCTTCTCTATTTTTAGTTTCAAAATCTCATGGATGATCTTCGATAGAAGTAGTTTCCCATGCCACTCCTAAAGGTTTATTCCACTTGTCACCATTCTCATAACTATTTTTGGACAAGTAAGACTCTTGAAATGGCATGGCTTGCTCATCCATCTCTGTCATGTATCTATAATTGACCTTCATGTCAATGACACATGTCCTTGTGCGTCTTTAGCTTCTCTTCTTTCTCTCTTCCCCAAAGTTATATAAATTGAGCCATTTTAACCATTACAGATGACCACATTTTTGGTATGATGAATCCCTACTGAAATGACATTTCACTTTTCTATTAAACATTGAATACAAGACCAATTTTGAGTTGTGAATTTCATTCTAAGTATGTGAGCGATATATAGCAGAGTTATGTTATATCATCATCCTTACTCCCTTTATCCTTCATGTTTGAACAAAGTTTTTGATGTTAACAAGTCATGTGAAGTGTGTTAAATGTATTAATCTCTCTTTCATGTATGCAATTGTATCTATGGTGTGCAATCTACCCCTTAGGTCGAGTGTCTTATTTATTGTCTCAAGCATGTTACCTTTACATTGAAACACTATGTTAGTATCTTTCAATGCATGGGATTAGTCTTGGAAAACATTGTTATTTAGTAGAAGTTTGATAGTCGGTGGGATAAATCCTTGGTGGATCACCTCTTTAGCATAGTTTTCTATTTTATGCAAAATCTTGACTCTTTTCATGAACAAGCATTAGAATAGGTGATAGACACTCAGAGAAGAATTCAGGGAGCTAAACCTATTCAATCTTAGAGACTCATCTCTCTTAAAAGCTCCCATGAACTTGAGGGATGATTCAATGTTGCATCAAATTGAAGGAATTTCTTAGAATGTCCTAGGGTGCTCAATTTGATGACCACACAAATCTACATAGAATACATCTACAGATAGATAGAAATTATAAAATGTTGCATGGAAATGGTGTTCTCAAGGATGGAAACATAGAAAATCAAGACATAAATTTTGATTCAAATAAAACAAATAAAGAGGCCTAAAAAAGAAAATTCTACTCAAATTTTGAACCAATAGGACTCCAATTGATAATAGTCGAGAAAAAACTTCAAAACAAGTGAGAAATGAAAAATAAAATGGGGATTTCTCCCACTAGGTATGACAAAAATATACACATGTAAAACCTAGAGTTATACAATATAAATCCAAAATAATATCAAATTCCCACTCTAGATTAAGCACAAATACCTCTGATTGAGCTATAAAAAAGAATATACCTTCACTTACCATCAAGACCTCCATGTTGTGTATATTTTCTCACATGATTTTTGGATTTTGGTATCATGTCAATAAATTGATGATGAGATGTTAGGATGACGTTGTTCAAATTTTCTCACAATAACATAATCTCCTTAGGCTATTTAATCTTTGCTCTCTAAATGGGCATGGTCTCCTTAGGCTATTAAATATTTTTTTAAATGAAGGAGAGGGGTTCAATTTATAGATTTTGGATGGGGGAAATGGATGTTTATATTTGATATGAATTGGATGGTTAAGATTCAGTCAACATTCTCAATAAATGAGCCAAGTTGTCTTATTGAATGAGGGAGGTTAAATAGGTATGGATTGATTTGATGAGGTATGGGCTTGATTGATTTGATTTTTGACTTGGGATTTGGGTGATTTTATTTAAGATGAATTATTTTATTTTATATTTTAAAATTTAGATTATTTATAGATTTTAGTATTATTACTTATCAACTAACTAATATTGCTTAATTAGTTGACTAATTTGAGAGATAATTTTAGTGGGAGTGGGTAAGGTCATGATAGGATTAGGATATTGTGATTAATTGATTGGGGGTGATGGTGTTAAATTGAATTGGCTAGGAGAATTTTAATGACATGATTATGGTGGATTAGGGATAATTAGGCATAATTAAAGATAAATTAGGGATGATTATGGATTATTATGGATGAATAGGAATGAATAGGGTTGAATTAGGGTGTTGAAATTAAGATTTATAAAGTGTCAAAAGTAGAGTGGTTAAATCAAAGTGTCTAAAATATGAATAGAATAGACTAGTTTTCACATGTTGTATGCTCCTTCGATGTTGTTAACTTTCAGGTATAACAGGCTTAACATTGCTTGTTTATGGTATGTGGCTCTTGGACCTTATGTTAAATTATTTGAACATCTTAATGTGATTTTTATATGTGACATTTGAACATGTCCACTAATTTTGTCCATTGGCCTTATGTGTAAAAAAATTTCATATGTGACATTTGAACATGTCCCTTATATGTGGCCCTTGGCCTTGACTGTGTGACATTGTGTGACATCATTGTGTGTTGTACTTGTGTGTTTGATAAATTTGGTTATTGGTTCCATGATCTTCATCATGCACTCCTATGGCATATTCTACTTCAAATGGTTACTAAACTATATGATTTAGTTCTATATCTATCTATAAAAACACTTGCATGACTCACATTCCATATGTTACATGCATGCTTCAAATGATAATTGTATTTTATATGATAACATACTCTCCAACATGATGACATAATACTATATTATCATATATTAATCATGATATAGTTAACTCTTATTTTGAGATAAGTGACTTATACGACACAACTTTCATCTCAAAAAGGGGGGAATCACATTGCCATTGTATTATAGATTCACAACTCCATGAAAATATTTGGTACATAATAGACATTAAAAAATAAAGAGTACATGTTTTTAAAGGTTTAAAATAAGGAAAAAAATAGATTTTATAAGTAGAATACAGGTTTTCAAAAGATCCAAAGTGATTCAAAAAGCAAAATATGATATATATTAGGACATTCATACAAATTATGAAGGCATATGCATAGATATATGTAAAGCATTTTCATAAAATTTGAATTTATAGGTTGAAAATATAATTGATCATATAGGTGCATAATATTATATATCATTTTGTCACATATTCAGAGGGGGCATGATATTCATTCATGCTTAAGCTTATTTAAAGATGAAAAAATTCAAAGTTGAAAAGTTTCAAATTTTAAATGTGCAAAAGATCAAAATATGCAAATTCAGAGGCAAAACATTCATTTCAAAACAAAGTCTATGAGCAAAGTAGCCATGGTAGGGGCATGAAGATTATTCATTTCCTTTTGATCATGTAAGTTTATAATATAGAACCATTTGTAGTGGTGTGATTTGAATCTATGTGGATGGGTTCCCTTAGAGTTTACTAACACTCAATGGCCTTGGAATCACTTTTAGTGAATCTAGCATGGTTCCACATTTTTGGATGAGTACATTAAGTACTAATCTTTTTTTTGAGTTGGGATAATGTAACTTTTCAACCCTATAGCTTGATTAGTTATTAAAATTGATACTTGATCACTCTCAATTCACCATTGGTTCAAATTTTCCAAGTGCGTCAATGATGAAGCATAGTTCTCCATTATCAATTATAGGTTAGAAGGAAATTTGGTTTCACCTATGTATAGGTGTAATCCTTCCTTGATCTCTTTTTAATTTTAAAATTTCAAAGTTTAGTATTTTAAAATGAACAAATGAAAAAAATGGCTAATTCATGATCTATTTGAGGGTTTGCTAAAGTTGAGCTCTATGCATAATTAAAGTGTATGATCAAAGACAAGGTGTGTTGTACACTCTCAAGCTCAACTCTTTTCTCCTTTACTCTATCAATTCCATTTTTATAATAAAGTTAGGCCAATGTAGACACATAAATTTGGTCGTAGGTACTTTAAAATGCTAATTCATTAACATATTCTTAATCACATGACTTGCACCCAATTACATGACTCATATTTTTCATTCCTATAAGACATTTATCTGTATGCAAGTTAGACGCATTATTTTCCATTATCACCATACATAAATGTTAATATAAAATTCTCAACATATCTAAAAATACCTTTAAATTGTTCCCTAAAAATCATAATGGTCTTTGTTCCTCCTAGATAGGTCCACTCAAATCAAACAGCGGTACACTACATCCCTATCCACTTGGGTTAGTCACATCATATGCCAAATAATGATTAGTTTTAAAATTTGAATTCAATATTTTGGGTCTTCCCACACATTTTGTGCCAAATAAAGGAAATTTTCAAAATATTCACCTAAAAATACACATCAAGATTCATTCATTTCCACCACTTTCTATTCACTTGGCACAAACATATATTATACTTTTGCACATTGAGCAAATTTGCCCTATTCAACCCAAATTTTGAATCATTGAAAATAAGTAATCATAAGCCAACTCAAGAGCCCTCTAAAGCAATTCAAAAGCTATGATTTTCAAGTATCAATTCCATCTTTTATTTCCATACATATAGTCAAAGGATCAAAAATGCACAATTAAATATAGGTGGGAGAACTATGTGGATTTGGTTTCCCTCCTTGGAGTATTGGATATGTAGGCAACAATTACTTGTCAAGGGGTGATTGACATTAGCTCATCCCATTACACTTCCTTATTTTTCTTCTAGATTTTTAAGTCATCAAAGTTCCCTAAGGGTTTTAAAGATAGTATAAGTAAATAACTATTTATGTAAGGTAAAATTCCAAAACTTATATATCATATCTCTCCTCATTCATATCCATAATAGGTACATTGATTCATTTAGATGCATAGTCAACCTAGACAAGTCTTTATTCAATGTATTTAGGTACACTATGTTGATGTCTACCTACTATGCTCCTATCTAGATTTATATTTTGTTTCTAATTATGTTTTATCAATTTCATATTTCTATTTTCTCTATAATTTATGTATGTTCCTTATCACAGTCAACCTACACAAGTCTATGGTCAATGGATTGGAATGCACTATCCCTCTTTCCATTTATAGTAGGTTTGTCTAAATTTTATTTATATTCCCAATTCTTGTAATGAGCCTATAAAATCATTTATTATTATGATTTTCATAGTTAAGTAGTTAGAGCATTCAATGGAGATTAATGTGTGAGATAAGTATTTTTTTATTAGTATTTTCCCAAAATATTAGTTTATATATTTAGCATCTTTATCAAAATCAGAATAGTTAAATATTGCATATCTTTAACATTCTAATATTTTTCATTTTTATAACTATATAATACACGTAATCACTATCTTAATTCAATTTCAATAATTTAGTATTTTATAAAAAATAGGGTAAAACATATATGATTATTAATGGTTGTAACAAGGCAATGTGTGTTTAATTTGTAGGCTCTCAGAATCCCAGCCATAAATATTGAACATAGCCATGAAGGCACTAACTATGAATAATTCCACCCTCTCTTAACCACACTACATGTATCTAAGGTACATTAAGAGTAACTTCGTAGGACTAACTATTTACTGGTGCACATCAAAGGCTTCATATGGCTAAAAAGTAAAACCCTATGTGTTTTTTAACTATTGTGAGGTACATGAAAACTAAAATCTATATATAGTGTTGTCTAATCAGTTGAGTATTGAGGAAGTACACCTCACACCAAGGCTCAAGTAAAAATGAAGACTACTACCTAGAATGACAAATCTTATGAGTTTTAAAGTTATAACATAGTTTTTAGGAAAACAAAGAAGAAGAAAAAATAAAATTGAAAACAAAATTAGAAGGCAAAGGCTTATAAAAAATTTGGGTTCACCAATATGTTTTACCTTATTTTTTATAAACTAAACAAATGTATTGATTATAGGTGTGAAACTAGAGGATATTAGAAAACTAAAGATGTAAAAGAATCAAATACTCTAATTTTGACAAATTGATAAATATAGAACACACTAAGAAGAGATATACTTGGCTTTGCACACATATTTATATTGATTGTTTTAGATATTAACATGAAAATCATTGATAGAGATGCATGTGTAGATTCAAAATTAAGAATAGAATCAAAAATTATTTAAAGTTAGGTCCATTATAAGTGGACAAGAACAAAGGCCATTGGAGTCTAATGACCATAAACTTGCCCCAATTGATTATGATGACTAACTAATAAAAAAATACATAAGAAAGTATAATTTTTAAAATCACAGATCAGAAGTAGAATCAAATAATATTCCTAGATGCAATAGTTATAAGTGAATGATAGAGTAGGCTACTTCAGTCTATTTATAGTAGACTTATCCAAGTTGACTATAATAAAAAATTGGTTTCTACACATTTTACACTTTTGTTTGCTAAAAAAAATTAGATATTACAACTTAGGTTTTCCCACACAAATGTTGTTGTATTGCTTAGCTTGTCTTTAAAATCCTAAGGGCATTTTGATAGCTTGAAAATATATTAAAAAAGAGGGAAGTTTAATGGAATGAGTTGACCTCAGTCACCCCTTTCATGATTGACCATTGCCTATGTATCGAATACTCAAAGGAGGGAAATAAAATCCATGTAGTTTTCTCACCTAGAGTGATTATGCAATTATGTTTATTGACTATGTGTATGCAGCTAGAAAAATGGTTTTGATATTTGACAAAGATGGCTCTTGAATTGATTTTAGGTTCTTTATACTTGTCTTGTGACTTCTCCTTGTGAGTGGTCCTAAATTTGGAAAGAGTAGGGAATATTTTCTCAATCTACAATAGTTTAAAATCTTGAATCAAGTGAATAGTATGTGGGGGTAATGAATGACTCTTGATATGTATTTATTAGTGAATATTTTGACAATTTAATTTATCCAACCTTATGAAATGTGGGGGAAGACCCAAAAGAATAATTTAAATTTTGGAAATAAGTCATTATTTGGAGTGGGACATGGTTATTTCAGTACTTATCATGGACCTAGCTAGGAAGTTTAGGGAAAATTTTCCCGTACATGGGATAGTATGAGGGTGATGTTGAGAAATTTTAGTATTTGACATTGAGAGTTATGTATAATAGTGATGTCAAACTAAGGGTTGAACTTGCATATGAAAAAATGTTTAGAGGAATGGTTTAGAGTATGTAAATAATTAACATTGTCAGGTCTATAAGACCAAATTTAGGTGTCTACAACATTGAGGAGTACTTCCACACATTGGTGGGAAAAACACCAACCAATCCTTATAACATGGATGTATGTCAATGAATCCATATGTACTATTTGAGTGTAGTAATAGTAGGTTGGGAATGCTTAGTTATGTCAAAAATTATTCCCCTTAAATAAAACTTTAAAGAGACATGGACAAAGATCTCACACTAGTTTCTTGAAAGGTTATGGGTCCACATATTATAGAATACTAAAGACTTGGGATCATGTATGATATATTATCTTTGAGGTGTGTCAGGAAACTATTGATTTGAGGTAGGTTAACAATGATTTTTCTCATACCTTTACATTCTCTTTGCCCAATCTTTTACTTTATCAACCTTTAATTTAATATTGTCGAGCCAATGTCTATGAAAAAGCTATCATGGAGGAGAAAGTAAGAAAATTGAATAGTGAGAAAGGCCTAGCATTACCAAATATATTCAAATAGTTTGGTTTTAACAAAAACTATTATGATAATGAAAATGATGTGTGGATAGAACATAATTTAAGTTACAAGTGTGGAAATAAAAGGTAGTACATAAGATGGAATAAAGTCCACCCAAAGATGTTGTAAACCACCTAAAGACAAAAACCTCCTATGAGCAGTGCAAGGTTACGAAATCATAAAGGGACAAGAATAATTATTACCACAAGCCTATTAAAATAATAAATACCAAAATTTGAAATGAAGAATAACCAAATATCAACATTATATGTTATTAATGGTTAGATGACAAGCTAGTAAAAATCATTGAGTTATTGTGTGAGTGTTAAGACATGTTTCAACATAGTTACAAGGAAATAAATAGTGTGCATCTCTCTCTGGGAAAAATGAAAATCAAACTCATTGATGATGTAATAATTTTGAATAAGAGACCTTAAAGGATGAACCCTAATTGACGCGTGAAAGTATAGGAAGATATAGATAACATGTTGGTTGCTAGAGATAATTATTTGGTTGAGGAATCCAAGTGGGTAATCCCCATCGTAATAAGCATATAAAAATATGGTCACATTTGTACATTAATTAATTTTTGGTTTCTTAATGCCACATGAGTCACTGGTCCATTTTTAACTCTATTCACCAAATATATTATAGAATGAGTGATTGGTTGCGAAGTATATACTTTCATTTATGGGTTCTAAAAGTATCATCAAGTGAAAATTGAGGAAGGGGATAATCCAAAAAAGAAATTTGTGAGAGAATAGGGTTCCTTTGCTTACAATTTCATGTCTTTTTGGGTGAAGAATGTCTCAGTCATGTTCTTGCACATTGTTATGGTTGTATTCAAAAACTTCATTCATTACTTCATCTAAGTGTATCTTGATAGTTGGATGGTCTATAGGTAAAATACCATGACACAAAATTTCATCTAATATTTGAGCGACACCAAAAGTTTCAAATTTCCCCAAAGTTTAAGAAGCGTATCTTTTCAACTCCATTTGAAACACTACTTGTCATTTCATTTTTTTTAAATGAATGTTTTTAGATCTAAAAAATATAGATGTAATTTTACATATGAAATCACTAACCACACAAATGGATGTGTGTACATTTAGATGTCATTGTATACACATAAATTAGCATTTAATCTTAAATAGTGTAATTGTGACCACCTTTTTACACACTTATCTCATTCCTCATTCCATAGTCTTTTGATAGATTTTCCTTCACTTTCTATGTAGATGACTCATTCCTACAAAGAAACTAATGATCTCAGAATGTCCCTATTCCTCATTTAGAATAGCTTAATTTTACCTTTGAATGATCCATACTCTCATCTCAATTATCTTTGCTCCTAGGACAATAGGCTCCATTTGTATTATCTTTCTCTTTGGTCCTATCCATTTTTGTCGACCATGTCCTCCTGTCAAATAATAGTTAGTTTCTTAAGTTTGAATTCATATAATGGGTTTTCCTACACATTCATAATCCATATCCAAATGAATTCCCTATTGATTACTATTAAAACACATTTTCAAGTCATTTTTCACATAGTAAACTTCCTTATTGAAAAACACTAGAATTATAATTGCAAATTAAGAGAAATTTCCCTATTTCTCCTAATTTTGAATACATACAACCCTAGTATCCTTGAGATAAAGTTTAAGTACACTTTCAAGGTTTCAAGTCATGGTTGAAGCACTTAATCAGACTAGAATTGCATAAGCATATAACAATACACCAATATTTCACACACGCCACTATAGCATGGGATAACTACATGGAGTTTGACCCATCTTTAGAGTATCAGTATGTATGAAGTACTCAACACATGGGGTGTTGAGGTATAGCACAAATTCAACCATTAACCTATTTTTTATTTTGTTTCATTCATTCATTATTGTCTATCAAGTTAGGGTTTCCAAGTAAATAAGAAGGCATAAAGTGACTTCTGAAGTAAATCACACATATCTAATTGTATACACACAGTCAATAGGTGAAGGTACATAGGTGAAAACTTTCATAAATTTCCAAAACCTTACATGAGGTTGGTTTGCCCTAAGAAAAAAAAACTCTATGCCTTATTTTATTCTATTTTTCTTATCAAGAGAGTGATCAAAGTCATGTTCCTAATTCACATGATCATCACAGAGCCTCCCAACCATTTTCTACTTTTTGTCTTAGTCCTGCATAGTCAAATTTATAGATAACTTGTATTTATTTTACATTTTCTCTTTTATTATATTTCCAAATATAGTAAATTCCAAATTAGTGTGTGTCATTTATTGTAATTTTGTAGCATTCTGATTTTATGTAATAATTTTTCAAATTTAAGTAATTGGATAACTATTTTTATAAATTTGATAAAACATATTGGTGAACCTACTTATTTTTATAATATTATAAAAACCCTAACCATATATTTTACTAAGGTTTCCATCCTTTTTTATATTTCCAATTATTGTTTTAGGATTTTTATATTTGATAAAGTCTTTATTTGTAGTAATATTTTAAGTTTTTTCTTATGTTATGAAATCGAAGAAAAGTATTTCTACCTCTCTTAGGATAAGTGCTAGATTAAGTGGTATTCAAATTGATCATACTCATATTTATTTTGATATAGTGTATAAAATGGATAAGAAAAAGGCTATATTAGGACCTTCTAATGTTGATGAACAAAGTAAGCATGTAGAAGTCCCTAACACTAATATAGAGCATGAGCAGTGTAATCAAGATAACCTTGGTCCTCAAGATGAACACTAAGATGTACTCCAACCTAAAGGTGATGAATAACCATAGTTTAACAAAGTGGAATTTATTAATATTTTTTGATAAATAACCCATGAAAAACCTCCCAACTATCCTAAAATTTACAAACCCTTGTAGACATAAAAATTGTAAGCATGGCACAATCATTTGAGACTTATAATCATATGGGCTCCATAGACAAAAATTTTGTACCATTGTTTACTATGGGATAAACCCAAGGGGTTTAAAAAATTAATGTGCATATTCCAACTCAATCATTGGGAAAACCACCTTTGGTTAGCACACATTCTTCTTCTCTCAATGTTTAATCCCTTATGCATGGGAATTGATCTCTACAAACTAAGGTGTTACATTTGGAACAAGGTGATTTGAAATATAATCAGGTGCTTGATTCTCTAACTTTATTTCACATTCTATTGGCACAACACATATTAGTATATCCTCTACCTACATGTTTTATGGTAGCCAATATTACACTATATGATGGAAAGGGTGTCCCTAAATAGCATTTGAGAGCATTCTATGCAACATGTTTGGATTATATGTCCAATGACAAGTTATTGACTAAGATATTCCTAATAATTCTAAAATAATGTCCTTTGTAATGGTTTTATGACTTACCACATCAATCATTCCATGCATTCAATCCCTTGTCCAATATGTTTCTAGCACATTTTCCAAACAATATCAATGAGATGATTTCATATGCTTAGATTGCTCAACTCAAATAGAAATATAATGAAACTACCAGATAATAAGTTTTAAGGTACAAGAAAATGACATATAAAATGGAAATTCTTATGGTATATAGATAATTATAGGATATATTTAAGCAAAATTGGCATCCCTACATGATTCCATCATGTTTAAGAAGGTTCTCTCATTCACATATTTGTGTCATACTATTTAATAAATAGAAGTCAAATCATTGGTGATGAATAAGCTTAAGTATGTAACCAATATATATTCAAATACAAAGATTTTAATCAAGCCACCATACAAGGTGAGGCCAACTAATAATAAAAATGATAAAAAATAGATAATACATGTAGTTTTAGAACCAACTTTACGTATTGTATTATCAACTCTTCTAAGGAGACAGTTTACCAATATATCAAAATATCCATATAAGGTCCTCAATATGTTATTGGAATGTGATCTCATGTCTCTCCCTCTCATTAAATAGTTTTATGTGAGTAATCCTCTTCTAAATGGATTTGAAAAAAATGCTTTTGTGGCTTTCATAGATCACTAGGGCACACTACTAATAGGTGCATTGGTTTAAGTTACACGATTCAAGATTTGATAGATGCAAACATCATTGATATGGGCACAACTACAAAAAATTATAAGGCACAACCAAGTGAAATAAAAATAATGAAAATATTTAGTGATCATTTTCCTATGCATAAAACTAATGATACAACATATAAATCAAGCATGCATTATGTATACAATGCATACCCTCCACTAGTGTCTTATCATTGTAATTAAGAAGCACAACATCCTTTGAATAAAATAATTAGTGCCTACCATAATTTAGTGCCATCAAGGCCTATCATCACATTTTTAGAGCATGAGATAGTATATGATGATTTTGATTTGAACTATTTATTCATTCGATCACACATTAATCACTATCATGTTCAAAGTTTCATGGTTGATTGTGAATATGTGCACAATCACACTTATTAATCATCATGGATATATAGATCATGATTTTATTCCCATGGCCATGGTAATAAGAGGATTTAATGGTCACATTCAGATCTCTATTGGTGATATTACATTAACATTATAATGGGTCCAACACATGTCGCCACCATATTTAGAGTAGTAACCAGTGGATGGGTCTTTAATATATTATTGGGGTGCCCATGGATTTAAAAAATTCACATAATTCCTTTTATATTTCATATGTGTTTAAAGTTCATGTATGCTAATGAGGTCATCACAGTTCAAGGTATCCCATATGAATACCCCCTACCGCAAATAGATATGGTTCCTATATAATATATTTTAGTTGTGGCAACTAATAGGGTTAAACCTACTAAAAAAATGAGAAATAAAGTGTCTACCCATCCATGAAGGCATATCCTTTAAAGGCTACTTAAGCATATATTTGTCATAGATTCTAGAGAGCCTCTCTCTACTCTTACACATCCTAAACTGATATTATTGGGCACTAAGGGTGTTTCACATAAGGCACCAACACAAGATTCATACACTCCATGATGGATTCCCATAATCCCTAGAGTTCATCATACTTAACAACATGCATAATATGCTATAGATAATCATTATGACAGTGGTAGGTATGGTATAAATGTAAATCAATATTCACATTCTAAATTCAACATAATTTAGCCACAATAATATGGTACTTTCCATCAGTGAAAGGTCACCATTCCTATCCTTAACATAGGACCCATTGATTGTGATTCACTTTTAAAACTAATCCATTATTATCTTTCTCTCTATTTTTTTAATTCATATACTCAAAAATATTTTAAAAAAATCATTCCAAAAAAATTAAAAATCATGACCTATGCATGATTTGTGTAGTTTATTTGCATCAATTAGTTTGTGATCAAGATACTTAGTATTTATCTATATATCTAGATTTTATCAAAAATGCTTCACAAATTATACATGAGTGAATGAAAAACATACAGGTTACCATTTAAAAACATAGTTGAAGGTTATTTCACTATCTCAAACTCAAAATTTATAAATAGACAAAAGTATTATGGCAAGACAGTAGTGCAGCATGTTGTTGTCTAGTTTTTTTAGTATCATCCTAGTGAACATAGGCTAATATCAGATTCAAACAAGTCACAAGCTCCTAAAAATTGTTTATAGTTTAGAAACTACATTAGGGTTATCTCATACATGGGTTCTATCAATATTTAGCTAGCCCTTATTATTCATAGGTTAGTTCTTTACATTATGCAAAATCTATTAATATTGCTCACTTACATTCACATTGACCTCTTACTAGATACTTAAGTTATTGAATTTATTTATGTTATGAATTACCTATGTTGATAAATTACATTTATTCATACATGATTTTCATGTTTTCTTTCCCACTTCATGTCTTGTGTGTATTCTCTATTTTGGTTTGTGGACATTTATCCATGTCATTATGTGTGGATCTAAGCCTATTGTATGTTTCTATGATTGTGTGAGTGGAATTTTAATATGTCCCTTATATGTGGTCCCTTATCATTCTATTGTGTGCTTTATGTGTTTTTTATGTCCTCTTTGTATGTGTGTATCATTTGATGTCATGATGGACATCGCACATCTTGTCTATTTTTTGATTCCATGATCAATATCATGTGTTCCTTATCTTTATTCAACTTTTAGTACTTATTTTTTATCACTTATTTGTGTGCTTCAATACTAACATCTATCTTGACAATGTCACTATGTATGTTTTCTTCCACATGCATTTTATATTACATACTTTGATCAATTTACATATGATGACGACATTATCATCCATGATATCATTACTACTCAAATTTATAAATTTTCACTATATCTCTCGCATAAATTTTTCTTTTCAGTCAAGTTATTATGCAAGTTCCACAACTAACCTCAAAAGAGGGGGTATACACAATATCTTGTGTCAAAAACTAAGCTCTAATAGTGTTGTATGCAGACATAATTTTTTAGGTTTTAGATAGTTGATAAGGATTCATACCCAAAAATTAGTTTTAGACAAAATTGCTTCATTTAGAAAAGGGCATAGGCCAGCCATGTCCAAAACAATGCATTGTTGTCCTAGTAGGAAGAAAGTAGTAATTTTTGTAAATTCTCATAATCACATGTAGTATAGGTAGTTTATAATAGGTATATAGAAATGGTTTTTTAAAATACTCATGTTGTCTTAGATTTTATCAATTTTGGGGTATCATGTGTGGCATGTGTTTGAGGTTAGCACATAAGTTTTTGCTCATAATTTTGGTTGTTAGTTCTCAATTCTAGAAACCATATACACCCAAGTATCATATTGGGGGCATGTATGTAGCACATGATCACCTCCTTACTCAATTTTTCACCAGTTTCACATATGGAGTGGAAATTCATGTCATTCTCTACATTTTATACATAAAACTTAGATCATACTATCTTTTTGTACTAGTTTTTCACCATAAATGAACTTTATTCCATCTTCAATGGTTGGTTCACCTTTATCACCAATTTTTGCACCATAAGAATCCATTGGAATTCATATAAAGATTACAAACTACTTTATCACTTTGGGTATGAAATGATGGAGTCAAGAACACCTTGATTTATTAAGCACAATCACATATCAATGAGGATTGGGGTAGGCACAATCTAGTCCAACCTATATCAACAAAGAATAAATATCCAAGGGTCCTACCCTCTCTAGTCACTAGTTTTTTTCACCATAAAATACATCAATTTGTGTATCCAATCAGGGGTATTTATTTCATGTTATTATATCTATAAGTTTTCTAGTATTTACTTCTTGATTTTATCTAAAATAAGGAATGATTTTACATATGTTTCATTGTAGGTTGTACATGAAAAATAGTTAGGAATTGTAATATACATTTGATATTATTCTTCATAAGTAAGATCAGGTACGCATTTCCCTTTTACTCTAATACTTTCATTTTTTTGCATTACTATAATAAAATGGGGAAAATGTTGACACATAAATTAACATTTAAATTGAAACAGTGTACTTTTGACCACCCTTTTATGCACTTAGATCATGCCTCATTCCATAGTCTTTCAACTAATTTTCCTTCACTTTATATGTAGATGACTCATTTTTACAAGAAATTAATGATCTCAGAATGTCCCTATTCCTCATTCAGAATAAATCTAGCTTATCTCATGATGAATCCATACTCTCAACTCAATTATCTTTTATCCTAGGATAACAACATGCCATTTAGACTATCTCACTCTCTGGTCCTGTACATTTTCATCGACCACTTCTTCCCACCAAATAACACCTAGTTTCTTAATTTAAAATTCACATAATGGGTCATCCCATATGTCTACTAAGCCCTATCCAAATTAATTTCCTATTGATCATCATTTTAAGTCATTTTTCACATATGAGGCTTCCATATTGAAAAGAACCATAATTCTAATTGTACATTGAGACTAAATTCCTTATTTATCTCAATTTTGAATATAGACAACCCTAGTATCCCTAAGCTAAAGTCTGAGCACACTCCCAAGGTCACAATTTGTGGTTGAATAACTTAATCAAACCATAACATCACAAACATATAGTATTACACCATTATTTCACACACACCATCTTAGCATGGGATAAATACATGGAGTTTGATACTTCTTCTAAGTATTGGTATGTAGGTAACACATAACACAGTGGGTGTTGAGGTCTAATATAACTGTAACTGCTAACCCCATTTTTTTTTATTCATTCACATTTGCCTATCAATCTTGGGTTTCTAAAAGAAGAAGGATTACATTAGCTTCTGAATTAAATCACATAAACAGAGCCAACAAGTGAAGATGGATAAGTCAAAACTTTTATAAATTTTTAAAACCCTATAGAACATTAGCATACCCTAAGAAAAATAGTGCTCTGCACCTATGTCTGATTCTATCAACTTTGTCTAAAGAGTGATCAAATACCTATTCCTAATTCACAACATCATCACAAATCCTCCAAGTTAATTTATAATTTTTGTCTCAGACCTACATGGTCAATTTTCTAGCTAAGTTTTATTTATTTGTCATTTTTTTGACATCTTTCCAAATATAGTAAGTTCCAAATCAGTGTGTGTCATTTAGTGCATATCTATAGCATTCTAATTTTATGAATTAGTTTGTTACATGTAGGTAATTAGTTATCTATTTTACCAAATTTTATAAAACAATCATATGGGTTACTATCACAAGTTCATTAGGAACTATGAAAAAATAATCACATCATTGGAAGAGTAGCTCCACAAGGATAGACTGTTCATTTTGATGAAAAATATCAAGAGGCATTTGACACCATGAAGGAGAAACTTGAAAGTGTGTTGATTTTATAATTTCCAAATTAGAATACTTGATTCCATGTCAATGTTGATGTATCAAGAATAATTATCCATGATATTTTAGCACAAACTAGGGATGATAGGGTTAAGAATCCTATTTATTTTTCTAATTTTAAGTTTACCTTAGTTGAACAAAACTTACAACTGAGTGTGAAGTGCTCATAATGGTCTATGCACTTTATACGTTTCACCAGTATGGACTTGCCACACCATTTGTGTTTTTTCACAAATCATGTAGTGCTCAAGTATATTTTATGAATAACCCTATTTTACATTGAATAATTTATAAGTGGATTGTGATATTCCAATAAATTCAATTCTCATTGGTGTTGAAGTTAGGAAAATAAAACTTTGGACTTGGTTATTTATCTTGAATCACCTCAAGGGAGGATGCATAGAACATAGAAAATTGTATGTCAAATGTCAAATTATATAAAATGATGTGCATTCTGGAAGATCTAGCTATGATTATTTCTTTCCTTACATCAGTAATTTCCCTTAGTGAGTCGATGTTGAAGGAAAAGAAGAAACTAGTAGTTCAAATCACTCCCTATCAACTCATTGATGGATAATTGTACAAGATGTGACCTGATGAGGTTTTGCATAGGTGCATGATGTAGCATGACCATGTAGAAGTTTTTTAACAAAGGCATGAAGGGGTATTAGGTGTAAAATATGATAGAGAGGCTACAACTTGAGATATCTTTTTCTCCAGCCTATGGTGGCTAATGTTATTTAAGGATGCAAATGGATATTCATAAAAATGTATTATGTGTTAGAGAATCGATAAACCTAAATATCAATAAAATATCCCATTAGTTCCTATAACTACACAAGGAATTTTAGAAATAGAAAATAGACATTATCTAATCCATCTCCCCATCTATGCATAGGATTGATGGGTATTATATCATCACTGTTATAGACTATTTAAGAAGATGGGTAGAAGCAACAACAAAGAGAAATTATACTTCAACCAAAATGGTGTGATTCCTTTAAGAAAATATCATTTGTACGCATGGTTGTCCTCTAAGTCTGGCCAATAATTGAGGGACACATTTTTAGAATTTTACAATGAACATTTTTTTGGTGGGATTCATGGTAATGCATCTTAGAACTACACCATACCACCCTTAGGTGAATATGACCATTGAATATTTTAATAAGATCTTTGGTCAAACATTGATAAATATTTTATATGTGGGGTGAAAAGACTTGGATGACCAAGTTTATACAATCTTATAGGCATATAATACCACTTATAAATCACTTAATAGGTCTGTGTCCTTTTAGATGGTGTTTGTAACAGAAGCAGTTTTACTAATGGAATTTTTAGTGCCTTCCTTAAGCATTACATGCATTAGATGACTTTATGTAAAGGAGTAATTGGATG
This sequence comes from Torreya grandis, assembly GCA_037957365.1. NCBI lineage: Eukaryota > Viridiplantae > Streptophyta > Pinopsida > Cupressales > Taxaceae > Torreya > Torreya grandis. The sequence continues at coordinate 596,356 of JARHVA010001114.1, forward strand.
CACATTTCAAGGAATTTATGAAGCTTGATGAGAGGTACATCATAGCTTAGTGGAGTTAAGACATGGAAAAAGCCAAACAAAAAGCATGGCATGACAAACTTATTAAAGGAAATTTTTTGTTAAAGGGTACACATGTCTTGCTTTATGATTAAAAGTATTCTAAACATCTAGGGAAACTTTAAATTTTCTAAATGGGATCTTATGTAATTCATGATATTTTAGACACTAATGCATGAAAGTTTCACACTTTAGATGGTAAAAAGTTTCCTAGGCATTTCAATGGGAGTAGGCTTAAGCCTTATCATATGTAATTTGTAAATGATCCACCAAAAATAAGATGTTTTCCATAATGTATTTCTTTCATGTTTCTAAGTTACTTTTATAGTAGTTTATTTTGGGTTTTGTAAACAAGTGCAAATATTTATGTTGTGCCATTAGGATTAGTAATAAAAGTGCATAACTTTGTAAGGCCAAGAGGATGAGTTGAGTGAAATATTTCATTGATATTGTTAACATATAAGTGTTTCTAGCAAGGTTTCATCATGCCTTTTTTATTGTAAAGTGTGTATCTCTCAAATTCTACATTTCAAAAGCTATGTTAAAATTTTCCATATTTCAAAGTAATTTTTTGCACAAAGTTGGTGTGTGCAGATGACACTTGTTGCAACATGTCTTGCTTTATGATTCAAAGTATGTAAAACATCTAGAGAAACTCTAAATTTTTTGGATGGGACCTTATGTAATTCATGATATTTTAGACACTGGCACATATAATTTACGCACTTTAGATGGTGAAATACTTTATAATCATTTCAATGGGAGTATGCTTGAGCCTTTTCATATGTAATTTTTAAACAAGCCACTAAAAATGAGGCATTTTCCAATATGTCTTACTTTCATGTTTCTATGTTGCTTCTGTAGTATTTTATTTTCAGTTTTTACAAATAAGATTAAATATTTTTGTTGCACCAATTTGATTAGTAATAAAATCACATAATCATGTAAGGTCGGCCAGATGATTCAAGTGAAGGATTTCATTGAGATCCTTATGCCAGATATCTAAGTGTTTCTGGGAAGGTGTTGTCACTCCATTTCGATTGTAAATCTTTTATCTTTTAAGTTATTCTTTTTAGATGTTATATATTACAATTTTTAATATTTCCAAGTATTGTTCTATAAAAAATTGGTGTGCATGGGTAACACTTATTGTAACATGTCTTGATTTATGATTCAAAGTATTTTAAACATCCAAGAACACTCCAAATTCATTGAATGTGACTTTATCTAATTCATGATATTTTGGAAAATGGTGCATGCAAATTGCACACTTTAGATGGTGAAATTCTTGAGCATTTCAAAGGGAGTAGGATAAAGCCTTATCATATGTAATTTTTAAATGAGCCACTAAAAAATAAGTCATTTTCCATAATGACTTACTTTCATGTTTCTAGGTTGTTTTTGTAGTAGTTTATTCTTAGCATAAATATATTTTTTGCACCATTAAGATTAGTAATAAAAGTGCATAACCACGTAAGGCCAGTCAGATAATTCGAGTAAAGGATTTTATTGAGATCCTTATGCTAGATGCCTAAGTGTTTATGGGAAGGTGTTGTGTCATTTTTATTATAAATCTTGTATATCTCAAAAAAAAAATTAGAAGCTATATGTTAAAATTTTCAATATTTCTAAGTATTATTTTATGTAAATTTGGTGTGCACATGTAGCACTTATAGCAATAATAAAAATTCATCATCATGTTTTATTCTACACAACTAATATTATTCATTCACATTCATATTTCAAAAGGTTAGTTGATAAATTCAAATGTACTCATTGCTCTTGCATAGTTAAATGGACAAACAAGAATCTTTGTAGCAAGATATAGGCACACCTGATGGCTAAGGGTGTTAAGGCATTAGAGGACCAATCACACATTTAGTGTGGCGTAAGTTGAATGAAGGTTAAGAAAAGTAAGGGGAAAACTATTGGAGGTACAATCACTAAGAGCGGGGGTAAATCAGTGATGCAAGATAATTCAAACTTAAATTACAATCCTTTCAAACCCTTAGTCAATCACCACAAACATTCATAAAGCATACAATTATTCATAACAATGAACAAGAAAGATGATGCAAGATCAAACACACAATATATGAATTCTATGGGAAAACCTCACGGGTAATAAAACCCACTCTCAAGCCTAAAAACATATGGACTACTTTTCCTATAAGATGATCACAAACATGAGACCTTTTAGTGAAGCACCCGCTTCACAAGGAGCACCCACCCCTAAGCATGAACAAGCACCAATTTATTCTAGATGTTGAGCACCCACACAACACCTATGAAATTAATATCTCTATAACTTTGATTGCCTTTCATTCTGATAGAGAAATAATGTATAAACCCTCTCTTCAATCCTTCACACTCTCTCAAGCTTGCACACACAAGAAATGCATCCAAAGCTCTATTTTGTATCACTCTAGACCTCTTCGCTCATCCTTAATATTCAAACCTACATGATCACTGTTATGCCATCATAATTATGACTTACAGGTCATACACATAATCCTTAACCTGATCTACTCATAAATCCATCCACTAGGCACACTTTTACTTCTTTGTATTTCACCTCTCAAAATTCCCTAGAAACCATCATCTTTGATTTCACTCTTTATATATCCTTCATGAATATCATATTCTTGGTTGGCCATAAGACTTACCTTAACCCTTAATGCTTATATCACTCTAAGACATAGTGAAATACCATCCTCGTAGGTCAGCCATAGCATCCATGGGTCACCCTTAAGTAGCTACACTGTTCAATTAGGCCTTGGTAGCCCTTATAGGTCTCATGGAGACCTATTCACCCCTTTAGCACTTATTCAAGAAAATTAAGAATACAAGATCACTTTAAAATGCATGGGTCCACTCCACATGACCTCTAAGACACCTTCAAGTGATTGCATCCATTACTACACTCTGTATATGCATAATCAACTCAAACATTAGTCTCATACATAGAAACACCATGAACAAACAAATAGTCAACTTCTAAGCATTTCTTTATATTGAAGATGGGTTGGTCAAGCCTTCAAAACCCACATAGATCAACCTCAAGAAATCTACATCATTATCCAATAGCTAATTCATCAAAAACCATTCAAATACCATTAGAAGAAACTCAAATAACCTTCTTAGGTTTTAAACATAAGATGGTTAAATCCACAATCAACTTTGGAGCTAAATAACTACAATTGTACAGATATTCAAACCTTTTATTCAACTTCATTGTATGTGCCTTGAATTCCTTTACAACTTTGCCTTTTATTCCATCAAATTCATCTTACAATAAAGATATAGCTCAAATAATTAAATTTGGTTTTTTCTTTATTAATTTAAAAATTCAAATTCCAACAGTCATTGTTCAATGCAAAAATTGTAGACACGTGTATTCATCTCATGCCCCTAGAAACTAGATCAAATATACTCTTTCGATCTCCTTATGATTCTCTTAGCTTTCACTCTTTAACATTGATTGTTGATCCTTGATATAGTCTTCCATGATTATGACACTTGGCAGCCTCATGTACCTTTTATGTATATTATTGTCAGTCTCCACTCTTACACCACTTGGAATTAATACATGCCTTCTGTGCTTGTTAATTTATTAACTTCAATTCACACCATTGATCTCTATTTGTATAATCACTCGTGTGTCATTGATCTACTATCAATTCATCATGATTGAGACACATGTCACCATCATGTTAAACATTAGGAACCTTTGACATATTGATATTTTGCTCACCGTTAGATCATAATCTACATGATTGAATTCTCATCATCAGATCTATGTCGACTAATTAAACTTGATAGTTTTTAGCACATCACAAGCTACTAGAACAACTTTGAAGGTTTATAACTTGAACTACGAAACATTTTAAGACTCAAAATCTTTAGATAACCTTCTTGGCACTATAGACAACACCGCCATGAAAACCTTTGACCAATGTTGACTTTTTGAGTACCTACACTAAATGCAAAAACTTGTTGGGATATTCATATCTCCATGATGTGCATTGATGGTATGACTTCTCTTAAGCTAGAAGATGCATGTTTCTCTTTCCAAATGATCAAATGACACACCAAAACTTCACCAAGACATTTATGGATGACTCACAACCTCTTTTTTATCCTTATAGACCTACACATATACCATATACTCTCTAACCTATCAAACACAACTTATTTTTTGCTAATGCACTAGTACCTCATGCTCTTCTTGACATCAATGACCATGATCAATAATCTCCCCCTTGGTCATTGCTGAAAAAACACCCTCAAAATGACCTCTTACTCATTTGAACTCCTTCATTCTGATCTTTCTCCCCCTTTAACATTAAAGATAAAAGTGTCTATATATCAACCAAGCCACTCTCTTTGCATCCTATAGCTACCAAGCCTCTCACTTTACAAAAAAAGACTTGAAAACAACAAACACCAATTGCTAATGAAAGCCTACCTTGATCTTTATTCCAACTAGAGTGATCATCTTCATATCTCAGAGCAACAATGCTCCCCCTAATACCATGTTCTCCATTTGAACTTGCTTAAACTATCATAGGTCTAAAAACACCTAGAAGTATCCTTAGAATTACAACCACCAAACTAAGAGACATGAAATTACATCAAGTTCCTCTATATTTAGCCTTCTTGATCTTTGAACTTGACAAACTAAACAATCTAGCTCTCCCTCACTCCATGCTCACTTGTAATTACTTATCCTTGTCTTGACTAATCAAACTCTTAAACCAGCATCCAAACTAATTTAACTTTTTCAAAGTCCTTCATGTACAAGCTTACCTTTCACAATATCTTGCTTACCCTTTACCTTCAAGATCTGTATTGATTGGTACTTTGATCATCACCTAAAGCACACATACTTGCTTCCACACAAGAAAGATGTCTCCTAAGAATCATAAGTAGAGACACCCACTTTTCATGGAGGGACTAAAGATCCCAAAACTCAAGAGACTCCCACATCTCCATGTTTTTACTTGACTTGCATTCCTTCCTCATCTTTAGATAGACTTTGAATAAATCCTCAACCTCATTCTTTTATATTATCTCAGGATCCTACTTGATTTTATTATCCATTTAGGTAGATAAGGCTTATTACTTGACACTTGAACTTGTTCCCTATTCTATCATGAAAAACAATACATTTTGGTCATATTTTTCATTCACCTCCTTAGGCCTCCATTCACTATGGTTTCTTTCTTTCATGTTAGGATTGGCATTCCTTGAAGTGGAGTTCTAACCATTCCTACATAACCTTTCTATATGACCTCTCTCATGATATTTGAAACAAATAATTTTTATTGAATTATACATACCTTGTGATTGACTTATATGATGACTTATTGAAGTTTCATAATCCCATTCATGTACCTAATTATTTAGTTTCCTTATGAAGGCATTGCAAATCCTTATCACATGACCAAACCCTTGACACATGTAGCACAAGATGTCATCATTTCCTTATGAATATGTTGACTATCTTGAGTGATGATGTTCTTCATGCTTGCCATTGCTTTTCTCATAATTCCATGCAAATTCATTCCTTTAAGATATTCTACACTAATTGCAAGAGTAACAATGACCATTAAAATCTGTATACTTCATAGCATTTGATTGTCTAATAGGATTAGTTTTCAATCTCCTAGCACCATCATTCATTGACTAAACATTGACCTTTAAGGTATGATTCTTGTTGTTCATATTAACCTTCTCTTTAACTTGAGTTACAACCTTTTGTTCTTATTTGAAACCTAGACTAGATCTATCACTTACAGATATTTGACTACTTAGAATGTTTTCAAGATCATTTGCACTCTATTCAAACTTCACAAAAGACCTTATCTTGTTATATGTCTTCTCTAACTCAATATTCAAGGACTCTATTTCAATCATATACCCAGAACATTCATTTTCTTTAGATTTTAGGATTGTAAATACTATTTCCACTTGAGTATTGAGATGCTTGAATGTATCTTCATGTTCCCTATTGTCATTATTCATTCTTGCCTCAAATACATTAAATTGTTCTTCATAGTCCTTGATTTTTGACATCATCTTCTTGTTCTTTTTCTTTTCAATGTTTATCTTTTCAAGATCATTCATCAATTCAGCCTCATTATCTGAATCATCAACTGCATCTTTTTTTGTTATGAGGTCATCTCTTCTAGATTTGATTGCTTCTAACATCTAATATGTTTCAAGATTTCTCATATCTTGATTTAGTTTCATCTATAAAGACTCCATCTCTGATTTATACATGATACATTATTTATCCTTACTCTTTACCTCTTCATCAAGAGTACAAACCTGAGTTTCAAGATGTTCAGTGATATCATCATGCTCCTTGACTTCATTACTCAACCTTCCTTCAAAGAGACTAATTTACCTCATAGGACTTGATTAAGGAAGCTTTCTTTCTGTTCTTACCTTGTAGAAGCTTCATTTCTTCCACAGTATTCAGATATTTATCTTCAAGAGTGACTTTCTCATCTTCTTCCTCTGAGCTATCTCCTCCAAATAAATCTCTGCTAAAAGAACATTCACCTTCATCATCACTAAGAGCCATGAATAGTGTCTCCTTATCCTCATCACAAAAATAATCATCACTATCTGATGTGTTTTTTCTTCTTCTATAGATGAGTTATTATCTTATTCATGGTAAAGGATCTTACTACCTTTGTATGACTCTTTTTTTCCATTTTTCTTGTTGAAGAGCTTTTTGTACTTGTTAGGACCCTCAGATTTGTTGTGCTCATCCTCATGAGACTCATTATGAACTTCCTTATACTCAATATTACCTCTATTTAGGCACTTAGCTTCAAAAATGACCGACTTTACCAAATGAAAAACATTTAAATGGAAGCTTCCCTTCATATTTACTTAATCCCACATTTAATTTCCTCACAATCATGGCTTCAAGTTGATCTTCATTAAGATCAAAGTCTTTAAGACTTAATTTGTTCTTATCATATTTTATCTCCTTGATCACCTTGAAGGTTTCTCCCTTCTTTGGAGGTCTATCTTCATTCACTCAAATCTCATAGGTAGTAAGGATGTCATGCAATTCATCCATATTCATTTGAGTGAGATCATGACTTTCTTCTACAGAAAATACTTTTGAATCAAACTTGAGTGTGAGAGCTCTCAATACCTTATGTGCTATAGTATATTCTTTAATCACATCTCCAAGACCTCTAATCATGTTAACTACCTCATCAACCCTTAAAAGATAGGATGTTATATTATCTTATTCTTTCATTTTGAGATCTTCAAATTGCCTTCAATAGGTCTACAATTCAGCCAACTTTACCTTTGAGTCTCCTTCATAGATAGTCTACAATTTAACCCAAATTTCCTTTTTAGACTTGCAATGGATCACCTTGGTGAACATAGCCTTGGATAGACCACAAATGATAGCATTCATAGATTTAGAATTGTTCTCACTCAACTTCTTGTCAACTGCACTAGTTGGGGGAGTGGGGGGTATAGAATATTCATCCACAATAGATTTCCAAATGTCAAAAACTATAGACATGATGTAGGTCATCATCCCTTCACTCTAAAAATCATAATTAGAACCATTGAATAGTGTTATTTGCTTTGTAGATAAACCTTGCATATGTTGATTTTCCATATTGTACCTTGGATCACCTTCAAGTGGTTAAAGTTACAAAGAAGGTGTGGATCTAATACTAATTTTTGGAGGTAAAATCACTAAGAGGGGGGTGAATCAATGATGCAAGATAATTCAAACTTCAATTACAATCTTTTCAAACCCTTAATCAATCACCACAATCATTCATAAAGCATACAAGTTATTCATAATAATGAACAAGAGAGATGATACAAAATCAAACACACAATACATGAATTTTATGGGAAATCCTCATAAGGAATAAAACACAACCTCAAGCCTAAAAACACATGGACTACTTGCCCTATAGTTTGATCACAAACATGAGACCTTTTAGTAAAGCACCCACTTCACAAGGAGTACCCACCCCTAAGCATGAACAAGCACCAACATTTTCTAGATGTTGAGCACCCACACAACACCTATGAAACCAATAGTTTCAAAACTTTTATTGCCTTTAAATATGATGGAAAAATAATTTATATCCCCTCTCTTCAATCCTTCACACTCTCTCAAGTTTTCACACACAGATAATGCATCCAAAGCACTATTTTGGATCACTCTAGACCTCTTTGCTCATCCTCAATATTCAAACCTACATGATATCTATTATGCCATTATAATTATGACTTATAGTTCATACACATAATCCTCAACCTACTCTACTCATCAATCTATCCACTATGCACACTCACACTTTATCCTTCACCTCTCAAAATTCCTTAGAAACCATCACCTTTGATTTTCCTCTTTATAGAGCCTTCATAAATATCATCTTCTTGGTTGGCCATAAGACTTGCCTTAACCCTTAAGGCTTATATCACACTGATACATAGTGAAATACCATCCTCATAGGTTAGACATAACATCCATGGGTCACCCTTAAGTAGCTACACCTTTCAATTAAGCCTTAGTATCTCTTATAGGTCTCATGGAGACCTATTCACACCTTTAACACTTCTCCAAATAAATTAAGAACACAAGATCACTTCCAAATTCATGGGTCCACTTCACATGATTTATAAGAAACCTTTAATTATTTTCATTCATTATACACTCCTCTATATATATGCAATCAACTTGAACATTAGTCTTGTACATAGGAACACCATGAATGAATGAACAATCAACTTCTAAGCATTTTTTCATAATGAAGATGGATTGGTCAAGCCTTAAAAACCCACACATATCACCCTTAAGGAGTCTACATCATTATCCAATAAATAATTCATCAAGAAACATTCAAATACCATCAGAACAAACTCAAACAACCTTCATGGGTTCTTAACAGAAGATGGTCAAACCCATAGTCAACTTTATAGATCAATAACTGTAACTGTACAAATATTCAAACCTTATGGTCAACTTTATTGGATGCATCTTGAAGTCATTTAAAACTTTTGCTTTTACTCCATCAACAAATTCATCTTACAACAAAATATATAGCTTAAACAATCAATCTTGGTTTTTCCTTTATTAATTTGAAAATTCAAATTCCAACAGTCACTGTTCAATGCAAAAACTACAAACACGTGTCTTCATCTTGTGTCCCCTAGAAAGTAGATAAAATATGCTTCATCAATCTCCTTTCAAGTATTATAGATTTAAATCTTCAACACTAACTATTAATCTTTGATACAAGCTTCCACGATTATGACACTAGGTAGCCTCGCATGGCTTCTATGTACATTCTTGTTAGTCTCCACTCTTATGCCACTTGATAGTCTTGCATGTATTTTGTGCTTGTTGACTTATTGAATTCAATTTGTACTATAGATATCCATCTACATGATCACTTGTGTGCCATTTATCTATTGCCAATTCATCATGATTGAGACACACATCACCATCATGTTCAACCTTAGGAACCTTTGACATATTGACTTTGTGCTCATCATTAGATCACAATCTGCATGATTGAATGCTCAATGTTAGATCTATCTTGACTAGTTGAGCCCAAACTTCAACACAATTAAACTTGATGGTTTTTCGCACATCACAGTCTACTAGAATAACTTTGAAGGTTTATAATTTGAACTAAGAAACATTTCAAGACTCAAAATCTTTAGGGTACCTTTTTGGCACTATAGACAACATCACTATGAAAACCTTTTACTAATGTTGACTTTTTGGGTACTTTCACTAAATGCATAAACTTGTTGGGATATTCATATCTCCTTGATGTGTAGTGATGGTCTGGCTTCTCTTAAGCTAGAAGATGCATGTTTTTCTTTCCAAATGACCAAATGACACATCGAAACTTCATCAAGACATCTATGGATGCCTCACAACCTCTTCTTTGTCCTTACTGACCTACACATATGACATATACTCTCTAATATATCAAACACAAATTATTTGTCATTAATGCACCAGTACCTTATGCTCTTCTTGACATCAATGACAATGCTCAATAAAAACATAATGGAAGACTGGTGACCACAGGTGGAAATTTGACCAAGTATTTAGATATGTGAGGTCTATATGGAAAGGAAGCATAAAGGAAAGGAGATACATAGTGTACCCAAGTGTTACGAGAAAATAGTGAAGGCATAGGTCACCCCTAAATGGATTTATGAAATGGATGACATCACCAGGAATAAATTGGGTGTACATAAATTACATTAACAACTATTTAATAACAGTGCTTACATCGTTAGAATAATTTAAACATTGATCGACAATATAAATTTCCTTCTACAATTCATTTTCATCAATTATCACTTTTGAAGAGATTTATAGCCACAAAGCATAGAGTGAACAAAATTAACTAGGGAAATTAAATTCACATGGTGTTCATAGAAATTATGATATTTGGGACATGAATTTTGATCTATAGAGGCTTGCATGTGATTGCAATCAAAATTCAAGTACATAAGGATATAAAAAATTAGAATTAAATGAAGTTAAGGTTGCATGGGTAGGGAAACTTCCATTAACACACATTGAATCTTAGATAGAGCCAAGTCAAAAAATGTAGAGTTGTGGCTTAATGGTTTCAATAACACTTCAAAATTAGGCAATTCAGTAAAATTGATAGCCTAAGGGTATGCCAGAGTGGTTTCCAAACAACTATACCATTAAATATATATATAGCCACTATGGCATCATGCAACAAGAAGCACACAAAATTTGTAGGGACTCTAGGACCGAGTGTGGCCTTTATCAAAGAAGTATCGAAGAAAATACAGTTATCAAAAATGTATTACCATGAGGCTTATTTACACAGGGAAGATTGGGAATCAAAGGTGAATGAATGTAAGGTGGATGACTATAATCACTACACATAGAAGATTGAAAATAATATGACTAAGGATTATATAGTAATAATTGAATGAATAGGTATAGATTAAACCGTGCAGTCAGATGTGCCCATGAAAATAGAACTAGAGAAAACTTATGTTTTGTGATTATATGTGTTTCCATTCTTTGGCAAGGTGAAAGTTTGGTCTAATTTTTATTTCATGTGTTCATGAGGATAGGTTCTAATTTTTCTATCATCACTTGAATTTTTTTCCCTAAGTGCATAAATAGGTCCACAAGTCTACCATGCTCTGGTGAATACATTAAAGTAGCGCTAACCATCAACCAAGTCATGAAAAGTGTGGCTAAGCTACTAAAATACAATAAAGAGAGGTCTACATTTCCCATTGATAACAATGTTAATTGAGAAACAAGGGTGGCAGTCCTAGCCAGCTCAAAGTTGTGTGGCACTGACATGTGAGATAATATAAGAAGGCAATACATTTTATAAAGTGCACTGGATGGGCACAAATAATGTTCAATTCAATATTTCAAAATATATTTTTGATGAAATAATATAGGGCCATAACGGGTGCATAGAACTGTTGATACATTCATATGGGGCATCATATAAATTTTCTTGGTGATTGATGAGATTGTTATTCCTTATGGTTATGACAAATGTGTTTAGACACATTTATTATGGGATAAATTACTTGTAAAAATATATGAAATTCATATCTACACCATCCGCTATAAAAAAAATTATAAGCTTAAAATGGAAAAATGGGTTGATAATATAATTGTAGATTTCTAAAAAGAATGGTGTATCCAAAGAACCTTGTCGAAAGCATTCAAGGACTTTAAAAAGTTTGTCATGATAAAGCATCATTCACTTGGTAAGTTATTTATTGAGAAAAACAACATGTTTGGGTGGATCAAGTTTCCATATATATTTGACACACACTACTTTGAGAGTGTTATGAAAAATATACTAAATGCGATGAAGAAGAAGGTGAACATTGTGAAAACTGATAGTGATAGTTTGACTCTCAGAGCACTCATCATATATCTAGGGAAGATTCCAACTAGTGATAAAAATGAGTTGGATAGTGAATTTATTATGATTGAGCCCAAAAATAGTACAAAAGTAGGTAACTTTATATGCAAATTTCCATATGAGTTGAAGCCAAAAAAGAAGAAAAGGGGTACACAACAAGTTTAGAAGTAAGAACAAGTGGAAGCATAGGGGAATCCTCAAGTCAAGCCATTAATAGACAAGGATATATATGTGGAGGTCCCAAAAATTCCAATGAAATAGAAAGCTATATGGTAAGGCCAACCACACACCAAATCATCATCCATCAGAGAATCCAAAAAAACATAAGGGAAGAAATGTGTCATGCAAAAGGAACTAGAAGTAAAAGATTTATAATGCATAACATCATATGAAGACAATGTGTCACTTTCTAAGAGACAATGAGTTGCACCATAATCTAGGAAATAATAAAATGCACGTGCCTAAACATATATTCCACCACCACCTAAGCAACATGTATCTTTACCAAGGAAACTCACATCACATTTTTTTCCACCACCCTCACCACCTCTATATCCCCCTCAGAAACTCATGTCATCTCCCTCAAATCAGTCCACCCCACCATGAAAACATATGCATCCATCATCTCAATCACCTCTTAATCCTCAAAAGGAGTTAGAAAATACTGACAGCATTGTGCCCCTTCCAAATTAAATGACCTGATCATAGGAGTACCCATAATGTAGGGTTCAGCTAGTAACCCTTTGGATAATGTTGTGTGTGATTACAAGGAAGGATCTGACTCTTAGGGGTTTGTAGAAGACATTGTATTAGAATATGATCCCATGGGGGTAGATATAGGCACACAATAGCATGATGACACTTTGAATGCTGAATAAGTAGAGGCACTACAAAATGAGTTAGGTCTTAATGGACTGAAAAATGTTTTCTTCGAGGACATCAGCAAAGGGGACAGATAAGGGGAAGAGGAATAAAGAGAATAATTTAAGGAGTAAAAAGAGGAGTGAAGGAGAAAATACATACAGGATATAGAGAGGAGGAGTAAATACAAGGAGATAAGGATGAAGAATAATAAACATGTAACACCACACATGAAGAACAATAGCACAAGATCTTAGACATTGATTAAGGAGATGAAAACACCAAAAGTGGTGAACAAGAAACTAATAATGACTGACAAGTGTCAGAACATGCACCAAATTATGGTGATGGGTGAGAATTAAGCTTAAGAAAATCAATGTAGTAGAATATCAATGATGAAGACTTATTTGTGTGGAATAATATGCACAAAGATAGTGCTTCTACCCAAACTCACCAGCACATGTTCTTCATCTTTTATACCCAATTGGATGACCTATATTTTGAAACACCCCATGATTCTGTGAAAAAGGATGAGCCACATACCATGGATGGGGAGTGCACAATAGTAAATGTGGACTCCACAAAATTGTCTAAAGTCTAATCAAGTTGTGCTCTAGTCAAATTAGCTATCAAGGTATTGTGCCAAAACATTAAAATAGTTTGACCATAAGAATATGCAAGAAAAAAATAAAATAATTTGAACATGAGCATGAGCATGAAAAATAAGAGCATAAGCTAATATCAATGGAATTTAAAACTCTACATATTTGCCAACAGATTGTCACAAAATATCAGACATTATGGATGAGGTTAAATTGGAATGAATAAAGGATATATACAAGCTCATTTTATGGTTGATCATCTATTGAAAAAGAGTAACAAGGGCAAGCACACAAAAGATGAGTAGAGTGAAAAAGTGAATACACAAATATAACTCAATGAATAAATGCAAATTTTTGAGAAATTGCTCATTGACAAATTATTTTAACATTTCATGCACCAAAAAGTAGTAATAAATGTGATATGTAAACTAGGTGGATATTCAACACTAAGTTTTACCAACACAAACCCTTTCAAGTCAAGGTGTTTCCCTCAAGTTCTATGCCATATAAAAATACCTAGAAAAACACCTAAATTTTTTTCTTAATATGTATTCCAGTTTTTAAGACTGTCATATACAACATATAAAATATCTTCTCTAATCTCTCCCTAGACCTCTCTACTCTAATTTTAAATTTATCTACTATTTAATATGCTTCCAAGACCTATATTTAACCTTACTTGAGATTAGAAACCCCAAGAACTCAATTGATTTGTCAAAGTGAATCCAAATGTCAAAACAATACTTCATATTCCCTGGCTCCAAAAGTTAACAGCGCTAGCTCCAGAGGTGAATAGTCAGTTCCTGAGATTCACTAGAAAACAAGTCTACCAACTTAAAATGGCTATAACTTTTCCATACGACCTCAAAACATGTTTTTTTAACTTGTCTAATTTTTTGAGAGGAATCCAAATATGTAATTAAAATTTAATTTTGACACCAAATGAAAGCATAAATATATGATTGTTTGTGTAAGTTATTGACTATAAAACAAGAGCAACAACATAATTTGGAGACAAAACCATGTGTTGAGGCACACATTTATACACATTATCTTGTGAGACATACATAATTCTTTGCATTTCTTGAGAGTAATTCAATGTAGACTTGATAAATTAGATACCTGAAGTTGTATTATCTTGTGAATGCATTGAAAAGAATTTTTTACCATTAAAAATTATGTGATATGTTACGCCTTTAACCTATAATGTGTCTAGGGATATATGTGGCCAACTTGTGGCTTCCAAACCTTCATATTATCTTGATGCATTTCTCGATGTTCTTAGTAGAGTCAGCCTATGGAATAATCATGTCTAGGTAGATTATATATAGGAGGTAGTGGTTAGTCTTTTATCATGAGATTGTGAGTTTTATTCTTATTGCATTATTGTATAGGTTTCCCTCTCGAAGTGGCATAGTCATAATATTCAAGTATTCTGCACTTTCACCAATTATTGTTATAGATCTACTTATTTTATTCTTAATTGTGTGATATATAATTATATTGTTAAGTAGTTTTATTACAAGTGGTATCAGAGCTTTTATTTGGATAAGTTTTTGTGGCATAGTTTTTTTCGGATTTGACATCCTAAGTACTAAAATGTTGAAAAACATAACTTGTGATCCAGCACAAATTGTTATTTTTCATCACTATAGTTTTGTTCATGAGTTTTTTTACAAAAAAATACTAGTAAAAAAAAGTTTGGAAATTGTTTTACCTTATGCAAATTAGAAATCATTAGATTCATGTTTGCGAGATGATCGCCATGGTATATTCTACTGGTACACTTTTTTGGGCCAAATTTTTTCACCCATGTGCACATTAATAGTCATTGGACTTGTCTTAGCAAGGCAATCGTAATGGCATCATCTATCGATATATTTTTTTAAGGTCACAACCCTCTTAGGTTTTGGGCATAGTTAGGCCTAACACTCATGAATGGGAGAAATGGCAAGAAATGCCTTAAACTCCTCATAAGGACAACATGGAGTCCATAACTTTTGATCCATGTATTTTGGAGGTGGTTCAACAACTTAAGTTAGAGTTACATGGCATGGTGCAAAAAGATGATCTCGACATGGTTAAAAGGGACATCATGAGGATGAGAGGGGACCTAGATGGATTGCGGGATAAATTTAAATAAATAATTAGGAAATTGGCCAACTTTGTAGCTCAGTTATAGAAAAATAACCCTCTACCACTCCAATTTGGTTCTCTTCCTCCAATCAATCACAATGTCAATCCTGGTACAAAGTCATTTTTCAAAAAATAGACTTGCATAAGTTTTATGGTAATAATCCACTCACATGGCTTACTCAAATTGAAAATTTATTTGATCTACATTAGACTCCTTATTTACAAAATGTGGTTATGGCCTCTCTATATTTATAACTTGAGCATTGCATGTGATATTATTGGTTGTGTGTTTAAAAGAAAAATAAGGGTGTTTCAGTTTCATGGTCAATGTTTTTTAAGGAGTTGCATCTCCACTATCACAATAATATTTCCAAAAACTACTTCAATTAGCTAGCCAAGTTTCCCTAGACCACGACTATAAAGGATTACATTCATCAATTTCAAAATCTCTCCTTACATGTAGCAGACATCATTGAGGATAATTTGATTGACCTATTTTTGGGTGGCGTTAAAGATATTATCCAATTAGAAGTTCATATGTTTCATCCTACTAATGCATCTGAAGCCATATCAAAGACACACATGGCTGAGGAAAAATATTATTTAGACAAACACCTTTTACTAATGTCTATGATGCACCTTCCCATCACCATCATTTTTTTAGCCTACCAGATTAATACCTCAGCAAGTTGAAAAAAAGTATGCAAAAGGTTTGTGTTTTCATTATGATAGAAAATGGAGCAAAGGCCATCAATGCATTGAAAAGAAGTTATTTTACATTGAAGGCACCAATGACAAAGAATAAAATGATGAGGCTTCGTAGGCAAGTTTGGAAGAACCTAAAGATGAATCTGAAGATTCTCAACCTACTATTTCTTTTCATGCACTTTCAAGTAATAGTACTCTTCAAACTCTTAAGGTCGTGAGTTTCCAAAAAAAATAGAAGATGACTATGTTAATTGACTCTAGGAGTACACATAACTTCATCAATAGTCAATTGGCTACTCATTTGAACTGTTTCATTTACCCAGCTCTAGAATTTTTGGTCATGATTGTAGATGGTGGTACATTCAATTATTCTATAAAATGTGATAACATTATGCTTGTTATGGGAGACTACTTCCACTATGTTTTTTATTCCCATGGGAGGAAATGACATTGTTTTGGGAGTGTAGTGGCTCACCACTATGGGTAGTATTGAGATGAATTTTCAAGAACTATTCATGAGGTTCCATTATGAAGGCAAGACCTTTGACCTATGTGGATTATAGGCTAAATATCCACAACTTTTTACTTCCCACCAAATGATGAAGATTCTCAAAAAAGGTGCAGAGGGATTTGTGGCACACTTATTTTCCACAGAGGTTCAACCAACTAAGGAGTCTAAATGACCTAATTTTCAAAGGGTTTTGGATGACCATTCTATTATTTTTGGTGACATGCCAAAAGGACTTCCTCCAAGTCATGCACATGATCATGCCATCAGGCTCATTATAGGAAGTACACCACCCAACATCAGACCTTACAAGTATCTCTATGCCCAGAAGAGTGAAATTAAAAATATGGTATTGTTGACCATTTTTTAACCACAAGTCAAAATGGGTAAACCCATTATATGGTCAAAGTTAATATAGGGGTATATTAGGATATTATTTGTGTCTTATGGTTTATAATAAGGTCAAACATGTGTTTTCATCTTTTTCACCTTGGTCTTAGTTTGTCCCAACACTTTCTAAGGTCATTTTGAGTCATTTATGGGACTTGTACAATTTACCATAGAAGAAAAAGGTGTGAAAATATGATCTAACATCCTATATGTTAGATTATTGTCAGAGGTGGTAGTCTTTAACTAAAATTTACAAGGTTTTATGTTGAAACCATGAAAATAGTTGAAAAGAAGTAGTTTTTAGGTTATTGTGCAGCTTGTGCAACAGTGTTAGCATGTGTGAAGACTTATATAGTGACCCTTTAGGTCCCTTGAACTCACTTCCACACTTGAGCAACCTTGAAGATTTCACAAATGGCATAAAACCATTATATCCTTCCATCACTCTCCTAGATAGGCAAAAATAATCAACCAGTCTTTGAATGGTACAGACAGGAGGAGGTGAGTTGATGAAAATGATCTTAAGGGATGAAAACATGCCTTTTATACTTCAAATCCATGGTATGAGTTAGAATATTGGTTGCTTTTTCTTCATGAACCATGGTTAAGAAGGTATGTTTCCATTTTCTGCCTTCACATTCCCATACCCTTCAGGTTTCCTCTCTATTTGGATTGGTATATACAAACCAAGTAATGTACATGATTTTGGAGAGTGTAACTACATTTATCATGTTATTCTCAACTGAGTTTGCATAGGTGGTGTGAAGGAAAAAAGCATAAGCATATAATTCTTCTAGTTGGAAACTACATCACAGTCTATAGACAGTTTTCATCAATTGCAGAAGGTTCTCATTCTTGTAGTGATTTTTAAAAAAGGTAACATGTTGTGTTTACCTCTCATTGAATAGTGGTTAGTCTCTCCCAAGAAGGTTTAGTCTCATAGTCATCTCTTGATGGAGTGAACATCTAGAAACTTGCCGCAATCAAACTTCTTTACACATAATCCACTTTCCTGTAAACATTCACCTATGGTCAGGTGAAAAGAAATTTTGAACAATCATGTTGAATAAGAGAGTAGGTTTCAAAGTCTTAAGATTTATCCCAAGGTGGAGAGGATCAGTTTGAACTATCCAAATGGTTTGAATATTAGTTGTGAGAACCCAACTTGAAATACTACCTTGTATCCCACATGTGCACCTACAGAAAGCTTCCATAGAGGTCTGCAGTGTTGAATAGTAGGTGTTTGAACACCTTTATTAAGGTTTAGAAACTTTGAGAAGGTCATTATGACAATGGTGATGAAAATTCATGTAGATAGACTTGAGCTCAGAGTTTTCAAGTTGATAAGATTGTAAGAGAGACATGTTACCTTAATAACTTTGAAACAAGGATCTTATCTCACAAATAATCATCCCATGATGGAGTATCTTAAAGTAAAAACTAGCCTAGTGGTCTCCACCATGTATCCTAGGCATATGGGAAATGATTTGACATAGGAGAGTGAGTGTTTGGTCATAAGAGTATAATGTAATCTCAATCATTTTCTCACTGTAGATTGTCAGTATAATCTATAGTGTTTTAAACTCAAGTAGTCTTTCAATTCACTATGACATAATGAAAGCATACCTTAAATACAGGTGGATTTATTTGAAAGATAAATGACACTAGTGTCCCAAAGAGAATTTGAGGGAGTTGAGGCATAGGGTTATGACACTAGTGAGCACCTATAGGAACCCCTTTTGATCTCAAAATGGCACTTACACACTTATTGTAGATTGATAGCATATTAGAGATTGGAAATTTGGGTGTTGGTTTATCCCTAGGCATGATATGAATGTTTTTGATGAGCTCAGAGACTATAATAAAGGACTAGGGCATGAATATCCATATCTAAACATGAAAACATCAGCTATAGGAAACTCCAATTTCAACTAAGATAAGTACCTACAGATAAACTAGGCCTAGTCAAGTGGAGAAAGGTGGATTAAGAAGGTTAAAATGAGTGATGATGAATTGATCATGTTAGGGCCACCTTAAAAATGTTTCCATCAATTGAGTGAGGTTATCAAACACAAGAAATAGAGCAATGGAAAGTTTCACACCTCAGTCTATAGTCAACACAGTCCATGGACTAGTGGAGGCTAGTGAAAGGTGTGAGATTTGAGAAGTTGGTATAGGTATGGTGTGTTTAACATATTTGAGACTACCTTAATAATGATTTTATACACCTCATGTGATGATCATAGAAATGAAACATAGTAGGAAATCAACCTACAATCACACACAATCAACCCAACTCTACATTCGTGTATACCATCATCAAATCATAAGTTTGTCTTTAAATTTGTCAGGTTAAGGATTCTAGGGAGGTGATATAGCCATAAAACTTTGTATAGAAGGTTTATATTACCAATTCCATCCCTCCATAACTTTAAATTGACAAGACAAATAGGGGAGATGCCCTCTATTTTGTCTCAGATAGAGGGCACTCCCAATCATCATGAAACTATAGGCTTGATGAGAAGATGTTGTAAAAATAAAATGAAGAGTCTTGGATGTTTAAAAAATATGTGGAATGTTGTTTGAGCATGAAAAATCATGGAAGAGACCTTGCAGTCTTGATAAACCACTCAAAGGTGGTTATGGGCAACTAGAGCACAAGCAGGCCTATAGGCATGGACTATGCCTAAGCCCTAATGAGGTCCACCTTCACTTATAGGTAAATATGAAATCTCCAATCCATTTGATGACCTTTATGGGGAGTTATAAAGTGGTTTGAAACCATTGGATTGTAGGGGAATTACTTAGGTTGGTCAAATTTGGCCTATTTCACCTCAAACCTATCTAGAATGCACTCAAGAACATGACAAGCCAACTTCAAATGTTCACACCTATACGGACACATTGCATGGAGACCCAAGGAGCTGGGGAGAGTTGAAGGACGTCCTAAACTTGATTTCATTCAAATTTGTTCATATTTTTAACATCTAGTTTTTATGAACAATTGTTAACACTTTAAACATGTTATAACCCTCTTCAACCCTTGTTTTTGACCTGATAAATAATATAGATAATAAGATGCACTTATAATAGGTAATATGGTCTATAAACTATTTGGAACTTGTAGATGAATCTCTTAGGCTCATTTCCATCCAATTGGATTGTACCCATGTGGAATGTTGTTTGAGCATGAACAATCATGGAAGGGACCTTGCAGTCTTGAGAAACCACTCAAAGGTGGTTATAGGCAACTAGAGCACCGTCGGGTCTATTAGGCATGGACTATGCCTAAGCCCTAATGAGGTCCACCTTCACTTATAGGTAAATATTAACTCTCCATTCCATTTTATGACCTTTAGGGGGAGTTATAAAGTGGTTTGAAACCATTGGCTTGTAGGGGAATTACATAGGTTGGTCAAATTTGGCCTATTTCACCTCAAACCTATCTAAAATGCACTCAAGAACATGACAAGCCAACTTCAAATGTTCACACATGTATGGACACATTTCATGGAGACCCAAGGAGTTGAGGAGAGTTGAAGGAGGTCTTAAACTTGATTGCATTCAAATTTGTTCATATTTTCAACGTCTAGTTTTTATGAACAATTGTTAACACTTTAAACATGTTATAACCCTCTTAAACCCTTGTTTTTGACCCGATAAAAAATATAGATAATAAGATGCATTTATAATAGGTAATATGGTCTATAAAATATTTATAACTTTTAGAGGAATCTCTCAGGCTCATTTCCATCCAATTGGTTTGTACCCAACTTGTATGGACGGGTGAAAATAGGGTTTTTTATAGGAATTTGACTTGTTTTGAAAGTGCAAAAGAGTTTTCATAGATGAAATATATTTAAAGAGGTATATAGATACTTATTATAACTCTATATTCTCACCTCCCACCTCAATTAAGTTTAAAAGGTCTTCTTCTACACAGTTCACTTCAAGTAGTCTATGGCAGATAGTGAAAATGGAGAATGACTGTCAAGTGAGAAGATGATAAGTATAAGTGGAGATCCTTTTAAGGTATAATTCATGGAGGAGAAGGAAAAGGGGTCTTAGATAGGTTTCATAACACCTCTTCCATGTATTTTCTTGAGAAATTGAAGATCACTTGGGTGAAAAATGTGAATAATGAGGCCAAGAAGACAAATGAGTGATTGCAAGCAGTGAGTGCAAGTGTCATGAAGAAGACTAAAAGTTAGGAAAGCATAAGATGACTATTAAATCTTGTTTCTAACCCCCCTCAAATATTTCACATGTGCCAACTCTCCCTATTCCTATTTCAAGCACTCAAAAGAGGCCTAATCATTAATGCAATTTTCAAGAAGGCAGTTGAGAGGTCTATACACTAGTTCTGGAGAGATTGATGCTTCAGATGGACACTTCTCCAAGGAGACCTTCTATACCCTTTTTATTCACTTCATGCTTATTCAATGTAACTATTTTCCATGCCTTGACATGTGTCATTGTGACCATTGAGCTCCACTTTCTTCTCTTTCTTCTCACATTCTATAAATGCAAGCCATTTTAGCTCTTGTATGGGAATTTCACACCTGGTATGGCGAAGCCCTAGTGGTTTGATATTTTACTTTGCCTTTAAAATAAGATATGAAATCTGGTTTTGACTTCACAAACTATCTTTTCTAAGTATGTGAAGTGATGTATAGTGAAAATTCAAGTGATTGATATTTATACTTGCTTTCTCTCAATCCTTCCATGTTTAATGCAAATTGTTTCACTCTAACAAGTCACATGAAGTGTTTTCAAGCGTATGGGTATATTTTCAAGTATACAAGTAGCCTTAGTGTCTGAAAATGATCTCTAGTTCACTTACTTTGGGTAGTTTCATGCATATCACTTCCATGTTTGAAATACTAATGTTAGAGTAATTCAAGATTTTAAGACTAGTGTTGGCAGTCATGTTTCTTAGTGCAAGTATATGGTGGTCAAGTGGATATATATATATATGGTGTATCACCCTCTTATAGTAGCTTACTTTCATGTCTACTTCTATCCCTTTTCATCCAAGTAATGATATGGTGTAGGTGATAAGCACTTAAAGATCAATCTAGAGAGATAACCCTTAAACCTATAGGTCTACCTCTACTATAGGAAACCCATAGGCCTAGATGTATTCCAATTTTTCCCAAATCTAAGAGTAGGCTTGAACAACCTCCTCTAGGGTGTAATATTTGGTGAGAACAATTATGGCACACCCAATTGGACCATTGTCCTAAACACATTATGTCAAGGTGAATGTTGGTCTTGACAACATCACGGCTACATATGGTGTTCTACTCAACTTTTGGTGACTCCATTCAAGGTAATAATTCTAGTTTTAGACCATTGTTTTATCATTTCTTGTGTTCATACATCATGGTCCTTACTAGGTCATCTTCTAGTAGAGTTTTCAATCCCATAAACTCACCCCTTCAACCTAAACATCCTCTTGAAGTTCAACATCCTCAGTGTATCTTGACCTTTGAAGAACAAGAAGACTTTGCAAGCTAAGAAGATCAAAAGAGTGAAGAGGAACATGAGGAAAACATGGATAGGTAGCAGTAGCATGCCTTCACATCATTTAACACTGAAAATCCCATCCATCTCAATGAATATGATGATATACCCCCTAATGTTACCAAAAATGTTTCCACGTTCAATGGTGAAGGTCATATCACTCCTAGTGAGCATATTGGGGATATCTCAAACTTCTATAGTTTTCACAATGTCACTGAAGTCAATATTGCCATCAGACTCCTTGTTATGTCCCTTAGAGGGAAAGCACTTGACTGGTATAGGACATTGCTTGGAAGGTGTATCACAACTTCAGATTATTTTGGAGAGATGTTCACATCAAGGTTTGAAGACAAGAGTGATCACATATCACTCGTTCATCAGCTCAATGTGATTCAAAGAGCCCCTAAAGAGACAATGCATGATTTTAATGAAAAATTCCAAAGGACTTGGCATAGGTTGCCTCCTCCCATGAGACCACCTAATAGCTTTGTGTTTCCCACATATCTAAGTGCTATTGGTACTGACATATCCATAATGTTATAGTCCATGGGTGGTTACACCTTACCTAAATCATATGACCTTGCCATTATAGATGAGAATGGCCTAATACAAGTTAGAAGATTGACCCCAAAAAAATTTGTCTCTACTGCCCAATATGTCTATTGATACTCCAAGTTTTGCTCAAGTTACTAATGCAAATTCCAAGTCAAGGACTATTCCTAAGAAGGTAGAAGAGACAATTGATTGGAAGGCAAGATATCAAGCCTAAGAGGCTCAAACTAGGCAACATAATCTGCAGTATGGTATGAATCAAAACCCCTATCCCTATCCCTATCCTCAACAAGGAAATAGGTTCCCACCTCAACAATATGGTCAAGGTAGAGGTCAAGGATAGCCTAACTTCAATAGGCCTACCAATGCATATAATCCCACCCCTACCTCCAATATAAGAGCAATGGCATTGGTGCATAGTAATCTAGTCCAAGGAGAAGAATGGCAGCGAGGATAGTTCATGAATGCAAAATAAAGTAGAGAGCAAGCTTTGGTTTCTCAAGGAGGAATCACTCCTCAACTATCAGCAAAAGATGAAGTTTTCATGGAAGCAAATGAAGGATGGCAACCTCAAGGAGAAAACTTTGCAAATTTTCTAGTAAAAGATACATTTGTTCTCAACCAAGATAATTCAATTACAGAAAATACTAGAGTAAAGAGGAAGGCTTTAGGAGATACCCATGGTGTTCCTACAAGTTTAAGTAGTCCTCCTACAAGGCAACAAGGTGTGACTGCAAGTAAGGCAATCCATATAACTCTTGCACCTACTTCAAATTAGAATGTTGGAAGGACTACTCAAAATGATCCAATATCTCAAGCTCCAAACACTTCTTTTCCTTCAAGGACTTGAGAAAAGTGAGTGCTTATGCACTAAACATTGTTGACACTTTGAAGAATGCCAAGGCATCCTTGTCTCTTTGGGATCTGCTTCACTCGCCTGGTCAAAATAAATCCTTCAAGAAAAGTTGTCTCAAATTCATGTTAGCCCTCAACCATCAAGTCATGGTAATGTTTCTCTCACTAATGCTCCCACATACATTGTTGAGCCTTATTCCAAATCTAAAAATCCTCCACCCTCCTACCTCACTCTCATTCTGGGGAACAAACTTGTTCACAATTGCATAGTGGATAGTGGGGCTAGTGATTCTAAGATGCCCAAGGTTGTAGCTGATAAATTGGGCATAAAATATAAACCATACAATAAGGGGGTCCTATAACTTGATGGGGCACCTGCTAAGTTTGTAGGACTTGTCAAAGGGTTAAAGGTTTTTTGCATGATTTTCCTTGCTTCCATATTCTTCAAGACATTATGGTTGTTGACTTGCCATCTCACTTTGTTATCTACCTCTCAAGAGATTTCATAGCCAAGATAAGAGGATACATCTCAAATGATTGGGCCTTCTTGGCATTCAGGACAACGTATGGAGAAAAGGTAAGCATCAAAACTCAACCATTGCCTAAATTTCATATTGAGCCTTATGTAGAAGCAAGATTCAATTTGAATTATGCCATCAATGATCATTAGGAGTTTGTTTTGGATGATGGAACAATTTCTAAGCTTGAGGGAATATTTGATCTATTTCTAGATGAGTATGGTGCAAATACCTATGGACATGATCCATACACTTATTTTGAGCAAATTGACATTGGCACATACATCATCCATGAAGGAGAATATGAACATTTTGAGGTAAGCATTGAACGCTCTTTTTCACAAGTTATTGAGGGCAATTACCTTATTCATATGTATGTTGATGATAGTTTGCAAAGCATGATAGATCACTATGGTGAAAAAACCAATGTCTTTCTACCTCCAATTGATGGAGTCCTTGAACATGATAGTCATGAAGAGGAAGATGACTTATGGAAAAGGTTCCATGTCATAAGTCAAGAGTTTAAATAGTTGAGTAAGCCTACTTCTCCTCTTAAGAAGTCTATAAATGATGAGTATGTTGATGAGCCTAACAAGCAGGTTGTTGAGTGTTTTATCAAGCATGAAGGAGGATGTCTTGTTAAGCATGAGAGTGTATGCCAAGCCACTATTCAAGAAGTTATTGTCATGGAAGAGTCTAGTGAACACAAGGCAGAGATGTGTATATTTGAGGAGCATCCAACACCTCAACCTGAGTTTGAACCATTTGCAGATGTGTTGGAGCAGAATGAAGACAAGCTTGATGATCCTATACATCAAGTATATCATGTCCAAGAGGAAGGTGAGTTTGAGACATCTATCATACTGCCCAAGAAGCAAAATGAACAACATAAAATGAACATGATGGAATTCAAGTCAGTTGAAATTTCAAACAAGATCCTTGGAAGGCAGTATGGAACATCCCTGAAAGCTCCAAGTAACACACTTGCAGTTAAAAGAAGACCTAAGGATGGTAAAGATTTTGATCATCCACATAAGCAAGTGTTTGTTGACAAGCATGTTCCATATGATAGGTTGCTTTCATGGAGTGGCAAGGATGCAAGAGGTACCATCTTTGACCCTGGTTGAAGCATGGTGAGTTTTTCTTCACTCAAGGGTTTGAGGTCTTGTATATAATAGGATAGGTGTGTATTGTCTTGTGTGTTGTGTGTGTGTTTTCCCTCAGTGTTCTTGAGAACACATGTGTGTTGTCTTGTGTGTTATTTTCAGTTTTTGGTGTGGTTTTAGAGGCAATTTAATAGCTAATCAGTGTATAGGTGACTTCATATCCCAATGGATAGGAGTAGGCTATTGGTCTTTGGCATAGTTGGCTTGCCACCCCTAGGAAATCACTAAGAATGTTAACCATTTTTTGATAATAAGTCAAAATGGGTCAACCCCCTATATGGTCAAAGCTGATATAGGGGTCTATTAGGATCTTATTTGTGTCCTATGGTCTATAATAAGGTCAAACATGTGTTGTCATCTTTTTCACCTTGGTCTTAGTTTGTCATATCTATTTATAATGTCATTTTGAGTCATGTATGGGACTTGTATGGTTTACCATAGAAGACAAAGGTGTCAAAAGATACTCTAGCATCATATATGTCAGATTCTTATCATAGGTGTCAATATTTAATTGAAATTTGTAGGGTTCTATATTGAAAGCATGAAAATAGTTGAAAAGAGGCAATTTTCAGTTGATTGTACGGCTTGTGTATCAACTTTGGCATGTGGGAATACTTATAAAGTGACCCTTCAGGTCCCTTGAACTCACTTCCACACTTTAGCAACCTTGAAGATCTCAAAAATGGCATAAAATCATTCTATCCTTCCATCGCTCTCCTAGATAGGCATAAATAGTCAACCGATCTTTACATGGTATGGACAGGGGGAAGTGATTTAAAGCAAATGATCTTGAGGGATGAAAGCGTGCCTTGTATACTTAAAATTCATGGCAAGATTTAGAAAATTGGTTGTTTTTTCTTCATGAAACATGGTTAAGAAGGTATGGTGCTATTTTATGCTTGCACATTCCCACACCCTTCAGGTTTCCTCTCTGTTTGGATTGGTCCATACAAACCAAGTACTATACATGAATTTATAGAGTGTAACTACCTTTCTCATGTGATTCTCAACTCATTTTGTATAGGTGGTGTGAAGGAGAAAAGCATAATCACCTCATTCTGCTAGTTGGAAACTACATCACAGTCTGTAGATAGGTTTCATCAATTGCAGAAGGTTTTCTTTCTTGTAGTGATTTCAAACAAAGGTAACATGTTGTGTTTACCTCTCATTCCATAGTGTTCAGTCTCCCCCAAGGAGGTTTGGTCTCATAGTCACCTCTTGATGGAGTGAACATATAGAAACTTTCCACATTCTGACTTTTTTACACACAGTCTGCTTTCCTACAAACATTCACCTACGATCAGGTGAAAATAAGTTTTGAACAATCATGTCGAATAAGAGATGAGGTTTCAAAGTCTTGAGAAGTCTCCAAAGGTGGAGAGGATCAATTTGAACTATCCAAACAGTTTGAAGATTAGTTGTGAGAACCAAAATTGGCATATTGCCTTGTATCCTGCATGTGCACCTACAAGAAGCTTCCATAGAGGTCTACCATGTTTAATAGTAGGTGTTTGAACCTGTTTGAAAACTTCACTAAGGTTTAGGAACTTTGAGAAGGTCATTATGATAATGGTGATGAAAATTCATGCAAACAGACTTGAGCTCAAAGTTTGCAAGTTGAGAAAATTGCAAGAGAGACATGTTACCTTAATATCTCTGAAATAGGGATCTTGTCTCACAAAGAATCATCCCATGATGGAGTATATTGAAGTACAAACTAGCATAGTGATTTGCGCCATGTATCCTAGGCATAGGGGCAATGATTTGACATAGGAGAGTGAGTGTTTGGTCATAAGAGTATAGTGTAAATAGGCCACCATCTCAAGCATTTTATCACTATAGACTGTCACTATAATCTATAGTGTTTTAAGCTCAAGTGGTATTTCAATGCACTATGACATAATGAAAACATACCTTCAAGAGAGGTGGCTTTATTTGAATGATAAATGACACTAGTAGCCCAAAGAGCATTTGAGGGAGTTGAGGCTCAAGGTTATGACACTGGCAAGCACCTACAAGAACCCCTTTTGATCTCAAAATGGCACCTGCGGTCTGATTGTAGACTGATATAATATTGGAGATTGGTAGTTTGGGTGTTGGTTTAGCCCTAGGCATGATATGAATGTGTTTGACTATGAGATGAGCTCAGAGACTCTAATAAATACCTAGGGTATGAATCTCCATATCTGAACATAAAATCATCACCTACTTACCTAGGGTGTGAGCTTTGAGAAGTTGGCAGGGGTGTGAGCTTTGAGAAGTTGGCAGAGGTATGGTGCGTTGAACATGTTTGAGACTACCTTCACAATGATGATATTCACCTCATGTGATACTTAGATAAATGAAATAGAGTAGGAACATCAACCTACAATCACACACAATCAACCTAACTCTGCATTCTTGCATACAGTCATCAACACCATAAGTTTGTCTTGAAATTCGTCAAGTTGAGGATTCTAGGGAGGTGATATAACCCTCAGACTTTGTATAGAAGGTTGTCAAGACCTATTCCATCCCTCCATAACTTCACATTGACAAGAAAAATAGGGGAGATGCCCTTTGTTTTGTCTCAGATAGAGGGCACTCCCAATCATCATGAAACTGCAGGCTTGGTGAGAAGATGTTATAAAGGTAACATGAAGAGTCATGGATGTTGTAGAAAGATGTGTAAAGTTGTTTGAGCATGAACAAGCATGGAAGAGACCTTGCAGTCTTGAGAAACCACTCAGAGGTGGTTATGGGCAACTAGAGCATAGTCAAGCCTATTAGGCCTACATTATGCCTAAGCAATAATGAGGTATACATTCACTTCTAAGACAAGATGAACTCTCCAGTCCATTTGATGACCTTCAGGGGGAGTTAAAAGGTTGTTTGAAACCATTGGCTTATAGGGGAATTACACAGGTTGGTCAAATTTGCCCTATTTCACCTCAGACCTATCTAGAATGCACTCAATAACTCATCAGGGCAAAATCAAACTTTAACACCTATACAAACACATTGCATGGATACCCAATGAGTTGGGGAGAGTTGGAGGTCTTACACTTGCTTTTAGTGAAATTTGTTCATAGTTTCAACGTCTAGTTTTTATGAACAATTGCTAACACTTCAAACATGTTATAACCCTCCTAAACCCTTGTTTTGACCTAATGAAGAAGATATGTAATAAGATGCACTCGGAAGGGTTAATATGGTTTGAAAACTATTTTTAACTTGTAGAGAACTCTCTAAGGATCCTTCTTATCCAATTGGTTTGTACCCTACTTGTAAGGATAGGGTGAAAACACAGTTTTCTGTAGGAATTTAACTTGTTTTGTAGGTGCAAAAGAGTTTTGATAGATGAAATCTATTGAATGAGGTCTACAGAGACTTATTATAACTCTTTATGCTCACCTCCCACCTCAGTTAATTTCAAAAGGTCTTATACTACATAGTTCACTTCAGGCAGTCTGTGGTAGATAATAAAAATGGAGAATCACTGCCACATGAGAAGATGATAAGTATAATTGGGGATCCTTTTAAGGTCTAATTCATGGAGTGGAAGGCAAAGGGGTCTTAGGCAGGTGTCCTAACACCTCTTCCATAGATTTGATTGATAAATTGAAGATCACTTGGGTGACAAATATGAAAAATGAGGCCAAGAAGACAAATGAGTGAGTGCAAGTGTCATGAAGAAGACTAGTGGTTAGGAAAGCATTTGATAATTGTTGAAGCTTGTTTATAACCCCCCTCAAATAGCGCACATGTGCCAACTCTCCCTAGTCCTTTTTCAAGAAATCAAAAGAGGCCTAATCATGAAGACAGTTTTCAAGAAGGCAACAGAGAGGTCTATATGCCAGTTTTAGAGAGTTTGATGTTTCAAATGGACACTTGTCCAAGAAGACATTCTATACCTCTGTTCTTCACTTCATGTTTCTTCAATGTAACTATTTTCCATGCCTTGACATGTGTCATTGTGACCCTTAAGCTCCACTTCTTCTCTTTCTTCTTGTTAGGAACCCAAGGAAGCACCATTGATTACCATGCAACTAAATATGCGGAATTAATCGGAAGCAATAAGTAACTAGAATCAAAAACAACACAGAATATGAAAGACAATACCCAATTGTATTAATACTCATCCAGAAAAGAATACAATAAAGAAGATGCCACTTCTTCACACCTCTCAGAGGCTTCCCACACCTCAAGTGTACAGTAATTCTTTCCTCAAAGCTCTCTCTCTTACGATCCCAACACACAACTCAAACACAGAGTTGGTGTTCACCTCCAACCAGTTAGTATCCACTATTGCCAGTACACTAGTGCTCCATGCACTCCACAAGTGCTCCACGCACTCCAAGTACTCAACGTACTCCAAGTAGATCTCCCTTGAACTTGCAACAACCTGCAACTCAAATGATCTTACTTATGGAAGGAACTTCATTGCCTTCCTCTTTGCTCTCTGATGTGTTGATGTCACCTTTGATCCTACATATCTCTTTTGACCTCGCACACACACCTATTACCATGTAGATCTCTCTACACCCTGAAGAACCCTTGTCCTTGCCTCACCAAGTCCTTATGATTCTCCAAATCAGTACCCCGATGGATCTTCTCCCTGATCTAGCACACCTGCAGACCAACCTGATCACACACACTCGGCACCCCTGTGGAACTAGGAGGAACACCCTTGCTCTCTTCACACACAGAAAGAGCTAACTTTGCTCAACTCAAACTAGAATAAATTACAATACAGCCCATGAGTCTATTATATAGATCCCATGCATACAATAATTAGACATCTAATTACAATAATTAGATCTACAGCTTCAAGTCTAAAATTGGCTCTTAACATGCAAACACTCAGTTCGTTAACAAATTGTTCATGCAACCCACAGTTTTGGAACCGTACAAGCGACCGACGTCGGTCCCTGTCTGCCTGGAGGTGACCGACGTCGGCCGACTCCTGTCGACGTCGGTTGCATTCCTGTCCACCACTGGCCAACGTCGATCGACCTAACTGACGCCGGTGACTGTGACACTCAGCAACCTCCTTCCCTGTTTGCATCAGTGAAGCTTTTAGCTCCACAACCTAACAATATCCCACTTGGAGATAAACAATTGCACTGTACCTGTACCTGTACCTGTACCTATACCCCATCTAATCTGTATCTTGGCTTGTATCCCTCTTCAAGCTCAACCTTGAAGACCACCCACCACAAATCTTGTGGTGCACCTCCTGTCATCCAAGTAACCTGCCGCATCCGCATCTACAAACCCATGTAGAAAAGAACTTGACCCTGCATAGCATGTTGACCTGCTGATGGTCCCTCTCAGATACCTGAGAATCCACTGAACTGCCCTCCAGTGCTTCTTTCTCAGATCAGCTCCAAACTTTTTGACAGCACCCACTGCTTGGGCAAACTCAGGTCTATACCAGACCTCATGTGATTTCAAACACTGAATTTTACAACCCTTGGTGTGCTCCAGTTTTGCATCTTGCGTATTGAACCTTGCCAACACCTGATTCACATTAGCTCCCACTGGAGACAAAATCAACCTGTGATCTCCATGTCTCTCATGCCAAAAAATTTTATTGCTCCAAATTCCTCATGACATGCCACTGAACTAACCTTACCCTTAGCTCAGCAAAACCCTGTATGTATGAACCTGCTAGCTAGCATACCATCCACATACAGTAATAGAATAATGTCATGACCATCATCCACCTGGTAAGACAAACACAATGGTTACAATGACACTGACTAAAGCCCTGCTTTGTCATCCACCTGTCAAAACATGTACCACTGTCCTGCAGCTTCCTCAAGACCATATGACCTGGCCTTCCGTCTCACGTATCCATTCTCTCTATTCTTTAACTAAGGTATCCATTCGTCTCAGTGCTTTTCATACCGGCTGGCAACCCTACCAAATCTCCCGTTTGGTTCTACATCTTGTTCATGCCATGCTCCCACTGTTCTCTAGATCCTTCCTGCTTTGCAGTGAGCAATGAGTATAAAGAAGATGAACAATGAATTTGAGGCTTACTTGCACTTTTAGTCCTCCCCATGGGCGTTTGAGACTCCTTGACAGCTTGATGTCTGCCCAAAATCCGTCTCAGTGACCGACCTCAGTCACCACACAGTCTGCATCTGACCGACATCGATTCCATGTGACTGTCCAGGTCACCGACGCTGATTATCTTGTCGATGTCGGTCTTTCCCTGCCCGACACCACTGACTCCTCTGGTCTGCACATGACCGACGTCGACACCTGTCTGTTCGACGTCGGTTACCCTTGATCGATGCCGGTACCTATGTATGCCTGTGAGTGATAACTTTTTACCCGCGAGCTCTCCATGGATCAAAACCCTGTCCAAACCGCCCTGCTCAGAGTTACTCAACCCCATCCACTGATCTTTGTCCATCATCTCCTCCAAGAACACCAAGGCTTTCCAGTTCTTAAGTTTATCAAATACATCAGTCTTCATTTTCTTGCAATAAACACAATCCTTTCTTGTAGCAACCCACTGCTCACAAAAATCTCAGTCTATGCTCTCCGAAGCTGATCTCTTACCATCTGACTTAAGAACATCCATTCCCTTCTCACTTATGTGACCAAGCCTACAAAGCCACCCTGTGCAACAAAAGTGGAATCAGTAATACAAGCAAGTAGATAAAGAGTACCTACTTTCTTACCACATGCTAATTAAGGTGCATCCGCTGTGAGAGTTTTATGCATCTCTCATCACCCAACTTCTCTGAAGCAATTAGCCACATCTTCAAGCCTGGGACCTGCATGACCTCCTTCAACACCCATGTGTTGGTCGCCTGCAATTTCAGCAACACTTCCCCTTTGCCAATACTATGACAAGGCTCACCAACCCCTCTACTTGGGGCTGCATGGAAAGAGGCAACAGAATCTATTAACCAAGATTCAACTTTATCCAAGAAACATCTCAAAGCATCATGTGCAACAACACCTGCAACATCTGCTTCTTCAGTTTCTTCATGTTGATCTTCTGCCAACCAACAATATTTTTTTACCTGCTCTTTCTTTCTATAACACCGTAATTGACCATTCGTGCTATTCAGTTTCTCCATTTGTAGCGTACTTTCTTTTGCCGTTGCTATACTCCCACTCAATCAAAAACCCCTGAGAGTGCCCTGTAACCAAACACAAAACCTGCTCCCTGCAACCTTAGCTCTGATACCAACTGTTAGGAACCCAAGGAAGCACCATTGATTACCATGCAACTAAATATGCAGAATTAACCAGAAGCAATAAGTAACTAAAATCAGAAACAACACAAAATATGAGAGACAATACCCAATTGTATTAGTACTCATCCAGAAAAGAATACAATAAAGAAGATGCCACTTCTTCTTCACACCTCTTAGAGGCTTCCCACACCTCAAGTGTACAGTAATTCTTTCCTCAAAGCTCTCTCTCTTACGGTCCCAACACACAACTCAAACACAGAGTTGGTGTTCACCTCCAACCAGTTAGTATCCACTACTGCCAGTACACCAGTGCTCCACGCACTCCAAGTACTCAACGTACTCCAAGTAGATCTCCCCTGAACTTGCAACAACTTGTAACTCAAATGATCTTACTTATGGAAGGAACTTCCTTGCCTTCCTCTTTGCTCTCTGATGTGTTGCTGTCACCTTTGATCTTGCTGCCACCTGCAGATCTCCTTTGACCTCGCACACACACCTGTTACCATGTAGATCTCTCTACACCCTGAAGAACCCTTGTCCTTGCCTCATCAAGTCCTTATGATTCTCCAAACCAGTACCCCGGTGGATCTTCTCCTTGATCTAGCACACTTGCAGATTGACCTGATCATACACACTCGGCACCCCTATGGAACTAGGAGGAACACCCTTGCTCTCTTCACACATAGAAAGAGTTAACTTTGCTCAACTCAAACTAGAACAAATTACAATACAGCCCATGAGTCTATTATATAGATCCCATGCATACAATAATTAGACATCTAATTACAATAATTAGATCCGTAGCTTCAAGTCTAAAATTGGCTCTTAACATGCAAACACTCAGTTCGTTAACAAACTGTTCGTGCAACCGACAGTTTCGAAACTGCACAGGCGATCGACGTCGGTCCCTGTCTGCCTGGAGGTGACCAACGTCGGCCGACTCTTGCCGATGTCAGTTGCATTCCTATCCACCACTGGCCGACGTCGGTCAGCCTAACCGACGCCGGTGACTGTGACACTCAGCAACCTCTCAGCAACCTCCTTCCCTGTTTGCATCAGTGAAGCTTTTAGCTCCACAACCTAACACTTCTCACATTTTATAAATGCAAGCCATTTTAGCTCTTGTATGGGAATTTCACACCTGGTATGGCGAAGCCTTGGTGATTTGATATTATACTTTGGCTTTAAAATAAAATATGCAATCTGGTTTTGACTTCCCAAACTATCTTGTCTAAGTATGTGAAGTGATGTATAGTGAAAAGTCAAGTGATTGATATTTATCATTGCTTTCTCTCAATCCTTCCATGTTTGATGCAAATTATTTCACTCTAACACGTCAAATGAAGTGTTGTCAAGTGTATGGATCTATTTTCAAGTATACAAATAGCCTTAGTGTCTATAAATGATCTCTAGTTCATTTACCTTGGGTAGTTTCATGCATATCACCTCCATGTTTGAAATACTAATGTTAAAGCAATTCAAGATTTTAAGACTAGTATTGTGAGTCATGTCTCTTAGTGCAAGTATATGGTAGTCAAGTGGATATATATATGGTGTATCACCCTCTTAGAGTAGCTTACTATCATGTCTACTTCTATCCCTTTTCATCCAAGCAATGAGTTGGTGTAGGTGATAAGCACTAAAGATCAATCTAGAGAGCTAGCCCTTAAACCTAGAGGTCTACTTTTACTATAGGCAACCTACAAGCCTAGAGGTATTTCAATGTTGCCCAAATCTTAGAGTAGGCTTGAAAAACTTTCTCTAGGGTTCAATATTTGGTGACAACAAGTACATGAGATGTTGGAGGCAGGAATCATCTAACATAGTCAAAATGAATATTCCTCTCATGCGGTCATGGTGCAGAAGAAGGATGACAGTTGAAGAATGTGCCCTGACTACAGAGAACTCAACAAGCACACCATCAAAGATAAGTTTCATATTCCAGTAATTTATGATTTGCTAGATGAATTGCATGACACTATTTATTTTACCGAGTTAGACCTTCACTTTAAGTATCACCAAATTCACCTCCACGATGAGGACATACCTAAAATAACTTTTAGAACTCATGAAGACCATTATGAATTTATGGTCATGTCTTTTGGCCTCACAAATACATCATCTACATTTCAAAGTTTGATGAATATTGTTTTTAGGTCATTTTTAAGAAAGTTTGTATTGGTGTTTTTTGATGATATCCTCATCTATAGCAAAAATTAGAATGATTGTTTGAAGCATGTGAAACAAGGACTTTCAATTCTGGAACAACATCAGCGTTATGCCAAACTTTTCAAATGTGATTTTGGTGTCCAAGAGGTAGAGTACTTAGGCCATATTGTTTCACATGGAGTGAAATTTGATCCTAAAAAAATCTAAGCAATGATGGAGTGGTAGGGTCTCAAAACCCTCAAGAATCTCTGAGGATTTTTAGGCTAACTGGTTATTATCATAAGTTTATCAAAAATAATGATAGCATTGCAGCTCCACTCACCTCTTTGTTGAAGAAAGACTCCTTCCAGTGGACTAATTCATCGACCAAGGTGTTTGAATAGTTGAAAATGGTTATGTGCACAACTCAAGTTTTGACTATTTCAAAAACTTTTGACGTGGAATGTGGTGCATCAAGATATGGGATGGGGGTTGTATTCATGCAAGAAGGCAAACCACTAGCATTTGAAAGTTGCCAATGGAAGGGAAAAAATAGGCTCAAACTGATCTATGAAAAAGAGATGATGGCCATTTTGTATGCAATGAAGCAATTGAAACTTTATCTGATGGGTCGTTAGATTGATCATGATAGCCTCAAATATTTTTTGGAACAATGATTGTCATTTAAAGAACAACATAAATGGGTGACTAAAATATTAGACTATGATTTTGAAATAGTGAATAAGAAAGGAAAAGAGAATGTAGTGGCAAATGTCTTCTCCCGACGGGATGAACCAGTGAAGGCATTGTTAAGCACTATGACCATGTGGCAGGTAGATTGGCTAGAGGAAACAATATTAGAATGGGAGATGATAGTGCTAGTAATGATTTAATTCAAAACTTCAACAGGTTTCTGATGAATCTGAAAATTTTACATGGAAGGGGAACACATTATGGTATAAAGATAAATTATACCTCTATAAGCATTCTCTCTTCAAACATGAAATTCTTTAGGGACTTCATGTCTCTCCACTTGGAGGTCATTTCAGATTTTTGAAAACATTTTATGGAATCAAGAAAGATTTCGTTTGGAAATGACTCAAGGGAGATGTCCATAAATATGTGGTTGAATGCATGGTATGTCAACAAGACAAAGTTTTGCAACCTTTATCCATCCCTAATGAGAGTTGGGAGGAGGTTTCCATGGATTTCATTACATAATTACCGTGGTCTGAGGATAAAAATATTATCATGGTAGTTGTGGATCGACTCAACAAGTATGTTCATTTTTGTTCCTTATCACAGTGAGTTATTGTCAATGTAATAGCTTTTGCTTCTAAAATTGCATGGTATTTCAAAGATCATTGTGACTAAGATCCCATATTTACTAATAATTTTTGGATTGAATTATTTGCATGTTTAAGCACCCAATTGGCTCATAGCTCGTCCTATCATCCTCAATATGATGGACAAACAAAGGTAGTCAATAAATGTCTAAAAGGGTATCTTCATTGCTTTATTTCTAACAAATAGGACAAATGGGTTCATTCATTGTCACTCATTGAATGGCGGTATAACACTCTTTTTCACACTTCTTCCAAAATATCTCCCTTTGTGGCATTATATGGGTATCACACCCCATCCATCACTTCAGCTTTGACAGTGCATCCCAAGGTTTGAGTTGTTGAAGAACACATTCACGATCAACAAGGGTACTAGTTAGTTTGCAAAAGAATTTAGCAATGACACAAAATAGAATGAAACAACACATCATAGTGAGCGACATTTTGACATAGGTGATTGCATCTTTGTGTTTGCAACCATATAAGCAGATGTCTCTAAAGCAACAGAAAAATGATAAGTTGTCCCCTGAGTATTATGGCCCTTGTCAAACCTCGCAAAAAATTGGTAGTTGGCTTACAAGCTGGAATTGCCCTCGTCCACTCGCATACATTCGATATTCCATGTATCTTACCTAAAAAAGGTAATTGGACACAGATTTTCCACTCAAACTAAGTTACCTGAATTGGATGAAGAAGGTCAAGACATTCTGGAACCTGAAGAGATCCTTCACACGTGCACTAAGCAACTACGGACCAGAGCGATTAAGAAGTATTCGATCAAATATCAAATAGAAGGCCCTGCATTATGAATATGCAACATAGGAAGATGAAGTGTTCCTGCAACATCCTGATTTGATTCAATGTTGAAGGCAACGTTGCTCTGAAGAGGAGGAGCATGCTACACCCTTAATCTATAGTGCATCTAGGAATATGTGTCGCTGACTTATGGCTTACAAACCTCATATTATCTTGTTGCATTTTTTATGTTCTTGGTATGATCGACCTATGGAATAACTATAGTTAAGTAGCGTATATATAGGAGGTAGTGGTTAGTCTTTTAGCATGAGATTGCTACTTCCATTGTTATTGCATTGTTGTGGAGGTTGCCCTCTTGAAGTGGCACAGTGATAATATTCAATTATTCTGCACTTTCGCCAATTGTTGTTATGGAATCTCCTTATTTTGTTCTTAATTCTACGATATATAATTATATCGTTGTAAATCATCTACGTAATTTCATTACATGAGCACCCAAATAATTGTCATTCTTATCACAAGGTATATTATTGGTTCTAGCATGTGCTTGATTATTCATATATCCATACTTGGAATCTCTATGTTTTTTGTCATCATTGTTATCAGCTATTGGAAAAATAGGCTTTAAGATAGCTTACATTTTGTTTCCAAGTCCTTCACCATTATAACTCGTCTTTTGTGCACATATGAGTCCAAATACATATATTTTCAACGATATTTAAAGCAAGCTAAGACATTTTCTTGGCTTATCAGTATTACAATATTTATCTGCCATAGGCCATTTTCCATTATCATCTTGGGATGTATTTTTAATAGTTAATGATGATTGAACGGGTCTTCCATAGTCTAGAAGTTAAAACAAAATTCTCTAATGTCAAATGTGTTAATCTCGACTCTATATTCCTCAAAGGCAAATTGGTGTAAATTTTAGCTTGTATAATTTTTTATCCATGCTATCAACTTCGTAATCATTCTCTATTTTTTCTTGAGTATTATTATAGTCGTCAAACTGGAATGTTTGTAGTAGGTCCATTGGAATAACTTGTCAAGGTGTCACTATAGTTGGTTGACTTTTGTTCAACTGAGGCATACTTACATTTTGAGGCTCAATTACTTTACAATATATAAATGGTACATCATTCGTACTTAATGTCTATGCAGTTCCCTTATGTTGAAACTCCAAGCCTCGATGTAATTTGGATGGGACAACTCCCATATCATGGATCCATGGTATCCATAGTAATATGTTGTCGTTGACATTGTTATGTATTATAGCTTGACACTCAATGGCTACAACCTTAGGTCTAATGAATATCTAAGTTTCCAAGGGCATTTTATTTAATTCCAAAGTGTACTAAGAAAGGATTCACTACAAAATGTTTTAACCCTTCGCTGTTATCCACAAGAACTAGTTTGATCCCTAGATTATTGATTATAACTTGAATGTAAAAGGGTTAATGTCGATCCACGATTTTTTTTTGAAGTAACCAATCGTGCTCAAAAGTTATAAAGTTCTTCCTATCCATCAAAGATCTAGCAATAGAAGTAGAGCGAGAAGGAAATATTGTAAATTTGTTTCCGACCTTGCAATTCAATCAATTTAATCATTTTAGAGATTAAGTATTGGTGTGAAGAAACTGTAGCATCTAACTCTTTGTTTTCTAGGTTACCTTATGCACATTCTATAAAATTTATCAGATATGTTTCTTGATTTTCATTCACCATTGTTTAGTTCGTGTCAAATAAAAAAATTAAATGCATTGCAAAAATTTAACATTATATGAAAAAATTACAAGCCAAACAAGGTTTTCCCCTCCTAAGGCAACTATTAAAACGAGATACTCTACATTTTTCCTTCAATATGAATAGATGGAACATAAAGTTTTGGGATTTGTAGCCTTAAAGTAAGTAGCATTCTTGAAGATTAAAAGTTGATTTGGACCATCTAATGATTCATATTTGACATCTAATTACAGGGTGCATGTTATTCTTAAAGTGCATGCCAAAGAAAATGTATGCACACAGTTTTAAAGAACCTTATAACACACAATTTATAAATACAAATATTGACCTTTTACATCATCATTATAACACATTCCAAATGTGGTAATCCAGAAGTAACATCATTCTAACACGTTCCAAATGTGGTAATCCAGAAGTAACAAGCTATGTGGAAACAAAAAATAAGTAGTTGCTCTTTGTTGCGCTTACTTGCCATCCTGTAAAATTTAAAAATCATTTTATGCAGAGAGTTTCTCATCCTTGGAATCCTCAGGAAAGGATTTAGCTTGTTGCCCATGGACTAGGTAAAAAAGTCTCCCAATCCAATCTTTGCATATGTGAAGGGTTGAAATTGAAATTGAATTTGAAAACATAATAATTATAGAAATAACCTAAATCATTGTCAAGAACAACAATTCACAAAGAGTACATGAAAAAGGGGCCAGCTCCACAAACCTTTTTTTTTATGGTTTCTAAAAGATCTTAAAATGCATTGCACTGGTTTTTACATGGAAAGTCGCATTTGGAAAAATATAAATTGAGGGGAATATGCATGTAATTCAATGAAAAAAACGTGAAGCTGTAGAATACAAGTTACGGGTTTCTATCTTTGTAGACAAGTTTTAGGAAAGATGGGCTTAACTAGCATTTGACTCTGGGTACCTGAATCTCAGTTATCTTGTCCGTTATTCTTGTACACGAACTAAAAGGTGCCTTGGTGAATAAAATGTAATGGCCTTCATTGGGAAACATATATTGAATAAAACTAATTCATGCATAATCCTCTCAACACATTTGTATTAAAAATGATACTAAATAACAAAGAACACTCATATCCTTAGCACCTCAAGTAGAGCAATTAAATAGGAGTGAAATCCCATACCCTGAATGCAAATGAAAAGACTTGTCTGTAAAGACAAGACGAAGGACAATATGCTTGTGACCTTGCATAACAACCTCGCACTTAATCCTAATAGTGCTTCGACATGATTCTATCACTCCCTTGGCTCTGAAAAAAGTATTTCGCATACAATCCTATTCGATAACGTTCTCAGAGAACACATTTCTTTAACAAATTTATTGCCAAGAGAAAATGATGCAAAACAACTGTTCCAGAAGGGAAGCATAACAAAGTATACATGATACAAGAAGGAAAACTAGAATCACAGTCACCTCGAGATCTTGAAGTTGACATTGCCCCAGGTTTCTTATTTTTGGGTACATTTCCTCGTACATTATAAACTTGCCCACAAAATTCAACATTTGCTAGGACTTTCATTGAACTAAGCATTGTCTGGTCCATTTCCTTGTACGTTAAGACCTAGACTTGCCTGCAAAATTCAACAGTTGCTAGCACTTTCTTTGAATTAAGCAGTAGAATAAGCCTTGTTTTCTGAGACATCATTTACACGCTACGGACTATCTTGCTTTGGCTTTCTACCGAGCTCTACTCGTCTCCCATCAGCTCCAAAATCTCCTCCCACAAGTCAGAACTTGAAGTAGATATTGCAGAAATAATAAGGTCAGGGCTGCAGGCAGCCACATGCCAGTAATTGTGCAAAGCAATCTCCTCTTTCAGCTGATTAAAATACCAACCTGAGTGACCCTCAAAGAACAGAAAGTTCTGGGACGAAAGAACCTTGCTTCTCACAAGTTCTGCTGCATGATGCAGGCTGCCCCTTGCACCATAATATAACCCAGGAAAAACCTCCTTAAACGAATCACTCACTGTGGTTTTGTCTTCAGGCACTAACAGAAACAGGCTCTCCTTGACAGGTCCCCCATAATATAGCGGGCAATCTGAAAAAACTGTAGCCATATCTGGATGTGTGGGTCTTCCCTGCATGAGGGAGCTATGCTTGGGACGATTAAGGATTACGCCAAAAGGGTACCCAGCATCAACATGTACAAGCAAAATTACCGTCCTTTTGAAATCCGGAGTCCCATCTAGCCTTTCAGTTGCAATGAGCACACAGCCAGGCTCAGGTTCATATAGAGGATGAGCCCACTTAGATCCTACAGAAATTTCTGAAGAAGGATCTGCTTCGGACGCACCCTGAGAATCACTTTTTGAGGATTCACTGATATGCTCTGCCGCAAAAAGTTTTGCTCTAAAAGCTCGCCAGTCTAGATTTTGCAGAGACCCTGTATCGTCTGACTCGTTTTTTTCTTCTTTTTTTTCTTCATCAGGAAGAGGTTGGTCGTTATCATTTTCTGAACCAACCCACGTCATTTAAATGAGAAAATAAAAACATATAAACTAAACAGTTAAAATTTAAAAAATCAAAGACGAAATATTTAAATTAGCTGACGTGTTCTTCAGAAAACAGATTTTGTTCATACGAAGTGATGTAAGACTCGTAATTTTTTTCGGGGTTTTCTTCACCACAAAGAGATTAATCGTTTTTTTCTGAAGCAACCCGCAATGGGCGAGATACAAAATTTAATATATTAAATGTTAAAAATATTAAGTCATTCATAAGGAAACAGATTTTGGGCATGCCCATTTTGTTTCTTCATGGATTTCTGCTCCAGTAAGCATTTTCTCTTTATTTTCTGAAGTAATCCACTGTGATTATACAAGTAAAGAAATCAAAATATGCAAACTAGATGAGTTTAAGATATGAAAATGAAAGGTGAAATATTCAAAACAGTGGAAGAATTATTCCATAACCAGACTTTTCACAGGCCTTGTAATGTCTAACTCGTTTTTTACTTCTTCAGGATTTTCTTCTGCAGAAAAAGGTGAACACAATTATTTTCTGTACCAACCCACTAATATGAGAGAGTAAATGAAAATGGGCAAAACTACACAAAATTAAGATGCCACAAACAAAATACAATGGATGGATTATTCTTGTAAACAGATTTTTTGCACTGGACCTGTAATGTCTGAGTCATTTTTTCCTTCAGGGGTTTCTTCTTCAGGAAGAGATTGGTCATAATATTTTCTGAACTAACCCACCATGGCCATTTGAGCGAGAGCAGATGAAATGGGCAGAACTACACAAAAGTAAGAAATAAAACATTTAGATAAAAAGGTAACAAACAAGGGATGGGCAAAACTACACAAAATTAAGATATAAAAGATTTAGATAAAAATTTAAAATATTTCAAACAAGCGAGGCTTTCTTCCAAGAACAGATTAAAATGAACCACCCAGCATAAGTATCTGGATATGCAAGTGATACTGGGAAATCCCATTTTGAAATATGTATTTTTTTCTAAATTCTATTAACATGAGAAAATTGGCAGACAAAATAAGCTGATGAATTTTACAATAAATCAACAATAGTATACATGGCAAACAATTTAAAATAGGAGCATCTCAGTACCCTGAATGAAGTTTTCAATCTCCTGTTATCATTGATAGTAATATGACGATTTACTGCTCAATCATTCTGCAAGATGCCAGCTCCATGGCTCAATACCTTGAGCATGTGAAAGATTTTGGGATGGAATTCTGTTATTGATGAGTTTATGTGGAAGTAAATAGGCATAAGGAGTTTGGACGGTATAATTATGATATGAAACAGATCTCAGTTTACTTCTATTCCTGGTTCTATCAGTATACTTCAGTTAGACTCTAATTATGCTGAATTTTTAAGGATAGTACCTTGTATTTTCGGTTACATAACTAATTTGCTATAGCAAAAGCTGCTGACCATCACAGAGCCTCTAGCTCAGGATCTAAGAAACTGATAATGTCAGGCAATTCAGCCAAGGACACATAGCAACAGAGGCAACAACTGTACCCTAGTAATGCTCAGCGAAATGGTAAGGAAGAATGGGAAAACAGGGGCAAAAACTCTATGGGATTAAGGCATGATGACAAGGAGTTGAAAAGTGTATACTTAAATTGGAAAAACCATGCTGATTGTAGGAGCAATAGATGAAGAAAATTCCTATTCACCACTGTCTCTAGAATTAACATGTCGACTAGCCATATAACTCTCAACATGTAACGAGTTGTGCTGGATTCTGCAAAATATAATCATTTGGGATCGAAGGTTACTCTTGCCTGTGTGGAGGGGAAGATGAATGAAATGCAGAGGCAGCTCATGGAGTCATGGATTGTTGAAAGATGGTTATGGGCCATTCCCCCACTAATACACCTCCAAGCTCCAAAGAGGCTGACTAGTGTTTTAAATGAACTGGTAGAGCTCTAGAGTCTAGACCCTTATGCGATTTCCCGTCAGCTTCAGAACTTGGAGACTGATTTTATCTCCTTGGACTGATCGTTTCCCATGCTTTGCCCACACATACTAAAGGCCATTGTCAAGCTCACAAAAAAGGGGGGAACTTCAAATGCTGACACATTGCAGAAGATGTTTTTTGAAAAGTAATCATCTTGGCCCACACACATTCCAGAATTCTGCTGGCGAGCAGGGCCATTATAGCGTCTGAAATATCTATGGCCTCTTTCCATACCAGCTTATATTTCCCTATAGTTGTTTATCTATTAAATACCTAACATGAATATGAGTAGGGTTTACAATATTTTACAGTCTACATAAATGCTTATTCTAGGTCCCGGCAAATGAGACTTCTTTTTATGGGAACAAAAGGACTTTTTCAGTTTACCTTACATGTATTGTTCAAATGTAAAGTGGAAGTTTCTGTTGCAAAGACTTTGGGATGATCTTCGGGTGATCTTATTAGAATGTTTGCAGGGCTCGTGGTACACCTGCCAGAAGGCCATGTTGATCTTAAGGGAAATTTTGTTGGATTTCCTCCGGTGGGCCACTGGAATGGTTAATTTTTGAGATTGGGGCAGGAATTTAAACCCTAGACCACCAGGGCCAAGAGCACTGCAATTTCTCAATTTCAAGATTTAAAAGGCATGAATTGCCCAAGGGATTGTAGAGTAATGTTTATCGGGAAGCTCCTAATAGCATATCCCAGGTTTGAATCCCCACTGCAATAAGGTGGCCCATAAGTCCAGTGGCCACGTGGCAAGTCTGTAATGTAATGATTATAAATATACATTCAACCATGACCTGTGTTTACAAATCTATGTTTAAAGGTCTTAAAATGAGGTCTACCCTTACCACATAGGCTGCCCATAACCTCGCCTAAGACTTGCCAAGGCAAAGTATATTTAAAAAAGAAAAAGAAAATAAAAAATATAGATAATTAAAATATAAAAATAAAGGAATGAATTGTCAAAGGGGTTGTAGTGTAAAGTTCATACGAAAACTCGTAACAGCATAAGGAGGCCTATAACTCCAATGAACACATGGCAAGGTTGTAACATTATGAAGGTCCATTGGGCAC
Organism: Torreya grandis; assembly: GCA_037957365.1. NCBI lineage: Eukaryota > Viridiplantae > Streptophyta > Pinopsida > Cupressales > Taxaceae > Torreya > Torreya grandis. The sequence continues at coordinate 640,925 of JARHVA010001114.1, forward strand.
GGCATTACCCATGTTTACAAATCTATGTATAGAAATTGTTAAAAACCCAGTCCGTGCTTACCCCATAGGCAGCCCATAACATCATCCAGGGTTTAGGGAGGCAAAGAATATTTAAATAATATATATAATTTACAAAACATAAAATATCAGAGGGGTTGTGGTGTATTAGTAATAAGAACATTTGTAAGAGCATCAACCAGATTCAAATCCCTCAGCTGCAATAAGGTCGCCCATAACCCTACCTAATATGGTGCCAAGTTTGTAGTGTACCAATTACGGTTTATATTTGCATGTGATCCATGTTTATAAATCTTAATAATATAGTTCAAGCTTACCAGTCTAAAGTAAAATAATTATGGGGTATTTTTATCATTATTATTTTACCTTGAAGGAGGCCACTATCAGGGAGTCAACCTTTGTGACTCGAGCCCGGGACAGCTTGGTGGTAGGCTCCAAGTTCCTACAGCTGCAACCAGCCCTCAGGCCTTCAGCAGCAAGAGGACCCTGACAAAAACATGCTTAACACCAAGAATGACTTGAGCAGCAAGGCTAGAGTTAAATTAATTTGTCATTGATTTTCTACAAACCAGTTAGGTTTGAAGAACATTAGAAAAAGTCGTCATTATCATTCAAGCATGGCCTATGTTCATAAATCTAAAAAAATATATGTCAAGCTTATCCCATAACAGAATAGTGTCACTATCGTAGGGTACATTCCAACATAACCCATGTTTATAAATCTTAAGATAGAGTCACATAACCCTAACCCAGGATTTACCAAAAAAAAAAAAATCAATTAAAACCCTGAACCCTAATTTTAAACCCCGATTCAATCCGCAAAGATTATTCTCATAAACAAAGAGCTAATGATTTGCATGAAAACCATATTTTGAAGAATTCAGTCACTTACTGCTTGCCAAGGAAATGCAAAGTCTCATTGTGTGCTTCACTCGCCGTCCTCCGACAGAAGGAGATAGTATATCCCTGTCATTCCCGGAACAAAAAATTTTGCAGTGCCGAATATTGCATTCAAATTTGTGGTGTCTACGGGGTTTGGTAGAGACCGAAGATTTGGACTGGGCAAGAAATTTAAGTGAGGGTAAATATGGAATGAATTTGGAGGAGGGGGCTTGTGTTACTAATGACTGAATCTCCATATTGTTAATGAAAGAATTAAAGAACGGAAAAAAAAGAACTGGAAATTTAGGCGTGGCAAAATATGTATATATCACTCGTCGCCAAGGGCATGAACGAAATATCTTGGAATATATTGGGTAACGACGACACCATAGCCAGTAATATGATAAGTTCTGAGTAATAAAGTATCAGCCAGATTTATGGATAATACTTCACACCTAACTGTTGGTGTGTGGTATAAGCAGATGACTCTTTTATTTTTTATTTGGTTTTTGAAATTACTATTGCAATGTTTCATATTATATTAAAAAATAAAAATATAATACAGAGGATTATATAGCAATGTGGTTACATAGATCACGATCCAACAGCGCAAGGTTTTTCTAATTAAATCTCTACAATCTTTCTAAGGAGGGGCTTTCATAGTACCAATCTTCATTAGGAGGAAGGTGAAGAGCTCTAAAGTTAGCCAGGAAATTTGTTGAAGAGTTTGTATCAGGTTAATTGTGGGAGAAAGAAATGTCATCAAAAAAGAGAAAGACATGGAGGATATCTTGAATGATAGAACTTTGTTGCCATTGATCAGATCTTCTTAATTTAACAACATTGATAATCAAGAGAGAATCACCTTTCACGAATAATTACCTTAAATTTGAATCCATAGCAGTTCTCAAACCTCGGAGAAGTGCTACAACGTCAGTGGCATTATTTAAAGACCGTGAAGGCAAAATATGAAAGCACTTGTCCCAAATAATCTCTAAAGATCTCCTTTCCACCAAAAAGCCCTGGGTTGCCTTTGGATGTGCCATCAAAATTTAACTTGACATGACTTTTGCTTGGAGTTTTCCGAGAGGCTAATAACCTTTTGTTAATTGGGGCAAGGAGGATGAAGTTGTTTTTCAATAACTTCCATTTTAAGAGAATATGATGATCCCCTCCAGTGATTTTCTTTTTAGGAGGTGACACTTTAACTTTAAAGATCTCTTGAAGGAGTGTCTCAATTTTAAGTACTATAAAATATTCAAAGAAGGACAAGTTCCTAAAGATTTTTTTTTCTTTCCTTCCATAAGTATTAAATAATCAAAGATGGGGTCGCAGCGCAAATACTTCTAATGTGATCCCCTCCTCCCGTTAATCAAATGACCCTGAATAGAGTCGGTTGTTACCCAAAGTATGTTCATTTTCTTAAAAAATCAACACCAAATTATCCAGACAAAGGAGCAATGGAGGATGTGGTAGACATTTTTTTATTGGAGTTATAAGTTTTGAACTAGAATTATAAATTGAATGGATTATAATCAGAGACCATTTCCTATAATAGTATTAATTGTTATTTTTCTTATTTAATTATAAGGTAAGTGTTCTGTGGAGGGAACAAAGTAATACTTTTTCAACAGCGGCTGTAAAGAAATTATAGGATATTTTTGTACACACGTAGTTCCATGCTCTTAATTTTTTTAATAGAGATTGCCAAGAATATTTAGCAAATTATGTGGGTGAATGGTACTATTAATTATTGGTGAATGGTCCTTAAAATCTTACAAACATAATACATGGCATCAAATAATACATTGCAATAACAAGAAAGTCTTAGCCCCCACGACTACCTTTCATGGAAAATGGTCCTCTTATATAGTACTTGCCCCTGATTTTGTGGCAAAAATTCTAATTTTTCTAGCTTAATTATAATTGTTTGTTTCTTCCACGACTTTTGATCATCCTGTTGATCTGCTATAGATATTTATGGTAACATCTAACAAAAATAGTCTATAGAACTTTAAAAACAAAAGGTATAATTAAAAAAATGAAAAACTATAAAGCCCTTGGCCTCAATGGCTTCCCCTGTGAATTTTTCAAAGCCACCTAGGATTTCATCGGGCCAGATTTGTTGCAAGTCTACAAGGAAGCCTTGTGAAATCAATCTCTTGGAACCATGATCAACCAAGGTATTGTCTAGTTTATTCCTAAAGTTGGAGGCCTTGAGTTTCTTACTAATTGGAGGCCTATAACTTTGCTCAATGTTTATTATAAGATTCTTGCTAAGGCCCTTGCCAACCAAATCCATTTCATCTTAATTGTCATTGTCAAACCAGAGCAAATAGGTTTTATTAGAGGGCATTATATTTTGGATAATCTTATTGCAGTTTGAGAGGGCATGGCTTGGGCCCAATCCTCTCTACAAAGAACCATTTTTTTTAAATTAGATTTTGAAAAAGCTTATGATAGAATTGAGTGGCAATTCATTCTAACCATGCTCAAATCTCTTAGCTTTGCCCCCTACTTCATTTATGTTGTCCAGACTTTGCTTCACAATGTTTTGCCCTGCCTCACTATTAATGGTCATAAAATCGAGGGGATTGAGCTTCAACACTCTATTTGCTAAGGTTGCCCCCTTGCTCTGACCCTTTATGTGTTATTTGTTGAAGCCCTAGGTTATCTACTAGCTTCCAGAGCTTCTCAAGGGGCTTGTTTGGGGCATTGCTTTGCTCAACCACACCTCGCAGCTCATCAATGGGCACTTTGTAGATGACACCTTCCTCACGCTCGAAGAACAAGAGGCCAACTTTAATGAATTTATCCAATGCCTTGACACTTTATGTTTGGCTTCTGGTTTTAGCCGTCAATTGAGGAAAATGCACTATTTTTGGCAAAGCATGGTGCCTATGCCTGATTGGATTCTCAATTATAAATGGCAATGGATTGCTCATGGGGGACAATTCAAGTTCTTGAGCATCCCCTTTGCTTTTGATAGTTTTCCGACCAAGCTTTGGTAGTATGTCCTCAACAGGATTGAAAAGAAGATTGAATACTAGATTACTAAGACCTTGTCTCTAGTAGGCAAGTTTCAGGTTTGTACCAAAATATTGGTCACTACTCATGTCTATTATTCTTCCTATTGGGCTCCCTTCAAGGCCTCCTATGAAGCACTGGCCAAAATCCTTAGAGATTTCCTCTGAGCCAATTCTAATTGTGCCTGAGGTTTTCATCGTGTGGCATGGGATATTTGTTGCCTCCCTCATGATAAGGATGGTATGGGCATCATTGACACCTATTGATAAAACATAGCCTTGTGTGCTAAGTGGGTTGTTCATGCTATTGAGGATAATGAATATTGGAAAATTTTGCTAAGGCATTGAATCTCCACAGGCTCTCCCTATGACAAAACCAATTGGAAATATATTGGCTTCAAATCCCTTCTCATTACTACTTCTCCTATTAGGATCTTTGGATCTTTTATGGTGAAAAGCATTTGGAAGGATTTTGAAGCCATCAAACCCCACTTGAGGTGGGTGAGGGATGGTTTTTACATAGGGTTGTCTTTTAATGACCATAACTTGTGATGGTCCCCTATTCTTACTACTTATTTTGTTCTCTTAGCTGAATTACCTGGTATTAAAGCTCTGTGTTTGTTATATAAAGGGATTCACACTATTCAGGATTTGGTTAGCTCTAGGGATTGGTGGCCTAAATTAGAAATTAAGTTTCAATTAAGCAATGTAGACTTACCTTCAATTCTTCACATTCAGGAGTTGTTACCTGATGTTATGTTTCATAAACTTGGCCTACAGCCTCCTAGGGCTTGATGGAAGGCTTGGAGGTGGAACTGCGATACTCATTTCAATAATTACTCTCTCAAGTTACTTTATCAGGTGATGAGTCCCTTCTCCCCAGCTTTAGGCAAACTCAATAAATGCTTGGGTCTCCAATCCTCTCCCAAGACTTCGCTTGCCCATCTGGATCATGTATGGTAACCTAGATTGGAGCCAAAGTTGGCTCTTTTTTATGTTGTTTGATATATCAAGAGCTTCCCCTCGAGGAGAGACTAATCCACCTCTGTATTCCCCAACCCTTATATCCAATTTATAAACATATAGAATCCTTTAAACATTTGTTTTGGTTTTGTTAGAAAGCCCAATCTGCTTGGTAATGGATTCATTCATTATTTAAGCTTTACCACCCCGAGCCTTTCTCTTGGTGATAGGCACTCTTTGGGGATTATTCTAATTGGCTAGATTTCATTGCCTTTCTCTGGTAATTCTTTTGTGTAATTATTCTCTTTCAGTTATGGAAATCTAGAAATAATTCTATATTTAATCATGAGATATGTGAAATTTAATTTTCTATTAATGAAAAGGTTGTTATTTCTTTGGTCTCTATACAGATTCAAGCTTAAGTGGAAAAGATGGTTGTGGACCTATGTCACCTACAATATCTCCTCGACTACTAGGGGAGTGCCCCTTGCACCATGAGCTGGATACCACCTGATGGCTTGCCCCACAGTCCACCACCTCCTCCTCCCAAAAGGCATCAAAGCAAAATTCAATACATAAGCAGGGGTCACTTATCTCCTCACCCTCCCCTAGGGGATAGCTAGAGTTCTCACGACAAGTTTGATGTTGGTCCTTCACAGTGTTTTTTGGCTAGCATTATTGTTCCTACACAGATGATTGATGGATGGCCTATCAGTATTAATGATGACCTCCTTGATGGTTGGACTGCTCCAGAGATTTATGAGGTGGATCTACCTAATTGGATAGTGCTTCCCAAGGATGATCCTCAACCTCCACCTCCTAGGGTGGGGGTATTTGCTTAAATATTTGCTCTTTGTATTTTTTGTAGTTATGTGGATATTGTCTTGACCAACTAATTTTTGTCTCGGAGCTAGTTTATTCCTCTGACAAAGGGTTTGAGTTATGATGTGTTTGGTTGCTTTACTTACAACCTTTCGCTTGTATTAATTATTCTTTTTTGTTAATATAATGTGAAGTATTCCAATAATAAATGAAAAAATATGGAAAAAGAGAAAAAAAAATGTATAATTAGACCTTAATTAAAATATTTGTCATTGTTTTACCTTTCAAAATTTAAAGATTTGTAAAAGGATATTTTTATATTTAAAGTGATATCTTTCTCCTTTCCAAATGTTTATTAATTGTCATTAAAAAAATTAAATTTAAATACTATCTTTCAATAAAATTGATTATTTTTTAAAGAAATAATCCAGTTTTAATGATTATAAGTTTTTTATAATTTTTTTTTATTTTTTAAAATTGTGTATATTAGTTTTTTTAATTATTTAATTTATATGTTAAAATTGAAATTATTAATATATAAGTCTTGTTAAATTCAAGGCTTCTACGAACAATTTTAATTGGATAGCTAATATAGGTCCTATTTTCACTAGTATTAAAAAAAAAGAAAAAGAGTTGACATATGTCCAAGGGCTTCTACATTCGAGGTGACTAGTTTTGACCCTTTTCTAACAAATTAATAAATGGTATAGTCTTAATTGATTTAATTCTAAATTATGGTTCTTATTTGAAAGGATGGTGTCTTATTCATGGTAACTTTCATTTGGTAAGTGTGTGTTTTAAAATGGTCCCTTAGCTTTTGTTCCATGTCAATTTTATGTATGTTTTATATACTTATCAATTAATTTGGTTCAAGTCAATTAGTTTTGATGTTCTGGTCGACTTCCAAATCCTAAAACTCCTTTCATATATTTCTAGGACAATCTCCATTTGTTTATTTTATACCTATGATCTTGTTGTTAGGACTATTTTGTATAGCTCTAGCTGCTACCAAGTTCATTTTACATGTAATTTACATTCAAACTTTTTGCTCCTCCCAAATGTATAGGCCCCCATCCCCTTTCCACCTTTCTCATTTATAGTTGTTGGAAGTCAACACACACGCTAATATTACCTTATTTGAATTGAATGTCATCTATAAATATATAAGTATTGTACATCATTTGATCATTGATTACACATCTAACATTAAGCATATTGTTGATACATGAGAGACATATTTTGTTGTTCCAAGGCTCCCAACAATTTCATCTTATACTACACAAGGTATGATTATCCACCCAAACCCTAATGCAAGCCCCCAATCCATCTTCCTTGACACTCTAGGTTAGAAATATTCAACTATTGCAAGTACACGAGTCACAACATGCAAATTGAGGAAAAAGAAGTAAAAAACAAAAGCAAATTAACAAACCCATAAAATTAAATTCCATTGTACAAACACTTTACCATGACCCTTTTTTTCATCCCTAACAATCTTCTCCAATCATATCCAAATTCAAGGCAACAATCACCATAACTTTGAATGTGCATTTTCAGGTTGATATTGATGTGGTGGATCTTCTACAATGTTCAGCACAAGATATTCCATTTATATCCGTATGGATTTTCTATATTGTTGTTCCATTTATTAATTAAGCATTATTACTGTATTATACATGAATTTTGAATGTTTAATTAAATGTAGTTCATTCATTTACATTACATTTTAATGAACCCAAATTGTCTTGCACCCCTTAGGGTTGTACATGTTTTCTTAAATCTCATTTTCCTCATACTTCCTAGGGTTGTTTGTATTGCATGCTCCTATATTTTAAATACTAAATTTATTTTATGCTTGATTTGTTTGAAACTACGCCCTAACTCATTATATTTTTTGAAAATTCCTAAAACCATCATTTGTTTGAATTCATATAATGTATATGTTCATGTTTAATTCTAATTTATGACACCAAAAGTGAATAAATCTAAGGTTCCATATGTATATTGTTATGATAGTGCCCTAATTGTATTCCATTTATATGTTTCATATTCTTTGTATGTGTTAGATCCCTAAGGTTTTATTTATTCTAAACCTTTGACATGCCCTAGGCATTGTCTATAGGATCTTATTTTTGCATGTGTTTGAATTATCTAAAATTTTCACTTGAAATAGGTAATAATACCTCCTTAAGTGACATTGATTTGAGATACTCTTTTAAATCCAAATTTTCGTTCTCTCAATTTGACAATTGCATAGTGCAAGACCTAACATCCTATTGGAAACTATCACTATTAATTCACAAGGGGTTTTTGGTAAGCATGAATTATATTCTATGCTTTCAACAAATTATTCTAAGATTGAATTCTACTCTAAATCGTCAGTAGATGTAGTTTGATTTTAGTTAGAAAGTGTCACATCATTCTAAAATTTTATGAGCATCTCCATCTGCGTCTTCGGATCAAAAACCTCTCTTAAATTCTTGAAAATTGATGAGCACATATCTTTCATAATGTACTATGATTTTTCCAAGCCCTAATCCACTCTAAGAGACTTTGTCAAAGCAAAAATAATGGGGTAGTTATGAGGGTTCTGCCTCAGTTAGATCCATGTTCTTAGACAATTTAACATTCAACACTCATGCAATCTAACACCTAGTGAATTATGAATATCCATACCCTTATCATTAGATATAATATACATGAAATTAGTAGATTATAGATGTGCTCTCACTATTCTTCATCATTTGGGATAAGGGATGATAACAACACTAAAATTTTTGAGTGCAATAGTTCTTGAGTGAGCTTCCCTTAGACTTTTTCCATGTCCTAAATGCATTAACATGCTTGTGTATATATATAATTCTTGATTTCAAAAATATACCTACTGGCACATAAGCAAACAAATAAGGCATAAAAGTCCAAAATAATGGAAACATGGATCAAAATACCCATAATGCACATACAACAAAGACTATCCGATTGATATTTATCATTACCAAAAACAAGTGGTTCGATTTCAAAAATAACCAAAATTAATAGATCAATGTTGGTAGGCAAACCTAAAACCCTAAAAATAATATTTCTAAACTTCTTGGAGCATTGGAAACTATGTCAAGATAAATAGATAGTCAATTTGTAGATTTTCAATTCTTCCAGATTGAATGGCGATATTATCATAGACCCAAGTGGAGTGAAAGAAATATGTAAGGATAACACAAATTAAGAGAAGGAAAACAAGGCTCAACATAGGAAAATATTTACCAATCAGATCATAATATGAACCAATGATTCATATACACATAAACACAATACATACTAATACCATAACAAATAACTAGTCTTGTACTAAAATTATGGGTCTACAATTAGAAGTTCATTGTATTTACTTAAATATAGATAGTGGGGTCAGAGAGGCAAAGGAAAAATCCATGGCAAAGTAAGACTTGATTTTTATTTTCATATGAATCCTTTGGGGCATGTTTCATATAATATGAGGACTTATTTAGCTTACACAAAGGTGAAGGGTCCTCAAAAAATCCCTGGGAATGTCCCATTTATATCTCTTCCTAAAAATCCCTATAAATAAATGTACTCTTCACAACCATCTAATGCACCATCCAACCCTAAGAAACTTTGAGAGAAAGGACAAGTATTTGAGTTCATCTTGCCCACAAGAGAAAACATTTTCAAATAGTCGACTCCTTATATTTGGAAAAATCCTTGGAAACCAAATGAGTTGTGTACATGTCAATGCTTCCATATGCAACATACTTAGTCCAACAAACCCATTTACATCAAACTAACCTTATTCCTTTCAAAATAGGAGTCAAGTTTTAGGTGTTGTTATTCATAAAATAAGAATATTCATCCTATATTTTTAATCCCACATTATTTGTCCACTTATGTCATACCCATAAGTTTAACACTTAAAACTAACATAAAACAAGTTAATGTTTTTAAATGTAAAAGGTAAGAGAGAAACTAGGCAAAATATGTCTTGAGGGTCTACAAAGATGATATACTCAAGTTATAAATTGTGCTTTCAAGGAAACATGTCATGTGACCAATATCGTTAATCAAGTGACACAGGAAAAGATGTTATAAAAAACCCTCCCAAGTCATTTACTGATTAAAAATATTAAGGGATAGTATAAGTGGCAAACTTATTGATGCAAGGGTGCATAACATCTAATGATATCCTTATGTCATCTGTTTAGGTCCATAAAGAACTCAATGACATAAACAACCTTAAATGGAACAAATAAGTATGTTGTTCACAAAGATAGGGTAAGCAAAAAAAAGGAGAGGCAAGAATTCCAAGACCCCTTAGGCTAAGACAATTCTTAATGGTTTGAAAAATGAGGCATAGGTTGTGAACAGGGCTCAAACAACCTAATAGAATGAACGAGGTTTATTATTTCCAAATATGGGATCTAATGAGTTGTACAAGGGTTAAACATCAATTAAAACATTCAAACCCACTTATAATGTCTAAAGGCTATCTACTGTTATATGCTAAGTGTTGGGTGAATATTTTGTCATCCAGCTAACTAGTGAGCAAAATAGTTCCTATCACCATAGCATAGGGAGATTGGTCGTCCAGGTGTGCAATTTTACTACATCAACAGGGGACAAATCTCTCCTCTCATCAAGGGGAGGTTCCCTATTAAATATATGGAGGCTATATATATTATATATAAGCAGAAAATAACACATGGGGGTAGAATAAACCATCCATCTCTCTTCTTTCAGAGATGATGCTCACAGACAAAGGAGAAAATCTTGGTGGAAACATTGAAGGCACTTCTCTTCTTTTAGAAGTGTTCTTGAAGGAAACAGTAGGAGTTTCTTTCAGGTAGTAAAAGTAACTAATGGTGAAAGGGCGTAGTAACTAGCAGGATGAAATAGAACACAAAGTTTCCACCTCAACTACCCAAAGAGTATATCACAAAGGATAATGGGGGCACAAAGTCATCCCAGAATCCTCAACACAGAAAGAAAAGAAAAACACAGACTGAAAGCAAATGTGAAAGCGCAAAGTCTTCCTCACAATTGATTTTAGGACACTTTACTAATTACTTTCACTAGTTTTGCTTGTCAAATTAAATAAATAAGAATGCTTCTAGGAAACAGACATAAGAATAATTTCCTAAAGTAGCACAAGCCAAAACAACACAAAGTCTACAAACAACTTACTTTCTCATTCAGATAAAATGAAATAAAATTACAATCTGAGCTCAAAGTCTTAGTCTTCTTCTTTCAAAATGTGCAGAGTTTCGCTCCTATAAAAAAGAAAAGTCTCCTTCAATGATATGAAAGATTACATTATATAGAGGCAGAGAGAGGCTTGGCGCCTTTTCCCATGGGGTGATCCATTCGGTGCATTAATGCCTTAGATGCATTCTTGATTTTGTCATGCTAGAACATGGCGGCTGCTTTAACTTTGGTGTGCTGGTTTATCTCCTTTGTCTACTCCTTAGCCTAAATCACTCATTCCATCACCTGCAAGCTATGCAATTGACTATTCTGCCTTTATCTCAAAGGGAAAAAATAGACGGTGCTTTCAATGTTTGGAGGCTCCAAATATTTACCCGATGAACTGCTTCACCTACTGGAAATAACTCCTGTTGAGTTTCCCTCTTTGTCTCTTCCTTCTCTATGTCCCAGCCTTAGGCTCTTTAGATGCATCCGGGTTCAACTTTTGAGTCTACAAAAATCAACAGACAATTGCAGCCAATTTGGCATTCGTAAGTCTTTCCTCGATTCAAGGTTAATGGCTAGCTAGTCACTTTGAATTTGACATTCACAAGCCTGACATCCTATTATGATGAGGGTGATGACACATGGCAGCATCCGTGTCTTTGAAATAGGCTTATCAAAATAAACTTTGAAACTGTTAAAGGCTGGGGGTGTGGATGCAGACACGTGGTAGCATCTGCTGCACTGGGATGGGACATGTGGCGAGTTCCATGCTTTGAAGATTTATTTGAAATTGTGTCTCGGTATACGACACTTGGTAGCTTCTATTGTGCTTTGATGCTTTGACCTTTTTTGAAGGGAACATGCCTTTTAGGGTCTTGAAAAAGGTTCATTTCATGTGTGTCAAGTGTTCCCCCCTGCAAGGGTATCTGCCCTTCGAGATCTTCCAGTGGCCTTCGGGCTTCAATTTCTTCAGAGGGCTGTTGGTCCCTTTATTTCCTTCGAATAAAATGTCTGAGGGAATTCCTTTGGACAATTTGTCTGAAGGAAGTCACCTCCCTTTGATTCTATGTCTTTGCATTTGAGGGGGCCCCATCCTTTGACACGTGGCATCTTCTACCTCTTCTTACTAAAACATTCCACTGTTGACACTTGGTGCTTTCTGATCTCAGGCTTTTACAACACCATAAAAATGTTTGGGGCTCAGTTAGGCTCTCGCAGACGATGACACTTGTTGGCCTCTACCAATCTCTTTAAGGGATAGATGGCAACTTTCGCCACTCCTTGAAACAAAGTATAGTGGGCTCAGCTGACGAAAATTGGTAGCTTTCACTTGACTCTTACTTTTGCATGCGCTTCTTTCCTTAACTGGGGCAGCCTTTGAACCTTTGAACCCATGAACCATTGAACTTTGAAGTGGTTCAAGGTTCAATGGTTCATTCCATTTATTTGGCTAAGCCCCTTTGATATCCTTTTGAACCAAATGTGTTGAACCTCTTGATCGTTGAACCCATTGAATTGATGAACCAAAATGGTTCAAGGTTCAACGGTTCAATGGTTCGAGCCTTTGAAACTCGTTAAGTGCTCAGAGCCGTAGAACCTTTGAAATGGTTGAACTTTGAACCTCTAACAATTGCGCCTAGCTTTTGCTGATGACGTTGAACCTTTAAACCCACTAATCCCTTTACTGGAAAAGCTTGAAAAATGAGGAATTTGAAAGCTCAGAACAAATTTTTGTAAAGGGAAGGGACAATTTTGGTCTTACAGGGCCAAAATAGTTTATATGTTGTCCCAAAAATGAGAAGTCATTTTTTGAGGACAACAACTAGCTCCTATTGGGGAACTACCTTCAGTTGAAAACTTGAAACACAGCTGAGGGGAGTAGAAACTAGAATCTCCAATGCCTTGAAATGTGCCATTGGGCTATGGAGTCGCGCTACCCAAGAAGAAAGGCTCTAAAAATGAAAAAAAACAAAATAGAAACAAAAGACTACACAAATATACATATGTATAGGGGAACTCATCTGATACTTCAAGAGTTGAAGTGCTTCAGATGTTTTCCATTGTGAGGCAGAGAAAAGAGAGTGCCATCTTGATACTTCAACAGGAAACTATTTTTACCATTGAGCTGATGAATAGTAAAAGGGCCCCTCCATAGGGAATCAAATTTTTTGTGCATCCCCTTTGGTTCTCTTCTCTTGTCCCACATCAGGACCTGATCTCCAATCTGAAAATCATGATTCTTTGCTTTCTGATCAAAGAGATTCTTCACCAGACTTTGATGGGCAGAAATTCGGTCCACCACTGTAATTCTCTACTCATTCAGCTTAGCAGGGCACATGATCCTCTTCTCAAGTGAGCTCTCGTACATTTGATCCTCAATTGCCTTAGCCAATTTCAATGCTGGCAATTCTAAGGTGATTAGTATCTCAACATTAACACCATAAAAAAGTTAGAAGGGAGACATACCAATTGCTCTCTTAGGTGTAATTCTATCTACCCATAGAGCATCAACCAATGCCTTATGCCAAGTCCTTTGGTTACCATCCACCAGCTTCTTGATGATAGTCACCAGGTTTTTATTGCTTGATTTAGCCTGTCCATTCCCTTGTGGCAAGTAATTAGAAGAGTGGGAGAGTGTGATTCTGTAGTGGAAATAGAATTGAGTAATCTCTTGGGAAGTGAAATAGGTAGCATTGTCAGTGACAATTTTGTTTGGGACCCCAAACCTGGACATGATATTTTCTTTGAGAAAATTGCATACTACTTCTGAAGTAGCATGTTTGGTTGGAACTGCTTCCACCCATTTGGTGAACTAGTTTGTTGCTATGAGGACATAGTGTCCAGCACTTGATGATGGGTTTATAGCTCCAATAAAATCAATCCCCCATTATTGGAATGGATCCTCTATGATTACTGGTTCGAGGGGTAGGGCAGCTAACTTGGGCCTTCTAACAAACTGTTGGCACAGTTCACATCCCCTGACCCACTTGTATGCATCTTGAAAGAGAGTTGGCCAATAATACCTGGCTCATGGGATCTTATGGGTAGTCATAGGGGTAGAAAAATGTCCTCCATAGGCTGAATTGTGGAAAGACTTCAGAAGTTGACTTTGTTGCTCCTTGTCCACACAGCGAAGGAACGTTCCATCAAGGCTCCTCTTATATAAGCCATTGTCCTAGAGGACAAAATTAGCAGCTTTCAACTTCATGGTTCTCCTTTCTTTATAAGATAGGTGAGTAGGACATTCACCATAAGTAATAAAATGAGCAATACTTGAATACCACTCATTTGTGGTGGAGACAAAGAGGACTGTTGGTGTGTCATCCACCTCTGGTTCTTCATGCTCTGTTCCTCTTGGCTTGTTATCAACAAGTAGTTGGCATAGCCCCTTTCCACGTACGTAGCATTGTTGGCTTGATGATCAGATCAAACTCCTAGATCTTTGCAACCTAATTACTTCTTTTCATCCCAAACTCCTGCTGAGTTAGTATAGATTTCACTGTGGTGTCAGGGACTAAGGTAGTAACCTGAGAATAACGGATGTAAAAATAAAAATGTTTTACGGCTTTCACCACTGCATAAGCATGCTTCTCCATATTTGAATACTTTAGCTCATGAGCTTTGAGAGCACAACTCATGAAGGAAATGGGAGATTCCATACCTTCTTTATTCTATTGAACTAGAATTGTTGAAAGTGTATGTTCTGAAACATAGCTGCAAATGGTGAATTCTTTGCTATAGTTTGGACAAGCCAGAATTAGAGCATGGGCAATGGCAGTCTTGATATCCTCAAATGTCAACTTACCTTCTTCAGTCCAGTTGAAGGTGGCTTTTCCCTTCATCATGTTTACAATGTGCCTAGTCTTCTCAGCAAACTCAGGGATGAACCACCGTAAGAAATTCACCTTTCTAAAGAAAGAGTGAACAACAATCTTGCTTGTGGGCAAGGAAAGTTCTTGGATAGACTTGACTATGTCTGAGCCAATATTTATGCCTCCTTTGGACACAACATGTCCGAGAAGTTTCCCCTCCGTTACTCCAAAGATTGACTTCTTAGGGTTTAAGGAATGCCATTCTTATGGCAGCACTCTAGCACTTGTTGCAAATAGCTCACATGATCTGGGTGATGCTTAGAAAAGACGGTCAAGTCATCAAGATAAACTACAATGAACTTACCCATCTCATCTTTGAAGGCATGGTCCATTGCTCTCTGGAAGGTAGCACCATCATTTATCAAGACAAAAGGCATTATTCTATATGCAAACGTACCCCAAGGTGTGGTGAAAGCAGTCTTATGCTGGTCTGCTTCACCAACTTTGACCTGATTATATCTTGAGAAGCCATCTAGAATTGATAACATCTCTGAGCCCATCACTGTCTACAACACTTGATCCATGATTGGCAAAGGATAATTGTCCTTCAAGGATGCCTAATTCAAATTTCTAAAATCCACACAAAGGCAAATTTCACTATTCTTCTTTCTCACAGGGACTATATTGGCAACCTAGGTGGAATGACGAATTGAGAAGATTATCCTAGCATTTAGTATTTTTTGTATCTCAGATAAAATAGTATCTGATATTTTTAGATTATAATGCCTAGACTTTTGCCTGTAAGGTGTTGAATCAGCCTTGAGAGGGATGTTGTGTCAAATTTCGTCAGGTCAAAGTGATTTTAGGTCAGCATAGGAGTACGCTAGGACATCCATGTATTCACTAAGCAAAGAGGTGAACTTGAAATGCTCTTCAAGAGTACAACATTTTCTAATGTTCACCATCTTGGGGTCTTCCTTGGTTCCCAGATTTACTTGATCAAACTCCTTAGATGAGCTTGAATCCATTGGCTAATGTCTGATGAATCTATCATGCTTATCAAACAGCTTCTCAAGGGAAACCAGGCCTTTGGAAATCTTATTCCCTTTAAGTTGCAAGAACTCCTCACCCATGTCTGCATTTGATTTAGGAGCTATTTCACACTTCTAAGGTTCATTACCTTCAAAATGCAGCCGTTCAAAGCCATCTTTTTGCTCCAAGAAGGCAATGATTTGGTTGTCATTTGTAAATACCTGCTAATGACTGGCATTATCAGGTACACTTGGCTAAAGGACCAGCTCAATTGTGTACCTGTCTCCTTTGAAATTTGGGTGGGGGACCAAGAGAGTAGCTAAAATAGCCAGTGCATCCACCCAGTCATTGAATTTTTTGAGAACTACAGAGATGCTAAAAGTGTCAAAGTATTCAAGCTGGTCCCAGACTAGATTACGATAATGATGCAATCTTTCATTATTGGTTTGATACAAGTTCCTCACCTAACGAACCACTAGTTCGGCATTTCCTTTAGCATGAAGGAGCTTGATGTCTTTGTCTCGAGCGGCTCTCAATCCAAGTAACAAAGACTCATATTCAGCTGTGTTATTCGTGTTGTTGAATTGCAATTTATAAGATGAGAAAAAAATATCTCCTTGAGGAGATATTAACACAACCCTGACTCTTGAACTAGTGGAAGAGCATCTGCCATCAAATTCAAGAATCTATACCTCATTTGATATTGATTTTTTTTTTGGATTCTTCTTCATCCGAGGGTGGAGATACTTCCACACTTGCCATGTGCTCATCTAATTCCTCTATTGTTCTAGTTGAATGCATTTCTAGGCTGTCATCTAAAAAAGCTTCATCAGATGTCTAATGAACTCCATTCGTGTATAGAAAGTAGTTACCCATGCCTGAAGACTCAAACAAAATTTGAGCTTCAAGTGCAGAGGTCTGGGTACCTACATATTTCACTTCCTTTTCGAGGAGTAGCCTCTTCATAACACCTTTGACTGGAATCTTCGCCTCTGATAAATCCATGCCCAATTCACCTCCAACATCCCTATAGAAATTTTGCCCAAGAAGGATGCCATATGATGCTGGGACATCTGCTACAAAGACAGTCATCTTGATTCTTTTGTTTGGAAAGGTAGCAAACACAAATTGGGCATCTTTAATTTGTCCCAGCAAAGGCACTTGCTTGTTCTCCATGGAGAAGCATCTACCAAAAGTCTTAGTCAATGTGAGGTCAATAGATTTGGCCACTTTAGCAGGCATGACATTGTCTGAAGCTCCAGAATCAATGATGCAATTATTTAGCTAATGTCTATTTATCATCATTGAGACATAAAAAGGTTCAGTTCTACTAGGAGCAGCAGGGGGAGCAATGACAAGGTTGTTCCTGGTGGGTGCATTCCTGGTAGGATCACGTGTCACTTTGGGAATTACTTGTTCAATAGGGATGTTCTGGTTTTTAACACATTGAACCAGTCTGTCTAATTTCTCAAGATGGGACTGTAGAAATTCAAATTCAAATATTTGAATTATAGTTTTCTTTATATGGTCAATGATATCAAATGTCTGGAATGAGCTAGGAGCAGAGGATGGGAGTTCATCCTTTTGATTTTTGAAAGGGGGAGGACTGGACTACAGATTTGAAGTAGAAGGCATAGGGGCATTTGGGGTACTTACCTTTCTTGAAATCACCAAGTCCTTTGGCTAGAAATAGGGGATCCCCGCTTAGCAATTGAAACTGTTGGTTGAGGTCACTCCTCTACTTTCTCCTTATCATCTTGTTGAGCTGATTGATTCTTGGACCGGGTAAAAATAGCGTATGACCCCTCAACTACATTGCCTTCACTTATGGGTTCATCCTAATAGTTCAGAAAACCAATATGGGAGTCGCTAGCTAATTCTTCTTCTTTTTCAGTGAAGAGATTAGAGTCATCTTTGGGATTTAACTCAGGTTGGAATGAGAAGTTTGATTTAGCTTCAAGATATCCAACTACTGAGTTAGTTGGAGGTGCTTCGAGGGCAAGGTTCCTCTGTGGAGGAGGAAGGCAATTTTGTTGTCCTAGATTCTTGGTAGCATTACCTTGGTATGCCTAATTTTGAAATGTCCTTCTGGGCATATCTCTATATACAGGAGCAGATGACATCCCTTATGCCACTTGCTTTTTGAGAGCTAGCATTTCGTTTGCCAGCTTTTGCACCATTGGGTCAGTGGTGGTTGTAGGTGAGTATTAAGAAAATGAAGACGATTTACCTTTATTATGGTCTCTCCTTATCTTTCCTGCCAAGATAAGGTCATCTTCTACCTCAGTAGCCAAGTCCTGAGCAACAACAAGGTCTATGTGTCTGACCCGTCTCAGCAAGAAACTCACTTCAGGTAGTTGTGAGTTGATGAAGAAGCATTTGAGGTTATGAGGTGTCGGTTGGGCGACCATGGGAATCCTGTGCCTTAGCTTGTCAAACTTGGCAATAAAATCCCTCATAGGCTCATGAGGCTCCTTCTTCATCTGAGTGAGCTGAGCCAGTAAGGCATGTGCATCTTCTACAGACTTAAACCTGGCTTTAAAATTATCTTTTAGAGTGTCTCAATCAGTCACTAATCCAACCTACAGGTTGTAGAACCAGTCTACAACAACGCCTTGTAGTGTCTCCACAAACAGTCTGACTGCAATGTCTTCAAATTCCACCCCTATTATGCCACAAGCTATGCTAAAAGTTGTAATGTGTTCATCAGGATGAACTCTCCATCACCAAAGAATATGGGAAATTTTTTCCTTGAACTGCATGGAAGCTCATGCAGAGATGGAGTCAAATTCAGTGGACCGAAAGAGTTACCCCAGGGGCCTTGAGCCATGATTTGATTATGTAAAAGTGGGATCATTAATCCAGGTAGAGTGTGGATAGGCAAAGCTCAGCTAGCAATAGAAAAAGAAGCTTTGCCTTGTGGTGGTGAGCTGGTAAAGCTAGGAGGAAGACTCCTAGTTCGTCTAAGGTGAGGTTGTGGAGGAAATAACTCAAAATTACTCTACTTCACCAACTCAAAAGTAGGTTCAACAACACCTTGGGATTTCTAGCCTCTAGTATAACATGGAGTTGCCAGATTATGAAACAAAAATAGAAAAAGACTGGTCTTGCTTTGATTTGAAGCTTGAGGCTTCAAACTGCTTGTCTCTCCCCAGTGGAGTAACCAAAAATTGTTGGGTGAATATTTTTTTGACCAGCGAATTGGTGAGAAAAATAGTTCCTATCACCACAGCACAGGGAGATTGGTCCTCTAGGTGTGCAATTTTACTACATCAACAGGAGACAAATCTCTCCTCTCATCAAAGGGAGGTTCCCTATTATATATATGGAGGCTATATACTATATATAAGCAAAAAATAACACATGGGGGTAGAATAAACCATCCATCTATCTTCTTTCAGAGATGATGCTCACAGATAAAGGAAAAAATCTTGGTGGAAACACTGAAGGCACTTCTCTTCTTTCAGAAGTGTTCTTGTAGGAAATAGCAGGAGTTTCTTTTAGGTAGTAAAAGTAACTAATGGCGAAAGGGCGCAGTAACTAGCAGGATGAAATAAAACACAAAGTTTCCACCTCAACTGCCCAAAGAGTATATCAAAAAGGATAATGGGGGCACAAAGTCATCCTAGAATCCTCAACACAGAAAGAAAATAAAAACACAAACTAAAAGCAAATGCAAAAGTGTAAAGTCTTCCTCACAGTTAATTTTAGGACACTTTACTAATTACTTTCACTTGTTCTGCTTGTCAAATTAAATAAATAAGAATGCTTATAGGAAACAGACATAAGAACAATTTCTTAAAGTAGCACAAGCCAAAATAGCACAAAGTCTACAAACAACTTGCTTTCTCATTCAGATAAAATGAAATGAAATTACAATCTGAGCTCAAAGTCTCAGTCTTCTTCTTTCTAAATGGGCAGAGTTTCACTCCTTTATAAATGAAAATTCTCCTTCAATGATATGAAAGATTACATTATATAGAGGCAGAGAGAGGCCTGTCACCTTTTCCCATGGTGTGATCCATTCAGTGCATTAATGCCTTGGATGCATTCTTGATTTTGTCGTGTTGAAATAGGGCAGCTGCTTTAACTATGGTGTGTTGGTTTATCTCCTTTGTCTACTCCTTAGCCTGAATCGCTCATTCCATCACCTACTAGCCGCACAATTGTCTATTCTACCTTTATCTCAAAGGGGACAAATAGACGACACTTTCAATGTTTGGAGGCCCCAAATATTTACCCAGCAAACTGTTTTACCTACTTGAAATAACTCCTGCTGAGTTTCCCTCTTTGTTTCTTCCTTCTCTATTTCTCGGCCTTAGGCTCTTTAAATGCACCTGAGTTCACCTTTTGAGTTCGTAAAAATTAATAGATAATTGCAGCCAATTTGGCGTTCACAATTCTTTCCTCGATTGAAGGTTAACGGCTAGCTAGTCACTTTGAATTTGACGTTCACGGGCTTGTCATCCTATTGTGACGCAGTTGAGGATAGTGGCAGCATTCGTGTCTCTGAAATAAGCTTATCAGAATAAGCTTTGAAATTGTTAAAGGTGAGGGGCACGGATGCAGACACGTGGCAGCTTCCACTACACTAGGATGGGACATGTGGTGAGTTCCATGCTTTGAAGCTTCATTTGAAAATGTGTCTCAGTACGCGACACTTGGCAGCTTCCACTTTGCTTTGATGCTTCAACCTTTTTTGAAGGGAACATGCCTTTCAGGGTCTTGAAAAAGGTTCGTTTCATGTGTGTCGAGTGTTCCCCCCCGCAAGGGTATCTGCCCTTCGGGACTTCCAGGTGGCCTTTGGGCTTCAATTTCTTCTGAGGGCTGTTGGTCCATTTATTTCCTTCAGACAAAATGTTCGAGGGAATTCCTTCAGACAATTTGTTTGAAAGAAGTCACCTCCCTTTGATTCTATGTCTTTGCATTTGAGGGGGCCCCATCCTTTGACACGTGGCATCTTCCACCTCTTCTTACTGAAACATTCCACCATTCACACTTGGCGCTTTCCATTATTAGGCTTTTGCAACACCATAAAAACATTTGGGACTCAGTTAGGCTCTCATGGATGATGACACTTGTTAGCCTTCGTCGATCTCTTTAAGGGACAAGTGGCATCTTTTGCCACTTCTCAAAACAAAGTATAATGGGCTCAGCTAACAACACTTGGTAGCATCCACTTGACTCTTGCTTTTGCACGCACTTCTTACCTTAATTGGGGCAACCTTTGAAACTTTGAACTCGTGAACCATTGAACTTTGAAGCGGTTCAAGGTTCAACAGTTCATTCTATTTATTTGGCTAAGCCCCTTTGATATCCTTTTAAACCAAACACGTTGAACCTTTTGATCATTGAACCCATTGAATTGATGAATCAAAAAGGTTCAAAGTTCAACGGTTCAATGATTCGAGCCTTTGAAACTAGTTAAGTGCTTGGAGCTGCAGAACCTTTGAAATGGTTGAACCTTGAACATCTGACAAATGCGCCTAGCTCTTGCTGATGATGTTGAACCTTTGAACTCGCTAATCCCTTTACTAGAAAAGCTTGAAAAATGAGGAATTTGAAAGCTCAGAACAAATTTTTATAAAGGGAAGGGAAAATTTTGGTATTACAGGGCCAAAATAGTTCATATGTTGTCCCAAAAATGAGAATTCATTTTTTGGGGACAACAGCTGGCTCTTGTTGGGGAACTACCTTCAGATGAAAACTTGAAACACAGCTGAAGAGAGTAGAAACCAGAATCTCTAGTGCCTTGAAGTGTGCCTTTGGGCTATGGATTCACAACTACCCAAGAAGAAAGGCTCCAAAAATGAAAACAAAAGAACAAAAAAGAAACAAAAGACTACACAAAGATACATATGTACAGGGGAACTCATTCGATACTTCAAGAGTTGAAGTGCTTCAGATGTTGCCCATTGTGAGGTAGACAGAAGAGAGTGCCATCTTGATACTTCAATAGGAAACTATTTTTACCATTGAGCTGATGAATAGTAAAAGGGCCCCTCCATAGGGAATCAATTTTTTTGTGCATCCCCTTTGGTTCTCTTCTCTTGTCCCACAACAGGACTTGATCTCCAATCTAGAAATCACGATTCTTTGCTTTTTGGTTGAAGAGATTCTTCACCAAAATTTGATGGGCAACAATTTGGTCCACCACTACAGTTATATGCTCATTCAACTTAGCAAAGCACATGATCCTCTTCTCAAGTGAGCTCTCGTACGTTTGATCCTCAATCGCCTTAGCCAATTTCAATGCTGCAATTCCAAGGTGATTGGTATCTTAGCATTGACACCATAAAGAAGTTAGAAGGGAGACATACCAATTGCCCTCTTGGGTGTAATTATGTCTGCCCATAGAGCATCAACCAATGCCTTATGCCAAGTCCTTTGATTATCATCCACCAGCCTCTTGATGATAGTCACCAGGTTCTTATTGCTTGATTCAGCCTATCCATTCCCTTGTGGAAAGTAATCAAAAGAGTGGGAGAGTGTGATTTCATAGTGGAAATAGAATTGAGTAATCTCCTAGGAAGTGAAACATGTGGCATTTTCAATGATAATTTTGATTGGGACCCCAAACTTGGACATGATATTTTCTTTGAGGAAATTGCATACTACTTCTGAAGTAGCATGTTTGGTTGGAACTGCTTCCACCAATTTGGTGAACTAGTCTATTGAGGTGAGGACATAGTCATGTCTAACACTTGATGATGGGTTTACAGCTCCAATAAAATCAATCCCCCATACTGGAATGGCTCCTCTTTGATTACTGGTTCGAGGGGTAGGGCAGCTAACTTGGGCCTTCCAACAAATTGCTGGCAAAGTTCACATCTGCTGACCCACTTGTATGCATCTTGAAAGAGAGTTGGCCAATAATACTTGGCTTGTAGGATCTTATGGGCAGTCATAGTGGAAAAAAAATGTCCTCATCAAGCCGAATTGTGGAAAGACTTTAGAAGTCAGCTTTGTTGCTCCTTGTCCACACATCGAAGGAACATTCCATCAAGGCTCCTCTTGTATAAGCCATTGTCCTAGAGGACAAAATTAGTAGCTTTCAGCTTGATGGTTCTCCTTTATTTATAAGATAGGTGAGTAGGACATTCACCATAAGTAAGGAAATGAGCAATACCTGGATACCACTTAGTTGTCATGGAGACAAAGAGGACTGTTGGTGTGTCATCCACCTCTGGTTCTTCATGCTTTGTTTCTCTTGGCTTGTTATCAACAAGTAGTTGACATAGCCCCTTTCCATGTACCAACTTTGTTGGCTTGATGATCATATCAAACTTCTAGATCTTTGAAACTCAATTGCCTCTTTTCATCCCAAACTCCTGCTGAGTCAGTATAGATTTCACTGTGGTGTCAGGGACTAAGGCAATAACTCGAGAATTAAGGATGTAAAAATGAAAATGTTTTACGGCTTTTACCACTGCATAAGCATGCTTCTCCATATTTGAGTACTTCATCTCATGAGCTTTGAGAGGATAGCTCATGAAGGAAATGAGAGATTCCATACCTTTTTTATTCTGTTGAACTAGAATTATTGAAAGCGTATGTTTTGAAGCATAACTGTAAATGGTGAACTCTTTGCTATAGTCTGGCCAAGCTAGAATTAGATCATGGGCAATAGCAGTCTTGATATCTTTAAATGCTAACTTACCTTCTTTAGTCTAGTTGAAGGTGGCTTTTCCTTTCATCATGTTTACAATGTGCCTAGTCTTCTCAGCAAACTCAGGGATGAACCTCCGTAAGAAATTCACCTTTCCAAAGAAAGAGTGAACAACAGTCTTACTTATGGGAAAAGAAAGTTCTTGGATAGACTTGACTCTGTTTGAGTCAATCTTTATGCCTCCTTTGGACACAATGTGTCTAAAAAGTTTCCCTTTCGTTATTCCAAAGACTGAATTCTTGGGGTTTAAGGAAATGCCATTCTAGCAATAGCACTCCAGCACTTTAGGCAATGATTTGGTTGTCATTGTTAAATACTTGCTAATGACTGGCATTATCAAGTACACTTGGCTGAAAGACTAACTCAATTATGTACCTATCTCCTTTGAAATTTGGGTGGGGGATTAAGAGAGTAGCTGAAACAGCGAGTGCATCCACCCAGTCATTGAATTCTCTGAGAACTGCAGAGATGTTGAAAGTGTCAAAGTCTTCAAGTTGGTCTCAGACTAGATTTCGATAATGATGCAATCTTTCATTCTTGGTTTGATACAAGTTTCTCACCTGACAAACCACTAGTTCGGCATTTCCTTTAGCGTGAAGGAGCTTGATGCCTTTGTCTCGAGCGGCTCTCAATCCAAGCAATAAAGACTCATATTCAGCTGTGTTATTCATGTTACTAAATTGCAATTTATAAAATGAGGAAAAAATATCTCCTTGAGGAGATATTAACATAACCCCGGCTCTTGAACCAATGGAAGAGCAGCTGCCATCAAATTCAAGAATCCATACCTCATTTGATACTAATTTTCTTTTGGATTCTTCTTCATCTAAGGGTGGAGATACTTCCACACTTGCCCTGTGCTCATCCAATTCCTCTATTATTCCAGTTGAATGCATTTCTAGGCTATCATCTAAAGGAGCTTCATCAGATGTCTCATGAACTCCATCCATGTATAGAAAGTAGTTACCCATGCCTGAAGACTCAAATAGAATTTGAACTTCAGGTGCTGAGGTCTGTGTAACCACATATTTTTCTTCCTTTTCAGGGAGCAGTCTCTTCATAACACCTTTGATTGGAATCCTCACCTCTAATAAATCCATGCTCAATTCACCTCCAACATCTCTGTGAAAATTTTGCCCAAAAAGGATGCCATATGATGCTGGGACGTCTGCGACCAAGATAATCATCTTGATTCTTTTGTCTAAAAAAGTAGCAAACACAAATTCGGCATCTTTAATTTGTCCCAGCAAAGGCACTTGCTTGTTCTCCATGGAGAAGCATCTACCAAAAGTCTTAGTCAATGTGAGGTCAAGGGATTCGACCACTTTAGCAGGCATGACATTATCTGAAGCTCCAAAATCAATGATGCAATTATTTAGCTGATGTCCATTTATTAGTAATGAGACATAAAAAGGTTCAATTTTTCCAGGAGCAGCAGGGAGAGCAATGACAAGGTTGTTCCTGGTGGGTGCATTCCTGGTAGGATCACGTGTCACTTTGGGAATTGCTTGTTCAATAGGGATGTTCTAGTTTTTAACACATTAAACCAGTCTGTCTAATTACTCAGGATGGGACTGCAAAAATTCAAATTCAGACTTTTAAATTTTGGTTTTCTTTATATGGTCAATGATATCAAATGTCTGGAACGAACTAGGTGAAGAGGATGGGAGTTCATCCTTTTGATTTTTGAAAGGGGGAGGACTGGACTACGGATTTGAAGTAGAAGGCATAAGAGCATTTGGCGTACTTACCTTTCTTGAAATCACCAGGTCCTTTGGATGGAAAGGAAGAGGGGATCCCCGCTTAGCAATTGAAACTACTAGTTGAGGTCACTCCTCTACTTTCTCCTTATCAGCTTGTTGAGCTGATTGATTCTTAGACTAGGTAAAAATAATGTATGACCCCTCAGCTGCATTGCCTTCACTTCTGGGTTCATCCTGATAGTTTAGAAAACCAATATGGGAGTTGCTAGCTAATTTTTCTTCTTCCTCAGTAAAGAGATTAGCATTATCTTCAGGATTCATCTCAGGATAGAATGAGAAGTCTGATTTAGCTTTAAGATATCCAATTGCTAAGTTAGTTGGAGGTGCTTCAAGGGTGAGGTTCCTCTATGGAGGAGGAAGGCAATTTTGTTGTCCTAAATTCCTGACAACATTGCCTTGGTATGCCTGATTTTGAAATGTCATCCTAGGCATATCTCTATATGCAAGAGCAAATGACATCTCTTGCGCCACTTGCTTTTTGAAAGCTAGCATTTCATTTGCCAGCTTTTGCACCATTGGGTCAGTGGTGGCTGTAGGTGAGTATTCAGAAGATGAAGAGGATTTACCTTTATTTGGGTCTCTCTTTATCTTTCTTACCAAGATAAAGTCATCTTTTACCTCAGTAGCCAAGTCCTGAGCAGTAAAAATGTCTGTGTCTGGCTCATCTCAGCAAGAAACTCACTTCAGGAAATTATGAGTTGATGAAGAAGCATTTGAGGTTCTGTGTCATGTCCCCTTTTCAGTTGACATGTTCTGAGTTCATGGTTAGCCTATTATGTGACCCTCATAGGCTGAGAGGATGGTTAGAGGGTCTTGATGGAGATTGGTGTGACTTCATTTAGCAAAAATTTTCCAGTTGGCTTTTGTTTGGGCTCGATTGGACATGTATTGAGGGAGATATTAATATTTGATTGATTTAATCAAATATTAATTATTTGGTCTAATTTTAATTTAGAAACCCTAATTCTAATTTAAGAAAACCCTAATTAGGGCAAGCATATCTTTTGAGAGTATAAGGGTTTCTCACGGAGGCCATTATTGATTATGCATTGATTATTGATTTTGATATTGAAGAAATTCTTCTGTGAAGACTGAGCCAAGGGTTCCAGGATTCCATTTGTAGTGGAGAATGTCAACTCTTCATTGTGTGTGATTCAGAGGCTGTGAGATATCAGTTGATCTATTACCAAATTGAGAGATAGCTTCATACAAAAGTTATCATAGAGGTTTACAGATTTGAGAGATAACTTCATACAAAAGTTATCACAGTATTCCAGGTATTTCTTTATTTAGTTTTTGATTCAATAAATTATACAGATAGAGATATTCTGTATTAGAGCCATATATTTTCATATCAGAGGTTGAAAATAGACAGGTTGTGCTCAATTGGCGGCCGTACGAAGTCCGTACAGGTCTGTACAAATCCAAGCAAGTACCGACCTCGACAGGTAGAGATCCCTAGTGATCAACATCGATCGACTAAAGACCGACATCGGTAGAGAAGGGCTGACAGAGACCGACGTCGACAGCATATCAACTGATGCCAGTGATTGTGTGTTCATCACAGAAGGCTGAGATGCCCAAAAACTAGCTTTCATTTCTAGATTTGTAGGAGATCAGGGTTTTAAGACCAGATTTGCATATCATAAGAATTTGATTGCTCAACCTTGCCTAAATAAGTTTCTAACTCCTCCAAAGTTTTTAGAATGTCAACTGCTTGGTGAAATGGATTATCTAACTTCTTCTTTGCATTGTGCATTCTTTCTTCCAAATATTTGACACCTGTTAAAGCCATACTGATACCCAAACTACCCAACAGGATGGCAAGACATTAGCTCTGATGTGCCCCATAGGATGGCGGGAATTTGGCTCTGATTTGCCCAAACTATCCAACAGGATGACAGGAATTTGGCTCTGATACCACTGTGATGTCCCTTACTTAGGGGCTCCTTTTTCTAAGCAAAAGCTTTGATACCATTGTAATATCCCCTTCAAATAGGGAATATAGAAACACAAACTATTCTGAACAAAGATACAATCTTGCAGAATAAATTCAGATAAATAATAAATCACAGAAATCTCTTATCTGCCAATCAAATATCTTATCACTTGTTCAGATAATTACAATTACAGTCTTCTCTCATACAAATAAAAGAATATTAAAATCTGGTCTTAAAACCCTGATCTCTTGCAAATCTAGAAATGAAACTTGATTTTTGGGCATCTCAGTCTTCTGTGATGAACACACAGTCGCCAGCGTCGATCGATATACTACTGACATTGGTCTCTGTCGGCCCTTCTCTGCCAACATCGGTCTTCAGTTGGCCGATGTCGGTCACTAGGGATCTCTGCCTGCCAAGGTCGGTACCTACTTGGATCTGTACGGACCTGTACAAACTTCGTACGGCTACCAATTGAGCACAACCTGTCTGTTTTCAACCCCTGATCTGAAAATATATGGCTCTAACACAGAAGATCTCTATCTGTATGATTTATTGAATCAAAAACTAAATAAAGAAATGCCTGGAATAATGTGATAACTTTTGTATGAACTTATCTCTCAAATCTGTAAACCTCTGTGATAACTTCTGTATGAAGCTATCTCTCAATTTGGCAATAGATCAACTGATATCTCACAGCCTCTAAATCGCACACAATGAAGAGTTGTCGTTCTCCACTGCAAATGGAATCTTGAAACCCTTGGCTCAGTCTTCACAGAAGAATTTCTTCAATATCAAAATCAATAATCAATGCATAATCAATAATGGCCTCCATGAGAAACCCTTATACTCTCAAAAGATATGCTTGCCCTAATTAGGGTTTCTTAAATTAGAATTAGGGTTTCTAATTAAAAATAGGCTAAATAATTAATATTTGATTAAATCAATCAAATATTAATATCTCCCTCAATACATGTCGGATCCTCGAACCATTTGAAGCTGGTGAACCTAGGAGTGATTTTGCACATGACCATACCAAAATAAAGGCGCTCTGCTGCATGTCAAATATCCCTAAATAATAGGAGCTCAGGCCAAATGTGTTTGAAATAACCTGAATGAAAGCCAACTATAGGAATTCTGCAAACCAAAGCCAAGTCAATCTCCAGCATGACCCTCTATCCATCCTATTAGCCTACGAAGGTCGCATAATAGGCTAATCATCAAGTCTGTCAATGTCCATGAAAAAGGGGACATGACAATCCGCCCCTCCAGAAATTGATCATCCCCAAGCAATCTCGAAACAATGAACCACTCGATCCACCTAGATCCCAAATGTAGTTATGCTCTGCACAGCTGTAAATCAATGCAAGATCTTGCAATATCATCAAAATTAGATCAAAGAGGAACCCATAATCAAACTAGAGAATGCAACTCAACCAAACTCTAAAAGCACAACTGCCATGGTCAAGAACACATGAGAAACAAACTCTCGGAGCATCATAACCCAAGTAAAATGGACAACTCAAACTGCCAATTCCATCTGCAAGAGATGGTGCCAATCCATCCCATAACTGATCCCTCTGTAAAGGTGGCATGACCAATTGTACCACACTATCATCAGCGTGAGAAAAATCAATCTGGAGACTTGACTCCACTGGTATCCCAAACTCATCAGGACTAGGTACTCCCAAATCCTGAATATGTGTGTCAGCCACAACAACATGCTCCTCATCAACAGCTACAAAAACATACTCATCACCAATACTCAATGTACTAACCTCTGAGTATACCTCCACACTCTAAATGCAAGCATCAGACTCATCCTCACTGTCTAATACCTGAGCTAAACTCACCTTAAGACAAAGCTTGTCCACAACATCCTCAACTGCTCCTACCTGTGAAGATAATGCAGATAAATCATTACCTGAAGATGTGCTAATGTCTCCCTGTACTGGATCAGCATGTCTGTCAAACTCATCATTCAAACTTTTGCATGTCATAGGGAAAGTACTATGATCCTTAGGCCTATCAATTAAACTCTTTAACCACATACCGGCTCTAGGTGAGACATTTTTCTCTTTTGTCCAGACATACCATAAATCTTCTGCCAAAAGTTTAGAAATTTTATCCTCCTCCTCAAACAAGATTGTGAACATGATAGAGTGCATTGATCCTAATACATCACTGGAATGAAACTCATCTAAAATATTACAAAATATGTTAAACATCCTGCGAATGCCACCAATACAACCTACTAACATCATAATGTTTTCAAATCCATACCTTGCAAATATTTTAAGTAATCTTGCCCTCTTTGAGAAATGAGGGTCTCTAATGTCATCCAACTTTTTGAAGCTTTTTACCATGGCATGAAGTACCTCTATCATAATCCAATCATCATAAAAATTAAAGCCAGCTATTATCCTCATGATTTCACTAATGCAAGAGAGAGTTGCAAGTCTTACCACCTCATCATGATGTCTCAATAATCGGGGCTTCACCAACGAACCAAATGCTGGAGATAACGTTGTTTGCATATCATAAGAATTTGATTGCTCAACCTTGCCTAAATAAGTTTCTAACTCCTCCAAAGTTTTTAGAATGTCATCTACTTGCTGAAATGGATTATCTAACTTCTTCTTTGCATTGTGCATTCTTTCTTCCAAATCTTTGACACCTGTTAAAGCCATACTGATACCCAAACTACCCAACATGATGGCAAGACATTAGCTCTGATGTGCCCCACAAGATGGCAGGAATTTGGCTCTGATTTGCCCAAACTCCAACAGGATGGCAGGAATTTGGCTCTGATATCACTGTGATGTCCCTTACTTAGGGGCTCCTTTTTCCAAGCAAAAGCTCTGATACCACTGTGATGTCCCTTACCTAGGGGCTCCTTTTTCTCGTCAAAAGATCTGAGACCACTGTAATATCCCCTTCAAATAGGGAATATAGAAACACAAACAGTTCTAAACAAAGATACAATCTTGCAGCATAAATTTAGATAAACAATAAACCACAGTAAATCTCTTATCTGCCAATCAAATATCTTATCATACATCCAGATAATTACAATTACAGGCTTCTCTCATACAAATAAAAGAATATTAAAATTTGGTCTTAAAACCCTGATCTTTTACAAATCTAGAAATGAAACCTGAATTCTGTCTCGTCTCGACCTGTTGTGTCGAACACATAGTCACCGGCGTCGGTTGATATACTACCAACATCGGTCTCTGTAGGTCCTCCTCTACTGACGTCGGTCTTCAGTCAGCCGATGTCAGTCACTGGGAATCATTGTCTGTCGAGGTCAGTGTCTGAGCGAATTTGTACGGACCTGTATGGACTTAGTACGACTGCCAATTAAGCACAACCTGTCTGTTTTCAACCCCTGATAGCTGAACAACTTGATCTCAAGAATATATGATTCTAATACAGAAGATCTATATCTATATAACTTATTGGATCAAAAACTAAATAAAGAAATACCTGAAATACTGTGATAACTTCTATGTGAAGTTATCTCTCAACCCTGTAAATCTTTGTGATAACTTCTATATGAAGCTATCTCTCAATTTGGCAATAGATCAGCTGATATTTCACAGCCTCTGAATCACACACACTGAAGAGGGAACATTCTCCAATGCAAATGGAATCATGGAACCCTTGGCTCAGTCTTCACAAAAGAATTTCTTCAATATCAAAATCAGTAATCAATGCATAATCAATAATGGCCTCCATGAGAAACCCTTATACCCTCAAAAATATATGCTTGCCCTAATTAGGGTTTCTTAAATTAGAATTAGGGTTTCTAATTAAAAATAGGCTAAATAATTAATATTTGATTAAATTAATCAAATATTAATATCTCCCTCAATACATGTCGGATCCTTGAACCGTTTGAAGCTGGTGAACCTGGGAGTGATTCCGCACATGACCATACCAAAATAAAGGTGCTCTGTTGCATGTCAAATATCCCTAAATAATAAGAGCTCAGGCTAAATGTGTCTAAAATAACCTAAATGAAAGCCAACTGTAGGAATTTTGCAAACCAAAGCCAAGCCAATCTCCATCATGACCCTCTATCCATCCTATTAGCCTACGAAGGTCGCATAATAGGATAATCATCAAGTCTATCAATGTCCATGAAAAAGGGGACATGACATTCTGAGGTGTCGATTGGGTGACCATGGGAATCTTGTGCCTCAACTTGTCAAACCTAGCAATAAAATATCTCATAGGCTCATGAGGCTCTTTCTTCATCTAAGTGAGCTAGACCAACAAGGCATATGCATCTTCTATAGGCTTAAACCTGGCTTCAAACTCATCTTTCAGAGTGTCCCAATCAGTCACTGATCTAGCCTGCAGGTGGTAGAACTAGTCTTCAGCAGCTCTTTATAGTGTCTCTACAAATATCCTGACTGTTGTCTTTAAATTCCACCCCTATTATGCCACAGGCTATGCTAAAAGCTGCAATGTATTCATCAGGATGAACTTTCTCATCACCAAAGAATTTAGAAAAAAATTTCCTTGAACTGCGTGGAAGCTCATGCAGAGGTGGAGTCATATTCAATGGACTGAAAGAGTTACCCTAGGGGCCTTGAGCCATGATTTGATTATGTAAAAGTGGGATCACTAATCTAGGTGGAGTGTGGATAGGCAAAGCTCGTCTAGCAGTATAAAAAGAAGCTCTGCCTTGTAGTGGTGACCTGGTAGGGCTAGGAGGAAGACTCCTAGTTCATATAAGGTGAGGTTGTGGAGAAAACAAACCAAAATTACTCTATTGTACCAACTCAAAATTAGAGTCAACAACACCTTGGGATTTTTGGCCTCTGGTATAGCATGGAGTTGCTAGATTGTGAAATAAAAATGAAAAAGGACTAGTCTTGCTTCAATTTGAAGCTTAAGGCTTCAAACTGCTTGTCCCTCCCCAACAGAGTTGCCAAAAACTATTGGGTGAATATTTTGTCGACCAGCTAACTAGTGAGCAAAATAGTTCCTATCACCACAACATAGGGAGATTGGTTGTCCAGGTGTGCAATTTTACTACATCAACAAGGGACAAATCTCTCCTCTCATCAAGGGGAGGTTCCCTATTAGATATACGGAGGCTATATACTATATATATAAGCAGAAAATAACACATGGGGGCAGAATAAACCATCCATCTCTCTTCTTTTAGAGATGATGCTCATAGATAAAAGAGAAAATCTTGGTGGAAACACTGAAGGCACTTCTCTTCTTTCGAAAGTGTTCTTGTAGGAAACAATAGGAGTTTCTTTCAGGTAGTAAAAGTAACTGATGGCAAAAGGGTGCAGTAACCAACAGGATAAAACATAACACAAAGTTTCCACCTCAACTGCCCAAATAGTATATCACAAAAGATAATGGGGGCATAAAGTCATCCCAGAATCCTCAATACAGAAAGAAAAGAAAAATAGAGACTGAAAGCAAATGTGAAAGCGCAAAGTCTTCCTCATAGTTGATTTCAGGACACTTTACTAATTACTTTCACTAGTTCTACTTGTCAAATTACCTAAATAAGAATGCTTCTAGAAAATAGACATAAGAACAATTTCCTAAAGTAGCACAAGCCAAAATAGCACAAAGTCTGCAAACAACTTGCTTTCTCATTCAGATAAAATGAAATGAAATTACAATCTGAGCTCAAAGTCTCAGTCTTCTTCTTTCAAATGGGCAGAGTTTCACTCCTGTAAAAATGAAAAGTCTCCTTCAATGATATGAAAGATTACATTATATAGAGGCAGAGAGAGGCTTGGTGCCTTTTCCCATGGGGTGATCCATTCGGCACATTAATGTCTTAGATGCATTCTTGATTTGTCATGCTGGAACAGGGCGACTGCTTTAACTATGGTGTGCTGGTTTATCTCCTTTGTCTACTCCTTAGCCTGAATCGCTCATTCCATCACCTGATAGCCGCATAACTGTCTATTCTACCTTTATCTCAAAGGGGACAAACAGATGGTGCCTTCAATGTTTAGAGGCCCCAAAAATTTACCCAACGAACTGCTTCACCTATTGGAAATAACTCCTGCTGAGTTTCCCTCTTTATCTCTTCCTTCTCTATGTCCTAGCCTTAGGCTCTTTAGATGCATCTGGGTTAACCTTTTGAGTCTGTAAAAATCAAAAAACAATTGCAGCCAATTTGGCATTCGTGGGTCTTTTCTTGATTGAAGGTTAATGGCTAGCTATTCGCTCTGAATTTGATGTTCATGGGCATGTCATCCTATTGTGATGCAAGTGAGGACACATGGTGGCATTTGTGTCTTTGAAATAAGATTATCATAATAAGCTTTGAAACTGTTAAAGGCTGGGGGCACAAATGTAGACACGTGGTAGCTTCCACTGCACTAGGATGGGACACGTGGTGAGTTTCATGCTTTGAAGCTTCATTTAAAACTATGTTGTGGTACGCGACACTTTCCAACTTCTGTTGTGCTTTGATGCTTTAACCTTTTTTGAAGGTAACATTCCTTTCGAGGTCTTGAAAAAGGTTCATTTCATGTGTGTCGAGTGTTCCCCCCCACAAGGGTATCTGCCCTTCATGATCTTCCAGGTGGCCTTCGAGATTCAATTTCTTTGGAGCACTGTTGGTCCCTTTATTTCCTTCAGACAAAATGTTCGAGGGAATTCCTTCAGACAATTTATCTAAAGGAAGTCACCTCCCTTTGATTCTATGTCTTTGCATTTGAGGGGGCCCCATCTTTTGACACGTGGCATTTTCTACCTCTTCTTACTTAAACATTCCGCCACTGACACTTGGCACTTTTTGCTATCGGGATTTTGCAACACCATAAAAATGTTTGGTGCTTAGTCAGGCTCTCACGAATGATGACACTTGTCGGCCTCCACTGATCTCTTTAAGGGACAGGTGGCAGCTTTCACCACGTCCCAAAAAAAAGTATAATGGGCTCAACTGATGATACTTGATAGCATTCACCTGACTCTTACTTTTGTGTGCACTTCTTTCCTTAACTAGGGTAGCCTTTGAACCTTTGAACCTGTGAACCATTGAAATTTGAAGCAGCTCAAGGTTCAACGATTCATTCAATTTATTTGTCTAATCCCCTTTAATATCCTTTTGAATCAAATGCATTGAACCTCTTGATCATTGAACCCGTTGAACCGATAAACCAAAATGGTTCAAGGTTCAACAGTTCAACAATTCGAGCCTTTGAAACTCGTTAAGTGCTCAAAGCCGTGGAACCTTTGAAATGGTTTAACTTTGAACCTCTGACAAATGTGCCTAGCTCTTGTTGATGACGTTGAACCTTTGAACCCGCTAATCCCTTTACTAGAAAAGCTTGAAAAATGAGGAATTTGAAAGCTCAGAACAAATTTTTGTAAAGGGAAGGGACAATTTTGGTCTTGCAGGGCCAAAATAGTTCATATGTTGTCCCAAAAATGAGAAGTCATTTTTCAAGGACAATAACTGGCTCCTATTGGGGAACTACCTTCAGTTAGAAACTTGAAACACAGCTGAGGGGAGTAGAAACCAGAATCTCCAGTGCCTTGAAGTGTGCCATTGGGCTATGGATTCGCGCTACCCAAGAAGAAAGGCTCCAAAAATGAAAACAAAAGAACAAAATAGAAACAAAAGACTACACAAATATACATATGTACAGGGGAACTCATCTGATACTTCAAGAGTTGAAGTGCTTCAGATGTTTCCCATTGTGAGGCAGACAAAAGAGAGTGCCATCTTGATACTTAAACAGGAAACTATTTTTACCATTGAGCTGATGAATAGTAAAAGGGCGCCTCCATAGGGAATCAATTTTTTCGTGCATCCCCTTTGGTTCTCTTCTCTTGTCCCACAACAGGACTTGATCTCCAATCTATAAATCATGATTCTTTACTTTCCGATCGAAGAAATTCTTCACCAGACTTTGATGGGTGGCAATTCAATCCACCACTACAATTCTCTGCTCATTCAGCTCAGCAAGGCACATGATCCTCTTCTCAAGTGAGCTCTCGTGCGTTTGATCCTTAATCGCCTTAGCCAATTTCAATGCTGGCAATTCTAGGGTGATTGGTATCTCAACATTGACACCATAAAGAAGTTGGAAGGGAGACATACCAATTGCCCTCTTGGGTGTAATTCTATCTGCCCATAGAGCATCAACCAATGCCTTATGCCAAGTCCTTTGGTTATCATCTACTAGTTTCTTGATGATAGTCACCAGGTTCTTATTACATGATTCAGCCTATCCATTCCCTTATGGAAAGTAATCAGAAGAGTGGGAGAGTGTGATTCCATAGTGGAAATAGAATTGAGTAATCTCTTGGGAAGTGAAATAGGTGGCATTGTCAGTGATAATTTTGATTGGGACCCCAAACCTGGACATGATGTTTTCTTTGAGGAAATTGCATACTACTTCTGAAGTAGCATGTTTGGTTTGAACTACTTCCACCCATTTGGTGAAGTAGTCTATTGCTATGAGGACATGGTCATGTCCATCACTTGATGATAAGTTTATAGCTCCGATAGAATCAATCCTCCATTACTGGAATGGCTCCTCTATGATTACTGGTTCGAGGGGTAGGGTAGCTAACTTGGGCCTTCCAACAAACTGCTGGCATAGTTCACATCCCCTGACCCACTTGTATGCATCTTGAAAGAGAGTTGGCCAATAATACTTGGCTCATAAGATCTTATGGGCAGTCATAGGGGCAGAAAAATGTCTTCTATAGGTCGAATTGTGGAAAGACTTCAGAAGTCAGCTTTGTTGCTCCTTGTCCACACAGCGAAAGAACCTTCCATCAAGGCTCCTCTTGTATAAGCCATTGTCCCAAAGGACAAAATTAGTAGCTTTCAGCTTGATGGTTCTCTTTTCTTTATAAGATAGGTGAGTAGGACATTCAACATAAATAAGAAAATGAGCAATACTTGAATACAACTCATTTGTGGTGGAGACAAAGAGGACTATTGGTGTGTCATCCACCTCTAGTTCTTCATGATCTATTCCTCTTGGCTTGTTATTAGCAATTAGTTGGCATAGCCCCTTTTCACATATCAGCTTTGTTGCCTTGATGATTAGATCAAACTCTTGGATCTTTGTAGCCCAATTGCCTCTTTTCATCCCAAACTCCTACTGAGTTAGTATAGATATCACTGTGGTGTCAAGGACTAAGGCAGTAACCCGAGAATTAAGGATGTAGAAATGAAAATGTTTTGACCTTCACCACTGCATAAGCATGATTCTCTATATTTGAGTACTTTAGCTAATGAGCTTTGAGAGGATAGCTCATGAAGGAAATGGGAGATTCCATACCTTCTTTATTTTGTTGAACCAAAATTGTTGAAAGCGTATGTTCTGAAGCATAGTTGTAAATGTTGAACTCTTTGTTATAGTTTGGACAAACTAGAATTGGAGCATGGGCAATGGCAGTCTTGATATCCTCAAATGCCGACTTACCTTCTTCAGTCTAGTTGAAACTGACTTTTCCCTTCATCATGTTTACAATGTGCCTATTCTTCTGGGCAAACTCAGGGATGAACCTCCGTAAGAAATTCACCTTTCCAAAGAAAGAGTGAATAGCAATCTTTTTTGTGGGCAAGGAAAGTTCTTGGATAGACTTGACTTTGTCTAAGTCAATCTTTATGCCTCCTTTAGACACATGTCCAAGAATTTTTCCCTCCGTTACTCCAAAGACTGACTTCTTGGGGTTTAAGGAAATGCCATTTTGGCGACAGCGCTCCAGCACTTGTTGCAAATGGCTCACATGATCTGGGCGATGCTTAGAGAAGACGGTCAAGTCATCAAGATAAACTAAAATGAACTTACCCATCTCATCCTTGAAGGCTAGGTCCATTCCTCTTTGGAAGGTAGCGCTAGCATTTATCAAGCCAAAAGGCATTCTTCTATATGTAAACATGCCCCAAGGAGTGGTGAAAGCAGTTTTATGTTGGTCTGCTTCACCAACTTCAACTTGATTATATTCTAAGAAGCCATCTAGCATTGATAAAATCTCTGAGCCCGTCACTGTCTATAGCACTTGATCCATGATTGGCAAAGGATAATTATCCTTCAAGGATGCCTGATTCAAATTTCTAAAATCCACACAAAGGCAAATTTCACTATTCTTCTTTCTCACAGGCACTATATTGGCAACCCAGGTGGAATGATGGATTGGGAAGATTATCCTGGCATTTAGCATTTTTTGTATCTCAGATAAAATAGTATCTGATATTTTTAGATTATAATGCCTAGACTTTTGCCTGTAAGGTGTTGAATCAGCCTTGAGAGGGATGTTGTGTCAAATTTCGTCAAGCCAAAGTGATTTTAGGTCAGCATAGGAGTACGCTACGACATCTATGTATTGGTTGAGCAAAGAGGTGAACTTGAAATGCTCTTCAGGAGTACAACATTTCCCAATGTTCACCATCTTGGGGTCTTTCTTGGTTCCCAAATTTACTTGATCAAACTCCTGAGATGAGCTTGAATCCACTGGTTGCATTTGATGAATCTATCATGCTTATCAAATAGCTTCTCAAGGGAAACCAGGCCTTTGGAAATATTATTCCCTTTGAGTTGCAAGAACTCCTTACCCATGTCTGCATTTGATTCAGGCACTGTTCCACACTTCTGAGGTTCACTGCCTTCAAAATGAAGTCGTTCAAAGCTATGTTTTTGCTCCAAGAAGGCAATGATTTGGTTGTCATTGTTAAATACCTGCTAATGACTGGCATTATTAGGTACACTTGGCTGAAAGACCAACTCAATTGTGTACTTATCTTCTTTGAAATTTGGGTGGGGGACCAAAAGAGTAGCTGAAATAGCCAGTGCATCCGCCTGATCATTGAATTCTCTGAGAATTGTAGAGATGTTGAAAGCATCAAAGTCTTCAAGCTGGTCCTAAACTAGATTGTGGTAATGATGTAATCTTTCATTCTTGGTTTGATGCAGGTTCCTCACCTTGCAAACCACTAGTTCAGAATCTCTTTTAGCATGAAGGAGCTTGATGCTTTTGTCTCAAGTAGCTCTCAATCCAAGCAACAGAGACTCATATTCAGCTATGTTATTCATGTTGCTGAATTGTAATTTATAAGATGAGGGAAAAACATCTCCTTGAGGAGATATTAACACAACCCCAGCTCCTGAACGAGTGGAAGAGTAGCTGCCACCAAATTCAAGAATCCATACATCATTTGATATTGATTTTCTTTTGGATTCTTCTTCATCTGGGGGTGGAGATACTTCCACACTTGCCTTGTGCTTAGCCAATTCCTCTGTTGTTCTAGTTGAATGCATTTCTAGGCTGTCATCTACAAGAGCTTCATCAGATGTCTCATGAACTCCATCCGTGTACAAAAAGTAGTTACCCATGCCTAAAGACTCAAACATAATTTGAGCTTTAGGTGCTGAGGTTTGGGTAATCACATATTTCACTTCCTTCTTGGGGAGCAGCCTCTTCATTACACCTTTGACTAGAATCCTCACCTCTGATAAATCCATGCTCAATTCACCTCCAACATCTCTGCAGAAATTTTGCCCAAGAAGGAGGCCATATGATGCTGGGATGTCTGCTACCAAGATAGTCATCTTGATTCTTTTGTCTGGAAAGGCAACAAATGCAAATTGGGCATCTTTAATTTATCCCAACAAAGGCACTTGCTTGTTCTCCATGGAGAAGCATCTACAAAATTTCTTAGTCAATGTGAGGTCAAGGGATTCGACCACTTTAGCAGGCATGACATTGTCTGAAGCTCCAGAATCAATGATGCAATTATTTAGCTGATGTCCATTATCAGTAATGAGAAGGTTCAATTCTACCAGGAGCAGTAGGGGGAACAATGACAAGGTTGTTCCTAGTGGGTGCATTCTTGGTAGGATCACATGTCACTTTGGGAAATGCTTATTCAACAGGGATGTTCTAGTTTTTAACACATCGAACCAGTCTGTCTAATTGCTCAAGGTGGGACTGAAAAAATTCAAATTTAGACATTTGAATTTTAGTTTTCTTTATATGGTCAATGATATCAAATGTCTGGAACAAGCTAGGAGCAAAGGATGGAAGTTCATCCTTTTGATTTTTGAAAGGGGGAGGACTGGACTACGGATTTGAAGTAGAAGGCATAGGGGCATTTGGGGTACTTACCTTTCTCAAAATTACCGAGTCTTTTGGATGGAAAGGAAGAGGGGATCCCCACTTAGCAATTGAAACTGTTGGTTGAGATCACTCCTCTACTTTTTCTTTATCAGCTTGTTGAGTTGATTGATTCTTGGACCAGGTAAAAATAGCATATGACCCCTCAGTTGCATTGCCTTCACTTTTAGGTTCATCCTGATAGTTTAGGAAACCAATATAGGAGTCGCCAGCTAATTCTTCTTCTTCCTCAATGAAGAGATTAGCATCATCTTCAGGATTCAACTCAGGCTGAAATGAGAAGTCTGATTCAACTTCAAGATATCCAACTATTGAGTTAGTTGGAGGTGCTTCGAGGGTGAGGTTTCTCTATGGAGGAGGAAGGTGATTTTGTTGTCCTAGATTCCTGATAGCATTGCCTTGGTACACCTGATTTTGAAATGTCCTCCTAGGCATATCTCTGTATGTAGGAGCAGATGACATCCCTTGCACCACTTGCTTTTTGAGAGCTAGCATTTCATTTGCTATCTTTTGCACCATTGGGTCAGTAGTGGCTATAGGTGAGTATTCAGAAGATGAAGAGGATTTACCTTTATTAGGGTCTCTCCTTATCTTTTTTGCCAAGATAAGGTCATCTTCTACTTCAGTAGCCAAGTCTTGAGCAGCAACAAGGTCTATGTGTCTAGCCCATCTCAGCAAGAAACTCACTTCAGGCAGTTGTGAGTTGATGAAGAAGCATTTGAGGTTTTGAGATGTCGGTTGGGTGACCATGGGCATCCTATGCCTCAGCTTGTTGAACCTGGCAATAAAATCCCTCTTAGGCTCTTTCTTCATCTCAGTGAGCTAGGCCAACAAGGCATGTGCATCTTCTACAAGCTTAAACCTAGATTCAAACTTGTCTATCAGAGTGTCCCAATCAGTCACTGATCTAGCCTACAGGTGGTAGAACTAGTCTACAACAGCGCCTTGTAGTGTCTCTACGAATAGCCTGACTGCTATGTTTTCAAATCCCACCCCTATTATGCCACAAGCTATGCTGAAAGTTGCAATGTGTTCATCAAGGTGAACTTTCCCATCACCAAAAAATTTGTGGAAATTTTTCCTTGAACTATGTGGAAGTTCATGCAAAGGTGGAGTCACATTTAGTGGACTGAAAGAGTTACCGCAAGGGCCTTGAGCCATGATTTGATTATGTAAAAGTGGGATCACTAATCCAGGTGGAGTGTGGATAGGCAAAGCTCGGCTAGTAGTAGAAAAAGAAGCTCTGCCTTGTGGTGGTGACCTGGTAGGGCTAGGAGGAAGACTCCTAGTTCGTCTAAGATGAGGTTGTGGAGGAAACAACTCAAAATTACTCTACTACACCAACTCAAAAGTAGGGTCAACAACACCTTGGGATTTTTGGCCTCTGGTATAGCGTGGAGTTGCCAGATTGTGAAACAAAAATGGAAAAGGACTGGTTTTGCTTCAATTTGAAGCTTGAGGCTTCAAACTACTTGTCCCTCCCCAATGGAGTCGCCAAAAACTGTTGGGTGAATATTTTGTCGACCAGCTAACTAGTGAGCAAAATAGTTCCTATCACCATAGCATAGGGAGATTGGTCATCCAGATGTGTAGTTTTACTACATCAATAGGGGACAAATCTCTCCTCTCATCAAGGGGTGGTTCCCTATTAAATAAATGGAGGCTATATACTATATATATAAGCAGAAAATAACACATGGGGGCAGAATAAACCATCCATCTCTCTTCTTTCAGAGATGATGCTCATAGATAAAAGAGAAAATCTTGGTGGAAACACTGAAGGCACTTCTCTTTTTTCAGAAGTGTTCTTGCAAGAAACAACATGAGTTTATTTTAGATAGTAAAAGTAACTAATGGCAAAAGGGCGCAGTAACCAGCAAGATGAAACA
This sequence comes from Torreya grandis, assembly GCA_037957365.1. Classification (NCBI taxonomy): domain Eukaryota; kingdom Viridiplantae; phylum Streptophyta; class Pinopsida; order Cupressales; family Taxaceae; genus Torreya; species Torreya grandis. The sequence continues at coordinate 682,075 of JARHVA010001114.1, forward strand.
TAACACAAAATTTCCACATCAACTACCCAAAGAGTATATCGCAAAGGATAATGGGGGCACAAGTCATCCCAAAATCCTCAACATAGAAAGAAAAGAAAAAAATAGATTGAAAGCAAATGTGAAAGCACAAAGTCTTCCTCACAGTTGATTTCAAGACACTTTACTAATTACTTTCACTGGTTTTGCTTGTCAAATTAAATAAATAAGAATGCTTCTAGGAATCAGACATAAGAATAATTTCCTAAAGTAGCTCAATCCAAAACAACACAAAGTCTACAAACAACTTTCTTTCTCATTCAGATAAAATGAAATGAAATTACAATCTGAGCTCAAAGTCTCAATCTTCTTCTTTCAAAATGGGCAGAGTTTCACTCCTGTAAAAATGAAAAGTCTCCTTCAATGATATGAAAGATTACATTATATAGAGGCAGAGAGAGGCCTGGTGCCTTTTCCCATGGGGTGATCCATTTGGCGCATTAATGCCTTAGATGCATTCTTGATTTTGTCATGTTGGAACAGGGCGACTGCTTTAACTCTGGTGTACTGGTTTATCTCCTTTGTCTACTCCTTAGCCTGAATCGCTCATTCCATCACCTTCTAGCTGCACAATTGTCTATTCTGCCTTTATCTCAAAGGGGACAAATAGACTATGCTTTTAATGTTTGGAGGCCCCAAATATTTTCTTGGTGAACTGCTTCACCTATTGGAAATAACTCCTGCTGAGTTTCCCTCTTTGTCTCTTCCTTCTCTATGTCACGACCTTAGGCTCTTTAGATGCATCCAAGTTCACCTTTTGAGTCCATAAAAATCAATAGACAATTTCAACCAATTTGGCATTCACAGGTCTTTCCTCGATTGAAGGTTAACAGCTAGCCAGTCGCTTTGAATTTGATGTTCGTGGGCCTGTCATCCTGTTGTGATGCAGGTGAGGACACATGGCAGCATCTGTGTCTTTGAAATAGCTTATCAGAATAAGCTTTGAGACTATTAAAGGCTAGGGGCATAGATGTAGACACATGGCAGCTTCCACTGCATTGGGATGGGACACATGGCAAGTTTCACACTTTGAAGCTTCATTTGAAACTGTGTCTCGATACGTGCCACTTGGCAGCTTCTACTATGTTTTGATGCTTCAACCTTTTCCAAAGGGAACATGCCTTTCGATGCCTTGAAAAAGTTTCATTTCATGTGTGTTGAGTGTTCCCCCCTATAAGGGTATCTGCCCTTCAGGATCTTCCAGGTGGCCTTCCGGCTCTAATTTCTTTGGAGGGCTATTGGTCCCTTTATTTCCTTCAAACAAAATGTTCAAGGGAATTCCTTCGGACAATTTGTCCGAAGGAAGTCACCTCCCTCTTATTCTATGTCTTTGCATTTGAGGGGGCCCCGTCCTTTGACACATGGCATCTTCCACCTCTTCTTACTGAAACATTCTGCTGTTGACACTTGGTGCTTTCCACTCTCGGGCTTTTGCAACACCATAAAAATGTTTGGGGCTCAATTAGGCTCTCGTGGATGATGACACTTGTCGGCCTCCACCGATCTCTTTAAGGGACAGGTGGTAGCTTCTGCCGCTTCCCAAAACAAAGTATAATGGGCTCAGTTGATGACACTTGGTAGCATCCGCCTGACTCTTGCTTCTACGCACGCTTCTTTCCTTAACTGGGGCAACCTTTGAACCTTTAAACCCATGAACCATTGAACTTTGAAGTGGTTCAAGGTTCAACGGTTCATTCCATTTATTTGGCTAAGCCCCTTTGATATCCTTTTAAACCAAACACGTTGAACCTCTTGATCATTGAACTCATTGAATCGATGAACCAAAATGGTTCAAGGTTCAACGATTCAACAACTCGAGCCTTTGAAACATGTTAAGTGCTTGGAGCTACGAAACCTTTGAAATGGTTGAACTTTGAACCTCTGATGAATGTGCCTAGCTCTTGCTGATGATGTTGAACCTTTGAACTCGCTAATCCCTTTACTGAAAAAGCTTGAAAAATGAGGAATTTGAAAGCTCTGAACAAATTTTTGTAAAGGGAAGGGATAATTTTGGTCTTACGGGGCCAAAATAGTTCATATGTTGTCCCAAAAATGAGAAGTCATTTTTTGGGGACAACACTAAAGTCCATAATGCACTTTATAAGGTTCAAGGTTTCTAAAACTATGTTACTTTTCTTGGGGGGTCACTTAAGTGGCACACCCTAGAAAAGTAACAAAACTATAAAACATAAGACATACACAAACAAAATAACTCAATAAGATATTATCAAAAGGTAGCTTAATTCAAAAGTATTTTCCATCCAAAAGTGGAGAAAGTCATCTCTACCCTTGGACTAAGGTTTAATCTTGATTATTGGATTAAGATGACACTAAATTTTTCATTAATCATCCTTATAAGATGAATAAAAGGAATCTCTGCCATCATTTGCAAGGATTTCAAGAGGAGAGAAAGGAGAAAAGAAGGAGGAAGCAAAATGTTTACTTGGATCATGACTTGTCATATTTGTCTCAATGCAAAGATCTAAGACTTGTTCTTTGATTAGTTTCTATAACAACATTTTGTTTATTTATTTATTTTTATTTTTATTTTGTTTAATCATGTTGCAAGTTTTACAAAAGATAAATAAGGAGAGGGTAAGGTTGTCACTCCTAACTATCCACTAAACAAAAAACATGTCTCAAAGCTTATCCCTAAAACTCTACTTGTTCTTTGATTAGTTTCTATAACAACATTTTATTTATTTATTTATTTTTATTTTTATTTTGTTTAATCATGTTGCAAGTTTTAAAAAAGATAAATAAGAGGGAGAGGGTAAGGTTGTCACTCCTAACTATCCACTAAACAAAAACATGGCTCAAAGCTTATCCCTAAAACTCTTAGGCTCAAAATCATACCCAAAAGATTTTTAAAAAATAAATATGTTTTTTTATCCATTTATTGAAAACATTTGGTTTCTTTATTGGATTCAAATGAGATAGGCGATCATTTTGAGTTAGATTAAGGAGAGTTACCATCAATTAAAGACTCTAAAAAATGTATAAAACTAAACTATTCCTTAAGCATAATTATGTACATTATTGCACTAAGACAACAAATCAAAATGAATTTAAAACATAAATTTTATATGAAACATATTTGAGTTATATTAAGTGATGTAAGGAAACTTTTCATTCTATTCCATTTGAAAGATGCAATTAGCCTTTTCCCACTCTTTCTAGTCTCTATTGTTCTCTCACTCGTAATATCAGTATGAATTTTCCTTTCTCTTAATTGTCCTAATAAAAAGTAGAATATGAAAAATTTCTAAAAATTGATAAGAGAGAAAGAGAATAATCTAATTTGAAAATTTTTGTTATTACAAATTTAAATTTTTCTCTCAACATTAAAACTTATATACTATGTTACCTTTGAGAGAGAGAGGGAGAGTGATAATATTATAAAAGTCATTTTTACCAAGACCTTCAAGGTGGTATAAGAGAGTATGAAAATCCATCTAAACATTCTACAAATCCTCCTTTACACTTATCTTCGTTGAAGTAAATATAAGGCTTCTTAAGTACATTGCAACATATTACAAGCAAGGACAAGTTAAGATAACAATACAATAATTCATAACAACACGTTACAAGATTTTTCGACACATTATAAGGCCCTTCAATACTCTTTCAAATTTATTAGAAAGTCCCAAAAAAAAAATCTTCAAAGCAATCCAAGAGCCAAGTATCCAAGCACCTACACAAATAAAGGAGCAAGCTTCAATGCTTCAAAAGGTCCAATGGATGGTTGTTCATTATCCATTATATTAGCATCATCACATAAAATCTCAACATAGCCACTCCCAAGCCTAAGGGGAAGAGGCATTCAAAACACCTTTATCACATGCTCAATCATTGATTGAAATGGGAGGTTGAAAAGAGGTCATTTAACACAAACAAATAACCTTTACAAGCTTCCACAACACAAATACAACCTCAAATAAACATGTCACAATATATTCCACCAAGGTATTCTAAAGGGGAAGAGTGGAGGCACACATTTTCTCTCAAATAAAATGATTTATATGAATTGAAATGTTTTCTAAGCCTTAAAATTGTACTGGTGAAAACTATTTAGATTTCCCATTCCTTCAAGTGAAAAAATGGCTTTTCAACCTTTTACAATGTTATAATAATCAAAAGCAATAATCCATTCCAAGAGCACATAAGAGAAGGGGTTGAATACTTATAGTTTTACAATACAAACCCATTCACAATCTCTCTAAATTGATTGTTCCATAAGCTTAAAAAATTACTCTAAATCTCCATCATTTTCCAATCACATGCCCTTATTCCTAACCCAAAACATGTGATATAACAATGCATAAAAATTTTCAAAAAGAATTAAAAAAATAAAGGGGTGCTAAGTGTATGCACCTAATTTTTATCATCTTTAACACTTTGTTGTTGGTTTCTCTTATAGCGATTGTATGTGCATCAATATCTTTGAGTGCACATCTTGAGGAGTAGACCAAGAATGGGGTGGGATTGACTGACGATACTTTACACTAAATGTTTGCATGTTATTTTGTCATACCTTCTTTACTATCGATTCGACCTCATATGTGTCTCTTTTCATATTACCTCTCTGTCTACTTTCAGTCTAGTTTTTCTATCCACTCTGTATTCCTATTGTATTGGCTAGGTTGATACATTTTTTTTTGTTCATGTCTATCTTTGTATTGTATTAGCTCAACTAACATAGTTCTAAGTTTTGTCCTTGACAGTTGTCTAGGTCGATATATTTCTATGTCAACAAACATATTTTTTTATTACATTAGCATGGTTGATATCATTGACTTAGAGTTTTAGGTTATATTTGGGTTAGGAGCCATATATTTAGGGGTCATAATTATCATTTCACATAACACACAATACTCATATACTTTTTTTGTGCTCACAATTTTTCTCTTAAGTAGTAAAATGAGGAGTTAGAGGTTAAAATCTTACTCAAGATCTTTGATTTTCAATAGAAGAAGTCAAATAGAGGAGGTACAACTGGTCTTTGGTGTCCTAAACTAAGGAGGTACTTTTTGATGAACCCAATATGAACTTATCCCATCTCTACTTGGATCATTTTCACATTTTTCCTTTTTTACTTCTTAGTGTTGTCTTCACCATCATCACACACTTTGGTGAAGCCTTAACCTATTAGCCAGACTATATCTACCAACTTGATATAGTTCTACATGTTTGCAGTTGTATCAGCCAACATGATATTATTTTTTATTTTATACCATTGTATGGGTAAACCTGGTGTAGTTTAATTTATGATCAAACTATATTAGCAAGCTTGATTGTTGGAGAAACAACTTGCACACATCACAAGTTATATTCCACTAGTGTTTACCCAAACATTAGTTACTCTATCATTCAAACATATCACACTAAATGTTAGTGTTGCACCTAAGGCATAGAGAGAGAACATTGCGTCACATTTGGGTTGGTTTTTTGTGAAGATTCAATATCTCTACTACTTAGTTTAATAGACACATAGACTAATACTTGAATTATTTCAAGTATCATAGTATAACTTATTCACAATAATACATTAGAGTGCCTTCATACACGCAAAAACTCATAGTGTAATACCCCTTACATTGAGATAAGTTTCCTTATCGATCTCAGTGTGATCAGAGCATGAGATGTATTAATTGACTTTCAAAGCCTTGTGTTCCACTTACATTACCCTTAATCACTTTTAGTCTACAATATCAGTTGTCCCAACTTGAATGTGTTGGCAAGCTTCTTGCAACAAGATTGTAGTATAATCTAAACTAAGACAGTAGTATGATTTACATCATGCCAATGGACTACTACATTGAGTCATAGATTGAATTGAGCTTTTTGGGTAGCAAAAGATTCCTTGATCACTGTTTTGACATTTGTGTCCCAAAACTTTTATTATCAACATATTGATAGCTATATCAGCATTGATGCTGGTATCTTAGAACATAAAATATCTAGTAAAAAAAGATATATACTAAAGAATAATATACAAATATTTAATAATCATGGTTAATTTTAATCGTAAGGGAGATGCAATTGCAAATCTTTCTTGCCTTTTTAGATTTGTTCATGTTAAAGATATAAGATCAAGTATTTTACATTGATCATACTCTTTTATGAATGCTTCTAGTTTGTGATAACCTCTTTGGTTTGGGAAAGGTAAGCAAAGACATCTAACACCATTCTAGATTATTGATGCTATGATTTATAGCTAAGGGAATACCAGAACATTAAATTATTAGTTTTAAATTTGTATTGTTATTGAGATGTAAAATCACCCTCCAACATCCATATATTCTACCTATATCCAAATGGTTGAGGTTAATTGCATGGTTGTAATGTATGCTCATTATGTAGGATTCTAATAGATATAAAAAAATTACTATAAAATAGTTGAGTTGTGTGTGCCCTTGGTCTACATAGCAGATGGGAGGATAAAAAGAGTTTGTATTAAATTGAATCTGTACAAATAATTAAATACTTTCGACTCAAAATATGGCTCCTTCTCCCCCCATCATCTTGGAAGAAAGTCAAAAAAATAAAATAAACTCCTACCATGCACTGAAATGAAAAGATGGTCTCTTGTCAAGTATTGATGATGGTCGTTGAAAGATAAAGTTCCATCAATATTAGTTGCCTGGTTGGTTGAAAGAGAGGAGGAGGAGGAGGATGCATTAGTGATGGAGGAAAATTTGATTGGAAGAGTTGAGGAGGTTGGAGAATGATGCTTACCTTGGAAAGGAGCTCTGAACAACAGGAGAATTTAACCATAAGAAGGAGATCTAATTTATTCAAGCAAGTGATAGTCCATTTCAATCTATATCATGTTTGCTCAACAATAAACATCTTGATTATTTATTTGTTTTATTTTTGCCTTCTTGAATAGGATAAAAAAATTTAAAAAATAGTATAGTTGATGTTAAATTACAATATTTAATGCCTTATATGAGGTGTTGAACTCATTTTTTATCTAAATTGCAAATTGGTACCAGTTGAGCTACTTACATGGATACCTGAAGGGTATTTTTTTTATATGTAAAATATTGTTTAAATTTATACCTATATGAAGACATAATGAACTCTACGTGTCATAATCCTCTTGAAAAATCCTTAATTAATAAATTCAATATACCACTTAAGCCTTTTTCAGCTACTCAATAAATTGTTAGTTGACATAAAAAATATATACTTGTTTTTAGAGATTAGATGGCAAGCCTTAATAGTTCCATGATGGCATACTTTTATTGCAATATGTAGTTGTTCTTCCTCAAAATTTTAATATGTTTAAGGCTTAGTCAATATTTAAGCTCAAGTTTTTCTAAGGCGTCATAGGAGGTTAAATAGTCCATAGGTATATAGAATTGTAAGTGGTACCTTACTTTTCCCTTTTGAAGGACATGCAAGTCCATTGAATAATAGCACAGTAGCCTATATGTGGGTGTGGTAGTGTAGAGTTTCATGTAACAATTGTAGTTGTTCATTCCTGAATAATATGACAAAACTATTACTTAACATTAATTAAATCATTTAAGGAGGTGTTTTTCTACTTGTGTTATCTAAGATAGTGATAGTGGATCATAGAGTGATGGCACTAGAATAGAGATAAAACTCATGACTGTCATAGTTTAATATATTAAAATGTCCTTAACATTTTAGTTTAAAGGTTTATATCATACTTCACATTTAGTCACAAGTAGGAGTTCAAGTTTTAATGTGACATCATATAACAATATGAATGATGTGTAAAGAGTTTTTCTTATGATAAAATAGAATGAGATTGTCTCTTGCAAATTACCATGAGCTAATTCACTCCATCTTTAATCTTTACTGATAATTTGATACACTAAAAAACCTTAAAAACTAGATATTTTGTAATCAATTATT